>CM061493.1:11855000-12455000 GCA_030867185.1 Tagetes erecta
GCCGGTTAAACGAAGACGGGGATGATTTTGGTATACAAATTGGGGCTGCGTTATTATGGTAATGTGAAACATGCTTTGGCATTGTGAATTATGTCATCAAATAGGCCTGTAATTTCTGACACGGACACGATAACATGACATGACACGAAATTAACAGGTTTCGTGCTTGACCTTAAAAAGTGTCGTGTCATTAACAGGTTAACACGATAAAGACACGCTAATTATCGTGCCGTAACATGTTAAAGATCTGTTAACACGATAGGTCACCTGCTAATATTTATTTAGGGGCTGTTTGGCAAAATCTGAATCATTAAGTGCTAAATGGTTAAGAGGTCTGAACCATTAAGAGGCTCTATAATGAGAGGGATATTAAGGAAAAACTTCAGGTGATGGTAAGTTTGGTATATTCTTCATTTAGTTTCATTCAGCATCTTTCAATCTCTTAACCATTCAGCACTTAAGTGAACCATTCAGAGACTATTTTTTTTATGAAACAAACGCTCTGAATGCTGAATCTGAATGATTAAGCACTGAACTGAACCATTAAGAGGTGAAACAAACAGCCCCTAAAGAAAAATTTAGTAGAAAATGAAGGTGGTGATGAACTTTGATGAAAATGAGAAGAATGATCAAAGACTCATATAAACTTTAATGGACTTTTAATATTTTTTGCATAATATTCGTTTATCAAGTAGTATTATGGTTAAATACTATTTTATGGACTTTTGTTGTTTTGTGGCTTAAAAATTATCATGCTAAGTCATATTTAATATTTAAGATTTATGAATTTTTTTAGATATTTTATTTTATTTAAAAAATGGGTTATTATCGTGTCATATCGTGTAACCTGCTTTTTATTGTGTTTAGAAAAAATGACACGATAAGTTATCGTGTCGTGTTCGTGTTTGACCTTATCGTGTTCATGTCTTATCGTGTCGTGTTCGACACGATATGCCAGCCTTACATACAAGATGTGTTAGGTGAAAAAAGAGAAGGTTTCAAAACTTAGTATTTTTAAATTAAATAATTAATATAAGAGTAAACTACAAATTACATCCTTTATGTTTCAGGGTACCTGCAAGTTAGGTCCTTTACTGAAAATATCTACAAATAACGTCCTTATTTTCATGATTTTTTTACCATTCTCGTCCTTTAAGCTAACTGACGTTAGAAAACTCAGTTAAAAAACAACATGTGCCTCTCACATGAGGGCAATCATGTCATTTTACCCATCTATTTAATAATAAAAATAATATTCACTCACCTCTCCCCTCACTTATCAACACCCCAAGACCATCTTCAGTTCTTCGTCGTATGCCTCCCTTTCAACCAATCTTCATCGTCACCATCCTCCCTCACTATTGCCTTAACGATTGAACTAGCTTTCATCACCACCGCTTGAACCAACTTCCATCACGACCACCTACCGATTCTATCTTTAATCTGAACAAGAACAAGATTCAGCCTTTTATAATCTTCAAAATGTTTGAAGATGACGACAATGGCGACAACGAAGGCGGTTTTAAGTTAAGAAATAGCTGCGCCGGCATAGGAGCTTATTTCACACCATACCCAGATCAAGTTCTTGAAATCGTCTTGTTGCTCAGATCTAATGAAAGGGGGCTCATGTTTCTTTTTGTTTTTGGTTTTAAATCGTTGATGAGAAAGTCAAGAAGAAGAATTGGGTATAACATTTGTTCTTCTCGTTAGCATTCTTCCACTTTCTCTCTCTGCAATACTCCGATCATCGCTTCATCTTCTCCGATCAATCTTCTCCGACCATGGTATAATGTTGTTCTTCTTGTTTACTTCAGTTGACTTGTTTTTACTTGATTTATACACATGTGTTCATTGTTAATTTTGTTTGTTGAAATGCTAAATTAGAATCTGTGATTTTGTTGATTTGTGTTTGTAGGTGAATGTAATGAATTGTTTTTGGGTTTGAGGTTTTTTTAACAGAATGATGAATATATATATATATGAATTGATTTATACCCTTTTCTAACATAAACTTGAAGCCATGCTTATATATATATATATATATATATATATATATATATATATATGTGAGGGATTTTCTACAAAGGCTAAAAACTCTAAAAAGGCTAAGAAGGATTTTGGGACGTCGGATCTGGATGTCAACGACCAAGATTAACGCGGTGGCGTTTTTGTAAATATTATGATGTTCTTGCTGACGCGACATATAGTTCTGGGATAAATTAGTCATTATGCGTTTTCAACCTAATTCAAACGCCATGGTGTTTCTTAGATCTGTGCGTTTTTAACACAAAATTCAAACGCTTTGGTGTTTCTTAGATCTGTGTCTTCTGAATCATGGTGTTTTTTACATTTGAACTGATCACAGTAAAAACAGTTGACGTTTTTGGTGTTTTATTTCTCACACATTCTAACTTTTCCCATGGTGTTTCTTAGATCTGTGACTTCTGAATCATGGTGTTTTTTATGTTTGAACTGATCACAGTAAAAACAGTTGACGTTTTTGGTGTTTTATTTCTCACACATTCTAACTTTTCTCATGGTGTTTCTTAGCACTATCAAATAGATCTATGTCTTCTGAATCATGGTGTTTTTAACATTCGAACTGATCACTAAAAACACCATGATTCAGAATGTTAAAAACCCAATGATTCAGAAGAACTGAACATTGATCGGACGTTCGTAATTAGTAAACGAAAACGTCAAAAACAAACAAAAACACTATCGCTTTCAGTATTCGCCATAGATGAATGATTATGGATTCAAAATTAAAAACGAAAAACGTCAAAAACACGCCATACATGATCGAAATTAATAAACGTCAAAAAAACACGATAACTAAAACACGCCATACATGATCGGAATTAATAAACGTCAAAAAAACACCATAACTGAACATCGAAAGTGATAACCATGATTTTGAAATCAGCATCGCGCGTATAAATGACGAAGATGCCCCTCCGTGTTTTTTTTCTCTCATGGCCACGTGCTTGTTGTTGATTGCTTCCTACACTTCTTAGAGTTTTGAGCCTTTTTAGAAAATCCCCAATCTATATATATATATATATTGTTGGTCCATCAGATCGAGATTTCAGTGCTATGATGATTAATAACAAAAAAACACACTTTGATTTAGTGAAACATTGTCCAAATATACTTAGAAAACTATAACAAAGATCAAATCAACACAAACAGGGGTAATCAAGCTACAAAGATGATAATAATAAGCTCATAGCACCTCAGCCGTCACACACACACAATTAGGGTTTGATAAACTTTGCAAAACTTGTATTGAAATGAGAAAAACATTACAATATATAGTGTAGACATAGGTTCGCTGACAGCGAATCTGTCATGCCAACCTATCAGCTTCGCCGGGCACAAAACAGATTCGCCCGGCGATTGATCTAAACTAATGTCTACACAGATCTAGATTTACGGCCGAATCTCTAGATTCGTCCGTAGGTTCGCTAGTACATAAACTATTAAATACATAACAAAACAAAGTAACACCGACATGCCGGTGAGTCCAACCTATACATGAACTATCAATACTCCCCCTAGGTTGGACCTCACCTGGGGAAGTCTTCTATTTAAGCTCCGTCTTTTTCGGCTACAAAGATGCTCAATGAATGCTCCAGCCCTCGATTCGATACCGCCCAATGGATTAGTAACGTTTTCGGATCCGGCCTCTTCACTTTCACTAATATCCAAAAACGATTCAACAAACTGTGCTTCGGTGACCACAGTATCAGGCAAATCAGCAACAGTAGTCTCCGACTGAATGTCAGCAATCTGTTCCTCACTAGCACGTCCAATTCAACCTCAACTGGCTTCTCAAACCTTTTCTCAATTGACTGATCTAGCTGTTTAGATAGGTCATCCATATCCATATTCAAATCATCAGTCATTCTGAGTTTCTCATTTACCCTTCTCAATTCAGCACGTACACCTCGAGCTTTATTGGCAACTTTCACAAACAAGTTGGCTTTAGTTCTTGTATCATCTCCTGCCTCGTGCTTTATCTCATTCTCACATAAAACCTTCAAATCTTCATCACAGAAGGAGAAGATCTCCATAGGGTCAAACAATTTGATTTTTGGACGATCTTCACCCTTTAACCTGATTACCGCTTCACCAGTGCTTCTATCGTAAAACCACTTCACAAACTCTTGCAATCTTTGTGGCTGAGTATCTGGAACTCTCACTCTGTTCATAATCTTTGGAGCAGCCAACTTCAGCACCACCTTTCCCTTCCACGACACCCAGTGCTTATCTTTCTTTGAGCTCTTCCTTATCGGCTTTTGGTACCCTGATGTGGTCTAAACTATATATATTTTATATTAATACTCCTCTCACTTTTTGGTTATTTTTGATTGAGTTTTACTCCTAATTAGTTCATATTATTATTTTATATATTATAGGAGTCCATGAGCAAAAATGATATATTTTATTTAAATTTGAGACCAACTAGAGCTTAATGTTAAACTGCTAAGTAACTAATTGATTTATATGTTTAATTCGTTTGCAGATAACTTCACGTAAAGGATGATTGAAAAATGCATGTTTGAAGTTAAATGCCATATGCCTTGAAGGTCTAATTCAAATGGGTCCGGTACTCTTGTGTAGAAGCCCATGTAAGAAATAAATCTAACTACAATAAAAACCCTAGAAGAAAAAGAAAAAAAGGGAGTTGGCCGTGGAAAAAAAAGAAAAAAAGGAAAAAGAGGAAGCCTTCCTTCGAAACAAGAAGCAGGCACACACACACGTCATGAAGTCAAACTTGATCGACAATTAATTTAAGCAGGCTAGCAGGTAGCTGAATTAATTTAAGCTACCAGACAGGCTGCTGAATTATATTTATTATCTTTCGATGAACGGTAACTCTGTTTATGTTTTAGTTTTTGTTTCTACTTTGATTATGGTAGGCTAATCGTTTAGAACTACCTAGGCGTTGTGATGATTTGTTAAAGTTACGTTGGATTTCATGTTTAGTTGATTTTTGCTTATGGATTGTTATACATGATTAAAGTTTTAATCTTTATTGTTGATTGATGCGTATTACATGTTTATATTTGTTTGATTGATATCATTAGTCCACGCGTTCTTGGTGATTGTCTATGTCACATAATAAGGTGCGTTTTAGCCATTAACTTGCGTTGTGGTTTTTTATGGTTAACCTGCAGTAAAACCATAGGATTAATATTATTAGTTAAACGGGTAAAAAGCGTGTAGCTAATCTAGATAACCGTGAGGTGATAGATTATTAATAAGTCGTGGTTGAATGATTTGCTAGGTTTAGGTCTTTGTGAAAATTCGTCTTAGTATTAATTATCAACTTTGCTTGTTAAATTAATTAACTAGGTTGAAATGGCTTTAGAGTCCGTATCGTGAGATAGGCCTTTAATTTAAGTCAATCAAGCATAATCAGACTAGGTAACTGTGAGGAAATTTAATCTTGTAACTGGTGTGATAATAACTTAATGGTGATACTTTAGGTTTCTTCTCGAGAAGGGTCGAGGGTCCTAGTTAGCGTCGCATTTAAGTGAATATTTTAGATCCCGGTTCCATAAACATTAAACCAAACATGAGTGATAACTGAAGTTGGCAATGATTCTAGCCTAGGTGGTTTGTCTTCATTCTTCTGTTTTACGTCCGGCTTTAATTTCGTCGGTTCTATTTTTAGTAAGCTTCCAAATTTAGAAAGTTTCTATTTTTAGTAAGTTTCTATTTTTAGCAGTACAATCTCCCCTCTTCAAATAATCTTTCTTTTAGGTCGTGTTTAGTTAGTTGAGTCTTGTCTAGTTAATTAAACGTAGTATATAGAGTCTGTGGGTCGACACCCGGACTTACTTAAGCTATATTACATTCGACCGGTACACTGCCGGTTGTGTGTGATTTAGTAGTTTGTCTAGGTTTTATAAATTTAAAACTAGGTGTTATTTGTTATTTATTTTATATATATATTGCACGCATCAAGTTTTTGGCGCCGTTGCCGGGGACTCTTGGCGATTGCGTTAACTACTTTGATTTTACTTAATTGATTATATTTGTGCTATTTGTTTTAGTTTTGTTTGAATCATAGGATTAGTTATTATTTTCTCTGTTTCTCTCCCCATTGAGTCTTTCTGTAATATTAATCATGTGTGAAATCTGTGGAGGACCTCACTTTACCTGTTTATGTCCAGAATATACGGGGTCCTCTGCATCACCTTGTGTTACTAACCCCTCTATGCATGCGCAGCCATATTATTCACAGGAATGTCAAACATCCCAAGATGGTGCAGAGTACATAGAAGAAAGGAGAAGGGAGGATGAAGAGAAATTAAGGGATCAGTTGAAGATAGTGCAGGATATGATGATGTATCGCTGGGATGAGTTTACTAATGATGATAAGCGAAAACTTCTGGAGGTTCACGGATTAATTTCGGAGGAACTTGAGAAATATAAGAGAATCCAACCAGAAGCAACTAAAGAGCCAGCAATCATGGAGAGGTATGTGGTCAAAGGTAATGAGGATTTACCACCTGCCGGTATCTATGATTTTTCCGTCCAAGATGATTCTTCTAGCGATGATGAGGACGAATGGGACGTTAGTTATGAAGATTCGCATCATGATCTTGAACCAGGTAAGTATTCCGAACTTCAGTCTGATCATTCTTATTTTGATATTCCTACATCATTTGACTTAATTGAGGATGAACTCGAGTCATCGAGTTCATTAAATTTTTCATGTTTGCCTGTTGAGGATGATGGTGTGCAGATATTAGAAGTTAAATCTGAGCAGGAGGAAGATGTGAAGGAGGTACCAGTTCCATCCTGGGAGGATGATTTTGCTGATGAACTGGTGGGCCTGCCTATTTGTGAAGAAGTGGAATTTGACCCACTTGGCGATTTGAAGATTCTTGAAGACCTTGTATACAATCAAATGCCAAGTGTGGGGATGAACCGAGAACCGAGCGGGCCTGAGGAAAAAGTAAATGATGAGGAATCCTCAAAACCTCAGGAGGACGAAAGGAAGAAGCCTGTGAGCCGAAGCCTTTTGCAAGTCAGAAGATGGTCTACAAGGAAGAAGAAGCCGTCGAAGATTAAGCATGACCAGTCTTCATGATACATGACATGCATCCGGTTCATGCCAGGTAAGAACAAATGTTGGTGGTCTGACCCGTTTAGAGTTTTTAAATTGATTATCAAAACCGTTTTCAATTTCACTATTAATTTTATAAGTATGTGTGTGAAGCGGATGGAATTGAACGGTTTAGATAGGGTCCAGCTCAAAGAGAAACCTCCTGATTAAATTCAAGTGTGGGGAGGTTTCTTGTGAGTTTTGTAGAGTTTGTAGAATTTCATTTTTATTTTTTATTTTATTTTTGTCGAGTCAGTTTTACGCTCGGGTATCTTGTGTTTGTTTTTGCAGGTTTAAATCACTCTCACCCGTACTCAATCTCCATTCGGGTGAGTTTGTATTTGTGAAGATGAAGATGGATCTCGAGAGTGTCAGTGTGGAGGCTCGATCGCGAACGAAATGCTATACGATCGAAGCTGCAGTTGGAATGAAGACTTGGAGCTTACGCGTTTCACAAAACCAGCTAAGTCTTTTCCAATTCACCCTTCTATCTTTTATTTTTGCACTTTTAATTTTTATTTTTAGCTGTTTTCCATTTCTACATTGAGGACAATGTAGAACTTAAGTGTGGGGATGGGAAATAGTCATTTCTGAGTCTTAGGTTTGTTTAGTTGTTTGTTTTGAATCTTATAGAGTCGTAAAAAATCCAAAAAAATTGAAAAATTGAAAAATGTCTTTGTTAAAGTTGTGCACTTTAATAGAAAATGATAGGAAACTGATTTTGGCTTTCAAATGAGTTATGGTTTTTAAAACAAAGATGAATTTGGATAAACTTTTGGTAACCCAATTAGCTGAGATGGTTTCCCTAAGTGTAGTAATTGAAAAGTAATTGTCGTGAATCTCGTGGGTGTTCATCTTAGGAGAATAGGAAGGCCTTAACTAAATTAAATTAGGCACTATTATAGGCTATTGAACTTAAATCGGTTAAGGGGTAGTGCCATTTTAGGATTTATAACACACTTCTTGTGAAAGAAGTGGCGCATCCGCAAATAAAATGTCCACCGGGTATAGTACTGAAAAGCGCTCAAAGTAGCTGCTAAATAAAAGAGCTCAAAGTAGCCAAATAATAAAAAATGAAAAAAAATGAAAAATATAAGGCAAGTGATCCAAGACCTCATGTGCTCTACCTCCGGGATAGCGACTTGGATACGACACTCCTGGGTGAGGTGATCTTGTTTTATGAAAAAAAAAGAGAATAAACAGTCTATACCCACAAAATTCATCCATCAAAATCCACCATAATATGGCACTAGTCTTTAGCTTAGTTAAGTTCTTTAGGTTATTTTGGTAGGAAAACCTTTGTGGTTTATCCGGTGCCTCGTCAAGGAAAACCTAATAGGGCTGACTTATTTTTTCCTCTGTGTGAGACCATGTAGACAAATGATCTAATTAAATTTGTGACACCCGACAAAATCAGGTTAACTTCGTTAGTTAAACTCTGTTAGTCACGTTAACGCAATTATACTTTTCATTTAATTTACGAATTAAATGTGCAAACTGTTACGCAAATATACACACGAAACGACCACACGAGTTAATACCCGGGCGTTGGTGATCTTAAATGAATACAAATACAATAATAATATATCTTAATTGATATGCGTGCTTAATTGTTGAATTTTCGTGTAACCGCACATTTTACCGGTTTTAACCGATTACGAGTTTCAGTAAAGTTTTACGAAACAAAAATTTAAGTTTGGTAAAGTTGTCACTGTGATTACAAACCGAAGCAAAAACGAAGCCCGTGGATCATCCATGAGACCCATGAATGGCCCAAGGCCCAACCCAACTTAACATTTACCAACAATTAACAAAATGTGACAAAACCCTAAACCTAATTAACAAAAAAAAAACGTTTTTGGGGCTGCTCTTCCCATTTTGCTGCTGCCGCAAGTTCCATACACACACACATTGATTTTTGGCTAGCTTGGTTCAATATTTAGTGATTTCGGGTGTTGATTGAAGTGGTAAACGCTATACTAGTAAGTTTTTGTGTTAATTGTTATTATATCTTGCGAAAATCACATGTATTGAGGACCCTAGTTCATCCAAAAAAGGCCAATTGATGTTTGTGTTGTGAAATTGGGATATTAGTTATGGGTTATTTGGTATTTGGATGATTACATGATGAAATAGATAAAAAAAAATGTGTTTATGGAATTAGGGTTTGGTAGAAAGGTGATGAGATTGATGATACATGCATGATTCGTATAAAATGGGATTGAATTTGCATTTAGATAGTGATTCAAATGAAGATTGGTTGCTTGATTGTGAAAGTTCATGAATGTTATGCTAGATTACTAAAAATAGTAACTTTTGTATTCGTGATCATGTGGGATTGCATGTTATGGACGTCTAGTGAGTAGTATGGACTTACTAACATGTTTAGAAGAGGTGTTAGACGAATTTTGGTTACTAGAACGTATGAATTCGAATTGGCTTGAGACACTTGCTAAATGTGGAAACTTTTTGACATGAAAATTGACTAGGAAGCATGTTTAGTAATTTTGAATATATAAACGTGATTTGGACTTGCATATGAATGTTTGTAGTTATGTGGTGCTTAGTAAATGTGCCTTGGTCATGAAATGACATTGATAGGTGCTAGTTGGTTAGTAGAACGGTTTCTTGAAATTGCTTTTGTGACGTCTAAATGGTGTATGCTACTAACTAGGTTGCCATGATGAAAGTGACTATGTTGCTAATTTCACAAAGCATGTAAATACTATATGATGTCTAGAAATGACCATGCTTGCAAATGTGTTGTATATTAAGAACTACAAAGTAATGGTAAGTGTTAGTGACTTGTATAACGTGCTATGGTATTTGTATAATAGTTGACATGCTTAGGATGTTGAATTATGCACGCATGCTTTAAAGGTTCGACTTGCCTATAACGGAAACTTTTGTGAAATTGAAACTTCTATTTGTTGAATACGTGAAGTGTGATGTGGTATGCTTATGGGGTTTAGTCAAATACACCAAATGTAACGTGTTTACACTTAGCAAATCACCAACGGGTCGTGGGTCAACTTGAGTCAACTGAAAGTCAAACTTGGACCAAAAGTCAACTGAAAGTTAAACTTGGTCAAAAAGTCAAACATGGTCAAAAGTGAAACTAAACCACACTCACATAACTATTGACTATTTGGATGCATAGGGTACTATGACCCTACATGAACGCACATTAATCGACCTATTGTTATTTAGGTTGCTGTATTATATACTGTGTGTGCTGTTAACTATTTTGCTGTGCAACCTAAGGTGAGTTCACTAAACCGCACTTTTACTATGATACCTTTTTATGGGTTGAACTCTGACTTTTACTATGATACCCTTTTATGGGTTGAACTCGGACAAATACTTTTACGGATTTACGAATTCTGTATGTCGCATGTCTGGATTAGAGCAACTTTTATTTTGTTCATGAAAGACCTCATGGATACCTAGTTGACCGTTAGTATTTGTGAAATAGCGGGGGAATTTTGAGTAGTACTACTGGGTTTGACAAACCCCACCCGGGCTAGTCGCGCTAGCACGACAGAAGGACCTGTCGAACGGGTGTTGAATGACCTAACATACTTACAGTGCATCCTGCTGGGATGTACGAACAGGCAAACTGCACTTAATGTGTACATACGTCAGCTTCGGTCAGATACATTACGCCTCTAAGGACATGTGCTGTAGATTAGCTACCTACAATGACATACTTAATTTATATTTCTGCTTGCAACTGAACTTACTTGATTTTATACTTACTATGTGAACTCACCAACCGTCGTGTTGACACTTGTTAGACTTTCACTTTTACAGGTCACTGAGGTACCACACACTTAGGACATGGCATGGAGTCACGGCTTTTCATTTAAACATTTTCATGCATTACAAACCATGTTTTCAGTTTAATGTCTATTTAGACTTTGTATCTTGTATTGGGCACGTTTACTGCACATTTAGTTTCTATTTAAATGTTTTAACAATTACATCTCGATTACGCATCCGCAAACTTTCAAACATCAACTCTGTATTAAATTTCTCATTTAATGAGACACGTATGTTTTAAATTCATATAGTGTCGTTTGGTGTAACTAATGACTGAGATCCTGGTTTGTCACACACTTAACGGTAAAACTCCGTTAGTGGATTTTGAGGGTGTGACAGATTGGTATCAGAGCCATTGGTTATAGCGAACTAGGTTTGCGTTGCATTGCATTCTAGACTATAACTGTACACTACATTAGTTGCACCGAGTGAATTATTTATGAACTTATTATGTGTTAGGGACTTGTACACACTTGATTTCAGAAATGACATTAGTTGGACTTGTGAAAATTTATTTATGACCCACATACATGTGATATACACATACACACGCCTATACTAGCATTACATGAAGTGACTAGCTTGTATTATGTGATACCTTAGGGCAAATTTTTTTTTCTTAGTGACATGCTATGCTAGTGAAGCTTAAACTAGGTATGTATCTGCTAGTTTTGAATTGTTCACTGAAGTCTGCATGAGAAATATTTGACAATGACCTTGTTCAAAAGTATCCCGCTTTTTCGGGCAAAAATTTTTTTTTTGGGGCCTTAGTTGAGAAACGATTACATTTCATTTTAGCTTGAAACTTACATGACTATGACAAAAAAAAAAAACTGGTTTCGTATGAAGCCTAGACAATTCAGTCTTGAATTACCTACCTCATTATGGCAACCAACCGGCAGAGACCGATGCCTAAGGTATAGAGGTACATGAACAACAGTAATGGATTTTTGTCCAGAAACTCATTCCTAGTGAGGTCATGACTTATTACTTATGTGACCTCCTACGTGCTATTACACATTACTTATTATACGACACGTTCGTGTGCTACAACATGTTACTTAATATGAGACATTATTAGATGTAACATGTCGCTTACTGTGTGATCCACTACATGTTATTCACTTGATTTGATATTACTACTGCTTATACACATCGTACACCCAGATTGTGCCTAGACTAGTAGTCTTACACTTAGTATGAACTTACACCATACCTGATACATGCGACCCATTGATACAGCACACTGATAGTCTGTTGGTGCCCTATACATCTAGTGTAGTTGTTTCATACTTATAAGATTATCATACACTTATACACATTCAATACTTGACATGGGATAGCATTATCATACGGATAAATGTAAATCCAAGAACATAACTAAACGTAAGATTAATGTACCCGGTGGGAGACGAACTTGGGTGATTGTGTAAGGTAAATTGACGATTACGGGTGCGCAACGTAATGGTGAATTTACAGGTACACGATGATCCTGGCAAAATCTGCCATGCCGGGGATACCCAAAAAGACACACAAAAGTGATGAACCAATCAGTACAAATTCATCTGAGACAAACATCCATCTCTAAATAACGCACTGATACCAAGTTTATGCTTGACTAAACCCATGAAACCCACTTATGGATGGTAGACAATTACAATACAACCTGTGATGGCATATCACCAGTTTATCTTAAAACTACCTACACATTATGATTATGCAACTAAATCACAGATAATTAAATTCTTGCCTTGATAACACACAAATAAGAATAAAGAGCTATACTGATAAACCTCATAATGTTTAATTACTACTATATTTGACCCCTAATGATGATGACTCCTCCTTCATACAAACAATCTGAATCTTCCAGTTAAAACATTTGTCTTACTTAATTCCCAAAATTTCAGATTCCAGTCTACGGACTATAACCTTTTAGCACACCAGTAATATCTTAACAACATGGTATCTGCAAGTGATTGCTAAACAAACTCTATAATTGTTAGGACTCCATGGAGGAGCCTTATAAAGCCAACAACTTATTTAAAAATAACCTCCTGTTGATATGGCGAACCAACTGCCTAATATTCTCATTCAAAATCACTTCTTGTGAAGTAAATCTGTATCACATAAACTTTCATGTAAGAACCTCGGAACATACCAGGCTCGCTCTAGAAGTATCTCGCCTAATCGTACCCTATTCTCAATTCTACAAGTTAAACAGAAGTTAAAGTTATTCCTGATAATAAGTTACCCAGAAATAATTCCGGCTCATGATGTTCCAATTGTTAACGATGCACTGGCAAACCACACAGGTGGTATGTATATGGTTCAATCTAGTTGGATGACCTGTCACGATTCAGGACTCTTGTAAACGTTAACTAATACACCAAATCCACATCTCTATTATTGTAAAACACGTACTGGATTTACTTTATCTTATTATTATTATTATTATTAGGTTTTTTTACATATTTCCCCTTCCTAAACCCATCAATTACATATTTACCCAAGCCTAAAGTTTAATTACATATATCCCCTTTGACATAGTAAATTACTCATTCACCCCTTCTTTTACACAAACCATAAAAAATATAAAAATATATTTATGAAGATCATTAAGGGTAAAATAGTAAATCAAAAGGCTATTTTAAAGAAATTGGGTAAATATGTAATATATGTGGTTTAGGAAGGGGAAATATGTAATTGAATTTAAGGATTGGGTAAATACGTAATAAATGATCTTATGAAGGGGATATATGTAAATGCCCCATTATTATTATTATTATTATTATTATTATTATTATTATTATTTTCTTCTTTAAAGAACCTATATTTAATTCAAAACATTATCTACATTCTGTACATCGTAATATATATTCAAACCTCTTTACCTGCTTGGTAAAGCAGAATTCAAGTTAAGCCGTCTTAAAAATCGCAAGTTTGTGATTATTCACATTTGAACCACATAAAATTCTAATACATAACTGAATTTTCCATATATATTATAACGTTTCCAGTTCACTTAAAGTATATTCCCTTCTTCCCGACCCCTATGAATGACTTAGTAAAGTAGGCAAGAATGTTATTAGGTGACAGGTACACCTTCAAGGTGCTGGTGGTGTGGTGGGTTAGCTGCGATACACCCTATATATAAACACTAACGGTACGTTGGATGTGGACCTGAAACCAAGCCGATAATTAACCTGAGAAACTCTAATATATAACCACGAAATTCCTTATAAAGCTGTTTGATCTATCACTTATAGGGTAACCTACTATGTACTCAGATAAATTATAACTTTCATATATCCTTTATTTACAATAACAATAAAAACCAAACATTTCATAACTGACACACGCATATAAATTCTGATTTGGAATACATTTCACGACCCTAAGAATTCTGGTGATGATTACCACCATCAGCAATAAACCAACACTACCAGTTGATGTTCTGAGGGAGATTCACTCATTACGGTCCAGGGTAACCGCCTTCTAATTTGTTCCATTCCCGGTACACCTTTGTAATTGCCAAGAAACATAATATTGATACTCTGATTATCCTTTGGCACTTTGGACGCCTGACGTCCCTTCATAGAAGCTCTATTATCCAGCAATTTCCATATTAAACTTAATTAGATTCCTTAATAAAAAGTGTTTAGCCGCCATGTAAGAAATTTTAACCTATCTATTTTAACTTGTGAAGGTCATAGTAGAGGAAACCATATAAGATATGATGATACTGAAGCCACCCGACACATGTAATGATATAACATGAGATCCTTTCTAATCCGTTAATGAACTTGGAACCCTAGACCTTAAATCGGACTGTTATACCTCATCGTCTTCTATATCCTTAAACGGTGAATTTAAACACTACCGTACGATGAATCCCGTTATAAAGGTCACAGCTAGAATATTACTATTTAATACTGGAACCCTCACCTAGTAGGTTAGGGAGCTATAATCACAAATAATGAACTGGACTAAAACGATCTCTCCATAAAGAATAAACGAATCAAATCCCCACCTAATGTCGGCTTACGAATCTCATGGAACCTGCTTCTATGAGAAAATGGTTTGTTTATCGTATACTCCCTCACACCCTCGTGAACGATACCCTGGAGTTCAACTAAAACATGTGACCTTTAGAACTCTTGTTTTCGGCTAGTGTAGTAGGAATTAAAATCTAAAGATACAACGGAAGTCATGTAACAAAAAGAGCTTGATAATACACTAACACAACCATAAAACTATCTGGGTTGAAACACTAAACAACAAATTAAGAACTTGGTAATGGGATGACCAGCTTGAAACTATGATCATACGCAAGAAGTGGAACGAAATAATGAGGTACTGTAATTGTAACAACTATGGAAACAAATGTAGGGCGAAGTCTAAGATAACATTCTTGAAAACCTTCTCTGTGGGGAGATGCTTGGCGTATCATATGCCCCCCCCCCCGGGCACACTTCTAACCGTAACACTCAGATTCCATCAAAGAGAAAATCGATTGTAGTCCAAAGTATTAGGAACACCTCATGCAACGTAGACACTTTCATTTTAATACTACTTTAGTAAGCAAACATTAATAACACTTTACCCTACGTCATCCAACCACTTTTTTTTCTATCGACCGCAACGAAACATGAATACTTATTAAGTTCCTTGATCATTCTTGCTTAATTCACGTACGTCCGAACATATAGATAGTATCAAAACTCATTTCTCATCTGTTTTTAGAAGGTCTATGACATCCTTTAGACCGCGTTTTGGCAACGTTCCTTTAATGAAGTCAAGTACCTACACACGGTTTACTTTGTACACAAGTTGTCTAAGTTTATCAATCTATACCAATAAATGAACCCTTCCGTTAGTACTCGGTCCGCGGGTAGCTAATAACAACGTGGAACTCATTAACCTAAATTCCCGAAATATACAGTATAGAAATCGCTATTTGTAAACCTCATCCAAAAACTCTGGAATCCCATCAAAACCATAATACATTAGACCCTTTCAAACCCTAAGGTATTGGCCTTCTAGACCATTGACTGAATCAATTTTAAAAGATAAACATGGTACACAAAGTTTCTGATGGCTGCAACCTAATCAAGCTCTTACGTAATGGAACACTTGTCGTCCCAATCGATGAACAACAACGTTTCACGGAAAATCAGTTGAAATAAGAGGCGAAGAATTCAAAATACTCAAACACTGCAAGATCACTATAGTCGAAGTGGCTAGAACTTGGAAGCATAGCCCAGAGTTACGTAGTAGTGTGAAAAATCAAATAATGTACAAGCATCTGTAATTATTTCAAATGACAACATCAAATACTAATACTATTGGTTAAATTTTCGGGACGAAAATTCTTTCAACAGGGGGATGATGTAACACCCGAGAATTTCAGATTAACCCCGTTAACAAAATCTCGTTACTTCAATTAATGAAATTATACTCCACCTTTAATTAGTTGAGTTAAACGTGCTACATATTACACAAACAGTTACATGTAACGACAATCCAAGGAATTACCAGATCATGTGAGTTAATACACGGATGTTGGCGAGTTAATAAAATAATAATTCCGAACAACTAAATAAATATAAATTTAGTGAATTTAGTTGAGTTAATGTCCGTATCCAATTTTCGGGACGAAAATTCCTTCAACAAGGGGATGATGTGACACCCGACAAAATCAGGTTAACTTCGTTAGTTAAACTCTGTTAGTCACGTTAACGCAATTATACTTTTCATTTAATTTGACGAATTAAATGTGCAAACTGTTACGCAAATATACACACGAAACGACCACACGAGTTAATACCCGGGCGTTGGTGATCTTAAATGAATACAAATACAATAATAATATATCTTAATTGATATGCGTGCTTAATTGTTGAATTTTCGTGTAACCGCACATTTTACCGGTTTTAACCGATTACGAGTTTCAGTAAAGTTTTACGAAACAAAAATTTAAGTTTGGTAAAGTTGTCACTGTGATTACAAACCGAAGCAAAAACGAAGCCCGTGGATCATCCATGAGACCCATGAATGGCCCAAGGCCCAACCCAACTTAACATTTATCAACAATTAACAAAATGTGACAAAACCCTAAACCTAATTAACAAAAAAAAAAACGTTTTTGGGGCTGCTCTTCCCATTTTGCTGCTGCCGCAAGTTCCATACACACACACACATTGATTTTTGGCTAGCTTGGTTCAATATTTGGTGATTTCGGGTGTTGATTGAAGTGGTAAACGCTATACTAGTAAGTTTTTGTGTTAATTGTTATTATATCTTGCGAAAATCACATGTATTGAGGACCCTAGTTCATCCAAAAAAGGCCAATTGATGTTTGTGTTGTGAAATTGGGATATTAGTTATGGGTTATTTGGTATTTGGATGATTACATGATGAAATAGATAAAAAAAAATGTGTTTATGGAATTAGGGTTTGGTAGAAAGGTGATGAGATTGATGATACATGCATGATTCGTATAAAATGGGATTGAATTTGCATTTAGATAGTGATTCGGATGAAGATTGGTTGCTTGATTGTGAAAGTTCATGAATGTTATGCTAGATTACTAAAAATAGTAACTTTTGTATTCGTGATCATGTGGGATTGCATGTTATGGACGTCTAGTGAGTAGTATGGACTTACTAACATGTTTAGAAGAGGTGTTAGACGAATTTTGGTTACTAGAACGTATGAATTCGAATTGGCTTGAGACACTTGCTAAATGTGGAAACTTTTTGACATGAAAATTGACTAGGAAGCATGTTTAGTAATTTTGAATATATAAACGTGATTTGGACTTGCATATGAATGTTTGTAGTTATGTGGTGCTTAGTAAATGTGCCTTGGTCATGAAATGACGTTGATAGGTGCTAGTTGGTTAGTAGAACGGTTTCTTGAAATTGCTTTTGTGACGTCTAAATGGTGTATGCTACTAACTAGGTTGCCATGATGAAAGTGACTATGTTGCTAATTTCACAAAGCATGTAAATACTATATGATGTCTAGAAATGACCATGCTTGCAAATGTGTTGTATATTAAGAACTACAAAGTAATGGTAAGTGTTAGTGACTTGTATAACGTGCTATGGTATTTGTATAATAGTTGACATGCTTAGGATGTTGAATTATGCACGCATGCTTTAAAGGTTCGACTTGCCTATAACGGAAACTTTTGTGAAATTGAAACTTCTATTTGTTGAATACGTGAAGTGTGATGTGGTATGCTTATGGGGTTTAGTCAAATACACCAAATGTAACGTGTTACACTTAGCAAATCACCAACGGGTCGTGGGTCAACTCGAGTCAACTGAAAGTCAAACTTGGACCAAAAGTCAACTGAAAGTCAAACTTGGACAAAAAGTCAAACATGGTCAAAAGTGAAACTAAACCACACTCACATAACTATTGACTATTTGGATGCATAGGGTACTATGACCCTACATGAACGCACATTAATCGACCTATTGTTATTTAGGTTGCTGTATTATATACTGTGTGTGCTGTTAACTATTTTGCTGTGCAACCTAAGGTGAGTTCACTAAACCGCACTTTTACTATGATACCCTTTTATGGGTTGAACTCGGACTTTTACTATGATACCCTTTTATGGGTTGAACTCGGACAAATACTTTTACGGATTTACGAATTCTGTATGTCGCATGTCTGGATTAGAGCAACTTTTATTTTGTTCATGAAAGACCTCATGGATACCTAGTTGACCGTTAGTATTTGTGAAATAGCGGGGGAATTTTGAGTAGTACTACTGGGTTTGACAAACCCCACCCGGTCTAGTCGCGCTAGCACGACAGAAGGACCTGTCGAACGGGTGTTGAATGACCTAACATACTTACAGTGCATCCTGCTGGGATGTACGAACAGGCAAACTGCACTTAATGTGTACATACGTCAGCTTCGGTCAGATACATTACGCCTCTAAGGACATGTGCTGTAGATTAGCTACCTACAATGACATACTTAATTTATATTTCTGCTTGCAACTGAACTTACTTGATTTTATACTTACTATGTGAACTCACCAACCGTCGTGTTGACACTTGTTAGACTTTCACTTTTACAGGTCACTGAGGTACCACGCACTTAGGACATGGCATGGAGTCACGGCTTTTCATTTAAACATTTTCATGCATTACAAACCATGTTTTCAGTTTAATGTCTATTTAGACTTTGTATCTTGTATTGGGCACGTGTACTGCACATTTAGTTTCTATTTAAATGTTTTAACAATTACATCTCGATTACGCTTCCGCAAACTTTCAAACGTCAACTCTGTATTAAATTTCTCATTTAATGAGACACGTATGTTTTAAATTCATATAGTGTCGTTTGGTGTAACTAATGACTGAGATCCTGGTTTGTCACACACTTAACGGTAAAACTCCGTTAGTGGATTTTGAGGGTGTGACAAAATTGAAATTAAACATAAGGGGAAACTTAATTGGCTAGTGTTAGAGTGTTTAAATTAAACGCACCACTGTTTATCTGAATTCGGTTCTTGTTTTTAAATCTGTAATGATGTTGAAACCTTAATTAGTTGTGATTCTATGTGCATGCTTTTTCAGGGACGAAAAAGGTTAAGTGTGGGGATATTTGATGTGGTCTAAACTATATATATTTTATATTAATACTCCTCTCACTTTTTGGTTATTTTTGATTGAGTTTTACTCCTAATTAGTTCATATTATTATTTTATATATTATAGGAGTCCATGAGCAAAAATGATATATTTTATTTAAATTTGAGACCAACTAGAGCTCAATGTTAAACTGCTAAGTAACTAATTGATTTATATGTTTAATTCGTTTGCAGATAACTTCACATAAAGGATGATTGAAAAATGCATGTTTGAAGTTAAATGCCATATGCCTTGAAGGTCTAATTCAAATGGGCCCGGTACTCTTGTGTAGAAGCCCACGTAAGAAATAAATCTAACTACAATAAAAACCTTAGAAGAAAAAGAAAAAAAGGGAGTTGGCCGTGGAAAAAAAAAAGAAAAAGAGGAAGCCTTCGTTCGAAACAAGAAGCAGGCACACACACACGTCACGAAAGTCAAACTTGATCGACAATTAATTTAAGCAGGCTAGCAGGTAGCTGAATTAATTTAAGCTACCAGACAGGCTGCCGAATTATATTTATTATCTTTCGATGAACGGTAACTCTGTTTATGTTTTAGTTTTTGTTTCTACTTTGATTATGGTAGGCTAATCGTTTAGAACTACCTAGGCGTTGTGATGATTTGTTAACGTTACGTTGGATTTCATGTTTAGTTGATTTTTGCTTATGGATTGTTATGCATGATTAAAGTTTTAATCTTTATTGTTGATTGATGCGTATTACATGTTTATATTTGTTTGATTGATATCATTAGTCCACGCGTTCTTGGTGATTGTCTATGTCACATAATAGGGTGCGTTTTAGCCATTAACTTGCGTTGTGGTTTTTTATGGTTAACCTGCAGTAAAACCATAGGATTAATATTATTAGTTAAACGGGTAAAAAGCGTGTAGCTAATCTAGATAACCGTGAGGTGATAGATTATTAATAAGTCGTGGTTGAATGATTTGCTAGGTTTAGGTCTTTGTGAAAAGTCCGTCTTAGTATTAATTATCAACTTTGCTTGTTAAATTAATTAACTAGGTTGAAATGGCTTTAGCGTCCGTATCGTGAGATAGGCCTTTAATTTAAGTCAATCAAGCATAATCAGACTAGGTAACTGTGAGGAAATTTAATCTTGTAACTGGTGTGATAATAACTTAATGGTGATACTTTAGGTTTCTTCTCGAGAAGGGTCGAGGGTCCTAGTTAGCGTCGCATTTAAGTGAATATTTTTAGATCTCGGTTCCATAAACATTAAACCAAACATGAGTGATAACTGAAGTTGGCAATGATTCTAGCCTAGGTGGTTTGTCTTCATTCTTCTGTTTTACGTCCGGCTTTAATTTCGTCGGTTCTGTTTTTAGTAAGCTTCCAAATTTAGAAAGTTTCTATTTTTAGTAAGTTTCTATTTTTAGCAGTACAATCTCCCCTCTTCAAATAATCTTTCTTTTAGGTTGTGTTTAGTTAGTTGAGTCTTGTCTAGTTAATTAAACGTAGTATATAGAGTCTGTGGGTCGACACTCGGACTTACTTAAGCTATATTACATTCGACCGGTCCACTGCCGGTTGTGTGTGATTTAGTAGTTTGTCTAGGTTTTATAAATTTAAAACTAGGTGTTATTTGTTATTTATTTTATATATATATTGCACGCATCATACCCAAATTCCGTGAAGTTATCTTCTGCGGCCCTTCTAATCGCAACCTCAAATGCACTTGCGTTTACATACCTGGAGGAATTAAAACGATTCAATTTGTAATGAAAATCCTTAAGCGAGATTCGAACTTGAATATTTTGAAACAAACCGGTTACAATGCAAGCGAATGTGTTAAATGGATTCGCAGAAAACATATATATACAGCCCTAGGTTCGCTGAAATACATCGGGACGAATCTCAGGTTCGCTCAGAACATTAGGTCAAAAGAAAGTCGAAAAGACTTAAACCAGGTCCGGGCGAACTTGTAGATTCGCTGCAAGTTCGCTGGATTGAAGAATTTAAAGTTTTTAGTAATTTTGATTTCCTTTAAGAATCCTTGAAACGCCCCACAATTTCAACGCTAAAAAAATAAAAAGAAAATAAAATAAAAAGGTAAAAGATAGAATAAAAGGAAAAATAAAATTAAGTAAAACTAAAAATAAAATTAAAGAAGGATATATATATATTTTTCTTGACGTTTTTCGAGCAGAATCCGGAGAATCATAGATTGGTGGGATTGCAGATATGTTTGTCCATTTAAACCCATGCCTTAGTCCTTTCAACTAGAGATCAGCAGCTTCATTTATCATGTTTTGGTTTGATTGAAGAAGCTCAGGCAACTCGGTCCCCACAGACATCTTGGTAAAAGAACTTGTCCTATCATTAGGGTTTATAGAGCAATATGATTGACTTTGCTTGAATTTCTTTGGATCAAATCTTGAATATTGATCAATATATGAGCCATTTATTTATTTTTTTTTTTTTTTTGACTTTTTGCAATTTTGCATATTTTGGGAGTAGAGCTTGTCAACAATGATTCTTTTGAACACATTGCGACTTTATTATTTGGAAACTCAAATGGTTAGAGCTCAAGGTCTATACCGACATATAACAGAGGAGATAAACATTTGAGCATGCTCGGTGAAACTTCAGGTCTATACCGACGTATAAGAGAGAAGATTCACCAACTCCAGGTCATTGTTCACACAAAGCAGAGGAGTTAAGCACTTTGACTCAATACTTTCTACAGAGCTAACAAGTAACTCACTTAGAGGCTTTTCTGAAGGGCAACACTAGCAGCTTTTTATTTTGTTTTGCTAACTAGAAACTCAATCCAGGGCTAGGGTGTGGGTGATTTGGGATTTTTTTAGGGAAATCAATGCAAAGATTTGACGCGCTCAACCCATTTTTGACAGGACTTGTATCTTTGTGCAGACCAATCATGTCAAGGAGATAATCCTCATTGCCGAGTTCTTGAACTTTATGTTTGGCTACACAATCACTGTTTACTTTGTTTTCGGGCTGAGCCTATCTAACATATCCCAAACACAATACTTCTAACCTCCTTCAACGTCTCTTCAACATCAATTTAAACGAGGATCCTGAAATTGCAAAATTTGAAAAACTATGAATAGTTAATCTTTAATATCTCCCTCAAAATTTCTATATGATAGCTATCTAATAAGAAATTTTTGTTTTTTAGATTTTCTAAATATATATACAGAATAAAGAAAAGAAATGAAATAAAATGAAATAAAAGGAATAATAATAAAAAAAATGAGCGAAGAAATATGTGACAACTGGATTCTCAACGAAGAAAATGAAAAAGATATTTATATACATACAAAGTTAGACTAATTAGACTTTTGAAATCGGGACCCAAGCCTTAGTGTACCTAGGTCTTTGAACTGTAGAAGATTTACTGAAAAATTATTTACAAAAGTATTCAATCTTCTTCCTAAAGATCTATGCTTTGAACTGTTTTCAACTTGCTCAGGGCATTGCTTGACCGTATGATCATTGTAACATCTGGGTGTGACAATCATCATTTCCACATTTAAGGCAATGATATTTCAAACCAACTTTAGAAAATTTGGAAACAGGAATTCTATCTATTTCTATCTCTTCATCACAATCAGATAATTGAGAGTTACAATCATTGTAAGAGTCATAAGGCTCTTTTGATTTACCTGTTGTGACTTTTACCTTATCAGGTTCCGATTTAAGATTCATGGATGAAAAAGATGATTCCTTGTCCTTTGGTTTTGAAATCCTTACGGGTGTAAAAGATGGAATTTGATGAGAAAAGAATTTTTTAAAACAGTTTGTTTTGGTTAGACTTTCAGAGACATGACCTGAAAGTTCTGCTTTGTCCTTTCCACAAATATTTCCAATGAGATCATCATTCAAGTTAATAGAGTTTAAAGTAGAGCATCCTAAAGTACTATTACACATAAAACTGTCTGAACTTAAAACAGGACTAGAAACAAAATTAATTAAACTATTGTATTCAACAGACTTCTTTGAATAAAAGCTAGAGCAACTAGAACTTCCAAGTCCACTACTTCCACCATAAGCATAATCCTCTCGCACCTTTGTAAGAATTACTCCACTTAAACCTGCAATAGAGCTGTTAGTATCATTCTGTATAATCTCTTGTATCAACTCATTTGAAGGATGAGGAATGGGTGTAGGAGAATAACAGAAAGTACTAGGTGGAGGGTATACTTGTGCATTGTTTTTATAGCCCAACCATGTCTTTATTCTAGCCCCCATTTGTTTCTTGCAAAGATTCTCCCTTTTCATACTTGAAATTGTCCATTGTTCCAATTTATTCTTAACTTTTCTTGTTTCAAATTCAGCAAGAGTGACTTGCTCAGTCAAATAATTTATTTCACAGTTCTTTTCCAAAAGAGATCTTTTTAAATGTTCGTTTTCTTTCAAAGCTTCTTTTAATTTAACAAAAAAATTGGATTCATTCTCTTTAAGATCTTTGTTAGTTTTCTTTAATTGGTTTTCATTTGTCATTAATAACCTATTAGCCTTATAAATACCAATTAAACGAATTTTGCATGCGGATGAACACATATCTTCTACAATTTCATAAGGAAGGCCCACTACCAGTTTTTCAGCCGCAAGAGCACGATCACACTGGTAGTAAGGAGTGTTCCTCTTGTATTCATCCATAGCTTCATGCTTGGCTTGTTCAATCATGGCTTCTATATCTAGCTTTGACTCCATAACATTGTCAGCATCGGTACCAGCATTTTCTGCCCCATTACCAACGTTGACTGTGACCTTCTCTTCCTTTTCAGCAACGGCTTCACATACTAATCCAGCAACTTTACCAGCATCCTTTCCTTCTTCAATCAAAACAACTTCAGACTCATCAACCTTTCTAGTATTCGTTCCCTCTTCAACCTCATCAATCACACCAACATTCTCAATATCTTCACCATAAAACTCTTTAAAAGGATCAAAGCAATCAATGTAATTGTTATTGAGAACAGATTCTTTAACAACTTCAGCAATTGAAGCTTTATAATTATGAACAAGCATCCCGGATAAGGCCGTAGTGTCAGATGGAATCTGATTGGTGACAGATGCATTTGAGCCAGCATCTACATTTGTGGAACCACCACCAGATTTGACAGACCCATAACTTGATGATCCTCCAGAGACTGCACCAGGTGAGTTTGCAGCGGATGTAATCAGTGCAGCATTCTGAGGAGAGACATTGGGAAGCATCATGGATTGATTGTATTCTCTTCTCTTTACATCCAGATCAAATGACTTCAACTTGTTTATCACGTCCATTAGTTTAAAGTCAAAGAAATTTCTTTCTTGTTTTAGCTTTTTGATCTGAAGACGCCATTGAGGAGGAAGAGAATCCAAAAGCTTTGTCACTTGCTCATGATTTCCCAATTTTTCATCATATTTTTTGAGATTGCTTGACACAGATAGAAAGCGATTCGTTATATCAGTCAGATTTTCATGCTTGAATCCAACGAATGAATTGAACTCATTTTCAGCCTGAGCTTTTCCATCCAGTTTAAGCATGTTCATTGTTGATGTAGACATTTTTTTTAGAAATTAGATTCGCTGATAGGTTCTCTGGTAGGTTCGCTGGTAGGTTCTCTCGCAGGTTCTCTCGCAGGTTCTCTCGTAGGTTCTCTCGCAGGTTCGCTCGTAGGTTCGCTGGTAGGTTCGCTGGTAGGTTCGCTGGTAGGTTCTCTGGTAGGTTCTCTGGCAGGTTCTCTCGCAGGTTCTCTCGTAGGTTCTCTTGCTCACAGAACCAAACAGGTGAACTTTCGTTCAAAAAATAGTAAGTTCGCTGATCAAAAAATTGATATTTCCAAATCACAAATATTGTATAGGTTCGCTGGATGATCCACAGGTTCACTGGATGAATGTCTAGGTTTGCTGACTTACGGGAAAAACTTTCTCAGTCCAAAATCAACCAAAACAACCTCAAAACACAACCAATTGAAGATCCGTTTGTTTCTGAAGCTTCCCAGTACCAAATATGAGAAACCCAAAGCAAATACCAACTCAGAAACACAATAAACAGTCCCGAAATGAATCAAACAGTGTTTTGACACAAAACCCCAAAAACTTCACATATATCTCAATGATCAAATAATCAAGAGCACTAAGGCTCTGATACCATATTGTTGGTCCATCAGATCGAGATTTCAGTGCTATGATGGTTAATAACAACAAAACACACTTTGATTTAGTGAAACATTGTCTAAATATACTTGGAAAACTATAACAAAGATCAAATCAACACAAACAGAGGTAATCAAGCTACAAAGATGATAATAATAAGCTCCTAGCACCTCAGCCATCACACACACACAATTAGGGTTTGATAAACTTTGCAAAACTTGTATTGAAATGAGAAAAGCATTACAATATATAGTGCAGACATAGGTTCGCTGACAGCGAATCTGTCATGCCAACCTATCTGCTTCGCCGGGCACAAAACAGATTCGCCCGACGACTGATCTAAACTAATGTCTACACAGATCAAGATTTACGGGCGAATCTATAGATTCGCCCGTAGGTTCGCTAGTACATAAACTATTAAATACATAACAAAACAAAGTAACACCGACATGCCGGTGAGTCCAACCTATACATGAACTATCATATATATATATATATATATATAAATTACAAGATAGTCCTTTATGATTGCAAAGACTATATTGCCCTCATATGAGCAGCACATGATCTGATTTAACTGACTTTTCTAACAAAAGTTAGTTTAAAGGACCAGAATGGTAAAAAACTACAAAAATAAGGACGTTATTTGTAGATATTTTCACTAAAGGACCCAACTTGCAGGTACCTAGAAACATAAAGGATGTTATTTGTAGTTTACTCTTAATATAAATGTTAATTTTCAGATATCCGAATTATCCGAAAATATTGTAAATCACTATCCGAATATGAATTTATGGATATCTAAACTTCGGATACCTGAAATTCGGATATCCGAAGTTTCGGATGATTCAGGTTTGGAATTTCGGATAATTCTGGTTCGGTTTCAGATACAGATATTTTTGCACACTCCTAGTTACAGCCAGGATTGAGCAAACAATTTGAACGGAATTGAACCGGACTAAACCAGAACCGTGAACCGTTTAGGTGGGTTTTTATGAACCGAATTGAAATTTAACGGTTCATTTATTTCGTGGTTCTGACGGTTTGGTTCGGTAGAATTAGGGGCCGAACCGAAAAATAAAAATGCCGATTTTTTGTTGTTTCAAAAGTCAAGACAACAAGAAACTGACTATTCCAATTCAAATTCAACTTGGTGTATTCAAAATTTAATAAAAATATTACAAACCTAAAATTCAAACAAAATAAAATTTTCAATTCAAATCTAAACAAAATATAATTTTTATTTTTTAAATACCGCTTGATTATGTTTCATTGTCAAATATTCATTCTTTATTTATGAGATATGCATAATTCAAATGCCAACTTGCAGTGTCGTAATTCTTGCAAGAAGCTAGTGAAGTTTAGCTTATATGCAATAGTCAACATAAAAGAACACAAACTACAAAGTTTTATACTTTTATTTATTACATGTGACTCTATGAGTCAAGTCTGTGTGATAAAGATGATGGAATCACTTTCGAATTGATGAATGATAATTATTAGACTTGGGAATATGTATACAATATAAGATATGGTACTAGGGTTACTAGCAGGCAGTATGATCGTATACATACATTTCTATGGTTATACTCACGTAAAGACTAAAGAGTTAAGAGTATATGAAAAACTAGGGCATTTTCAATCGGCTCCATGAAGAAGAAACCAGTTCCGAACCAAGAACCATATACTCAAATCAGACATAAGCTCTCTTTACTGAACTACAAAATCATGTATATACATACATAAAAATTAGGCTGACGATATTAAGCTCTCATTCCATATGTGTAAAATAGACATAAATATTTTACTATAGAAACACAACAATTTTTATGTTAAATATACATATATGTAAAACAGTCTAAATATCTCAACGCTAGATTTATATTTATGTAAATCAGTAGATCTTTTTGTTCTCACAGTAATAAGTGGTTCTGAAATGATCTTCATCCATAGTGTGTGTAAGTGTGTGTGTGTGTGTGTGTGTGTGTGTGAGTGAGCAAGTGCGTGCGTGTGCGCGTGTGTTGGAACAAGTATAACATTAATTACTATTTTGACAATGATAAGTTAAATTTGTGTCATGAAATAGTATTAGTTTTTTAAAGATTAATATATATTTCATAAAAGTTCCTTGAACACTTGTTTAAATATCTAAGCATTATTATATTCTAAGTTATATATTATCAATCTCATCAAGTATTAAGAGATCATTATACTTACAACACACAAACATACATATATATATTATATATATATATATATATATATATATATACTGCATTATAAAACATCCTAGAGTACATTTTAAAACATCCTGGAGGGGAAATTATGTAATTTTACTTTTTCCTTAATTTTCAACACTATAAAATTGAAACCCTAATCTTGATCCACATTGTTACTTTTCAATCCGCCTCCTTCTCCTGCCTTGGCTCTCCTCCTGAAGCATCTATTTAACTATAACCACACAAATATCCATGGATCTGAGTTCCATTTAGGATTCATGCTCAAAGTTCAAATCACAATCAAAATCTCGATCTGCATCTCTTCTTATTCTGTCGGGTGAGAGACTAAATGCTTAAGCCTAATTTATGTCTTCTACAATTGATGTCTCGGTCGCCTTCATCATCTAGCCGCAAATCCATCTATTCTATCTCAAATTCTTTGGTTGTTTCTTGCTACTCTTTCTTTAAACTCTAATTTGCTTGTTTTGAATCTCAATAGACTAGAAAACAGAAGCAGGAACGTTGGCACCTTTGAATTTCCCTCTTAATAACCTGGCGATTTTGAATATGAGGTTGATTCTTTAATCTAGAATCAGATTTCTTCAAAGATAAAGGCTCTTCTGCTTCAGTTTCACATTTTTCGTTGCATATCGGTATTCATTTCTTCAAATTTAACTTTTTTATGCAGTTGTTTAGTCATTTTGTTAAAAAAAATATATATGTTGATCTGGGGAACATGTTGACCTTATCCGTTCTTGCAACATTGTTGCTTAATTGTTGTTATTTGCATAGTTGATTGTTTTTTATGTATGAATTTTGTTTAATTATGAATTTTAGGTTTTGTATTGATATTAATAAAATTTTTTACTATGATTTAAGACTTGTTTTACGAATTGAAGTTGAATTGTTGATAAGAGCTAGGTGGAATCTGATTGTGTATTGATATCTGGATTGTGAGACGAAGTATACAACAATCATATTCATTTTGAAGTCATCCTTTGCTATATTTTGTCAGGTTGCTACTGTAATCCTTTAACTATCTCATTTTGATTTTGTTTTTGCAGACTGAACAATGGAAGAATATAGAGAAGAAGTGAATCACTTGAACCACTGATTGAGGCATAGGGTGGAAAAATCCATCTAAAATATGCTTGCTTGCGTTGTTGCTTACTTCTACTTTTTATTTGTTATCTTTGTGGTGTTGTTAGAAATTTAATTAGCAGCAAGTAGCAACATTAGGAGTTGTTTACCAGGGTTCTGGGTCTCAGTTATGTTTAGAAGCGAGAACTGTATGTAAGTTTTTTGTTAATGATCTTGTTTTTTGTTAGAAGAATAAAATTCGGTGGGTGGTGTTTATGTGGGTGAGGTGAATATGATTTAGTTTGATTTTGTGGTTGCAGCCTATCGATGCTACTATATCTTATTCCTTTGTTTTGTGTTGGGTCACAACTCTTATAGTAATGTAGTCTGAAGCATTCAAGTATCTAAATACCCCCATTTATGGAAAAACAAGGAGGTGGAATCGATGTGTGTTCAAATTGGAGAAATTGGGGGTTTTTTGGCTGTCGGATTAGAGGTATTATATGTTACTTTATCTCTAGCATGGTTTCGTTTTGTGTGGTATATGAAACTTTATAAAACTGTACAATGCTTCACAAATTACTTTGTATTGTGACTGCACATTCTCATTGTTCATATATCACTTTCTTATTAGGATTGAATATGTCAAAACTGATTTTTTTTGTGTTGTGTGTGAGTGTCTGTTTTTTGTATGTATGTGTGTTTAGGAAGGGTGTATTCATTTTGCTGCGGGTTTTATGTTGTTTAAGGAAGTGGAATTGTAGGAATTTGTCTACTAAACAGGATTTCAAGGTTAATAATATGTGATATGAGTCTGCCAAATTGGCTTAAAAGTTAATCTTATGTGCGCAAAGTGATATCAATTGTGTTTGTGCAGGCTTTAAATGAACTTTAACCAAGAAAATTGAATGTGTTTTTATGTATGTGTTGTGTGTGCTGCAGTGTTTGTTTGGTGTTGTGTGTGTCTGTTCTGCATGTGTGTTGTGCAGTGTGTGTGTGTGTGTTATGTGCCTATTGCATCGTTGAAAACCTATATGTACATGTTGTGTGTGTTGTGTAGTGTGTATGAGTGTGTGCCTGTTTTTTCATAGTTTATATCAATGATAGAATCAGGGGTTTTATGACTTTTATCACTAAAGATTTTTAATTGAAAGTCCATTGATTGTTGGCTCTTTGGTACTGTTGAGAAGGTCTTATCTTATTATAGATTTATGAATGAATTCTTGATAACATATATTCTTGCAGCTTAATAGTTTATTTCTTCTTGCAGCTAAGGTTTATATTTCCCGCCTGATTTCAATAGGAATTAGCAATTGACTTCATAAAGGTATGTACCTCTAAGTTTTCATGAAACATCTTTGTTAGTCCCAATCAGCTTTGAATCATATAATTTGGTAAAGATTTGGATCAAATTGGTAAATAAGAATAATATGATGAACACTAAAGAAGACAATGAAAACCCTTAATTCGATCTTGTATTAGATTGCAAAAGATGTGTGCAATGGAAACCCTCAATCACTAGCTCATTCAAGCTTAGGGGGCTAATCACTATTTTTGTAAAAAAAACGGCTGTGTTTATTTATTTTCCAAACCGAGTAACTTCTATTTAGAAACTACTTTAATTGAAGTGCATTTTTAATATGATATTTAAAGATGTTTTCAGTAGTTTTTTGTTATTTAAGTTCGGATCTATTTATATTTTTTATTAGTTTGTTACTATTTTTGTTTCTTATTGATAGATCTTCAATGCAGGTTGTTTCAATTTAATTTCTATGTTCAAGTCTGTAAATGAGAAGAAAATGACACAAAAATAACTGGTCAAAAGACCATCAATGAAGTCTTGTTGGTTAAACCGAAAGGTAAGTTTTGTTTAAACTATGTGCATTAGTTAACCTGTTTTCTAAAATGTGTGATTAGTAGTATGTGACACGGTTTTTTTCTTCATAATTTCTGTCTGTAGGCTTAAAACCCCTTATTGGATATGCACTTACAAAGGGAGGTAATGATGGATATGCTCTAGGAATTTATTCAATTAGAAGTTGATACTTGTAACAGGTTACATTAACTTAAACTGCAGTTTTTTAGCAAAGCATTCTCAAAATGTGCAGTTTAAAGTTGATTATGTGCAGCTAGAAAGTACCTAAGTGTGCACTTAAACTTTAAAGGTAGTATAGCTCAAAATAGTGCCTAAATGTATAAAATTGACTATGCAAAATTGGATTGATGAAACAAAAGTGAACCCATCTGGGCACTAATTATAAAATGAATTGTTAAAAAATGGGTCAAATTAGCTCATAAAAAAGAAAGTCTTGATGTGGATTCGGGTCAAGCTTTAAACGAATATTATGTTGCGATAAAACTGCCCTTTTTAAGTCTGTTTTGTTTCAACATAACTGCACTTTTTGAGGCAAGTGTGCTACAACAGAATTGCACTTTGTAAGATTTTTTTCGCTGCAGCAAAACTGCATTTTTTGAGGTTGTTTTGCTGCAATATGGCTGCACTTTTTAAGGTTGATGTGTTGTGGCTGTTTCACTGCAATATAACTGCACCTTTTGAGATTTTTTGTAGCAAAATTAACGTATTTTTAGATTTCTATTTATATAGTACTAATTGTATAATTATTTATAATGCAGAATAGAAACAATATTCAGATAACTCGCACCTCATTTTTGTCGTTGAAATAAACAGTGTAAAACAGCAAGTGAGAAAAACATATCATATAAACTTTTTAAATGTAACGGTTATATATATATATATATATACTTTACAATTATAAACTATTCATTTAAACCCTACAAAAATAATTTATAAACTTAATAATTAAATTCAGGTTTTAATAATTTTAATTATTAAGTTATAAAATTTTAATTCCCCCCTAACGACTATATTTTCAAATTTTAAACTTTTTAAGTTCCCTCCAAAAGATTACATTTTCACTATAAATACAACCATATATCTTTCATTAATTCAGTATCTTCATTATCTACATTTTTCATTCTCTGCATGTTTTTTGATCTTTATAAAAATGATTTCAGGTGATAATGATAGTACACCAATTTCTCCACCTGGTTCGCCATTTATAGATTTTATGAATACAACATTAAAAGAATTGATGGATGATGATGTCGACAAAGCATTTGTTGAAGTGATGGAGGCTCATGCTACTGAAAGTTCTCAAAGCAAAACAAGAAAACGTAGAACCATACAATGGGATCATGAAGATGGGGATAAGCGTCTTTGCAATGACTACTTTTCTGGATCAGTGTACCTTGAAAGTTATTTTAGACAAAGGTTTCGGATGAGCAAAAAACTTTTCAGTCGAATTGTTGAAGGTATATCCAATAATTCTCCCTATTTTCAACTAAAGATATGACTTTACAAGTAGAAAAGGTCTTTCCCCTATACAAAAATGCACAGCTGCCATACGTCAGTTGGAAAGTGGTACATCAGCTGGCCTATGTAATGAATACATACGAATTGGTGAAACTACTGCCGCCGAATGTCTTCAAAATTTTTGTAGATGTGTTCGTGAAGTTTTCTCAATTGATTATCCAAGAAGATTAAATGCTTCCGACATACACCACTTACTAGGATCATATTTATCCAAGCATGGCTTCGAAAAATTGCTCAGTAGCATGGAAAGGTTAGTACACACGAGGTGACCATGGATATCCCACCATTATGTTAGAGGTGGTTGCATCATATGACCTCTGGATTTGGCATGTCTATTTTGGTGTAGCGGGCTCTAACAATGACATCAATGTGCTCAATCAATCTCTCGTATTCAACCAAGTTGTGACACCCGATAAATTCAGGTTAACCTCGTTAGCCAAACTATGTTAATCACATTAACACAATTATACTTTTCATTTAATTTGATGAATTAAATGTACAAACTGTTACACAAACGTACACACGAAATGACCACACGAATTAATACCCGGGCGTTGGTGAATTTAAATGGATACAAATACAATAAGTATACATCTTAAGTAACATGTGTGCTTAATTGTTGAACTTCCGAGTAATTGCGTATTTTACCAGTTTTAACCGTCTGCGGAATTCGATAAATTTTCCGAAACGAAAAATTTATGTTAAAGAAAGATTTTCATTGTGTTACAAACCGTAGCAAAAAGCGTAGCTCTTGGATCATCCATGTGACCCATGGATGGCCCAAGGCCCATCATTTAACCTAAACTAATAATTCTAACTAAACCTAAAAACCCTAAACCTAATTTCTAATAAAAAAACAGCCACACACACACCCTTCTCCTAAAACCTACGTCCATCACACAACACTTCTAAATCCTTGACTTCTTGTGATTTTGGTTCAATTGTTAGTGTTATTGCTTGCCAACTAGAGTTATAAACACAATACAAGTAAGCTTCGTTCTTGAAATCATTATATATGTTACGAATTTTGTAGGAGTGAAACCCTAGTTCATCCAAAATGGTCAATTGATGATTGTGTTGTGGAAATGGGTTATTGGTTATGAGTTATTTGTTGTTTTGATGATTAATTAATGAAATGAATCCATGTTAGTATTGTTGTGAAATTAGGGTTTATAGGATGTCATTGAAACATGAAGTTGCATGCATGATTTTGATGAAATATGATGGAATATGTGTTTAGATGATGAATTAGATGAAGTTTGATCCATTGGTTTTGAAATTGCATGATCGTTTGGCCATATTACTAAAAATAGTAACTTCTTCTCTAGGACTCATGTGAAATTGCATATTGTTGACATCTAAGAGTTGTTATGAGGTTACCAGCACGTTGGTATAATGTATTAGATGAATTTTAGTTATTTGAACGTGGAAATCCGACTTGATTTGGTATGACTTGCTAAATGTGGAAACTTGTTGTCATGAACATTCACTAGGGTGCATGTTTAGTAACTTAAATTGCATATGAAAGATTGTAGGCAACTTGGTGTATGGTAAATTAACTTTTGACATGGAAATGGTATGTAAAAGTGCTAAGTGGGTAATACACCGGTTGCATGAAATTGATTGTTGGAATTTAAAATGTGTGTTCTAGTTAACTAGGATGCCATGATGAAAGTGTTATTATGTTACTTGAAACAAAACATGTGGACTAGGTTATGTGCCTTGAAATGTGTACACATGCCGCCTTGTCTTGTACCGGAAACTGTAAGCGTTGGCGTGTGCTATTGGGTTGTGCATCATAATATGGTTATTATGTAGTAGTGGTTATGCATGATGATGTTTGGAAGCCTTTAGGGTGTTGAATTGTGCAAACGTGTTCTAAAAGTCCGACTTTCCTATAAAGGAAACTTTTGTGGAAATAGAAATTTAACTTGTTGAATACTTGTCGTGTGATGTGGTTTGGGAATGAAATATGAAAAAGTACGTCAAAAGTAACATACTTACACTTAATAAATCACCAACGGGTCGTGGGTCAACTCGGTCAACAAAAGTCAACAAATGTCAACTTTGGTCAAACTTGGTCAACGAGTCAAACTTTCGAAATCTCGCACAAACGTTGTGACTAATTGGATGCATAGGGTTCTATGACCTTACATGAACACACATTAATAGACTTACTATTATTTAGGTTGTTGTATTACATTGTGTGCTATAAAACTGATTTGTTGTGCAACCTAAGGTGAGTTCACTGAATCGTATTAACTACTATTCTACCCTGTTATGGGATGGAAACATGAACAATTACTTTTACGGATTTACAAATTTGGTATGCCGCATGTCTGGATTAGAGTTACTTTTACTGTCCATGAAAGTCCTCATGGATACCTAGTTGATCGTTAGTATTTGGATACCTAGTCGAACGGGTGTTGAATTGACCTAACATACATACATGTGCCTCCTGATGGAATGTACGACAGGAAAAATGCACGTAATGTGTACATACGTCAGCTTCGGTCAGATACATACGACTCTAAGGACATGTACTGTAGACTAGCTACCTACACTGACATACTTAATTTATATTTCTACTTGCAAATGAACTTACTTGATTTCATACTTACTATGTGAACTCACCAACCATCGTTTTGACACTTGTTAGCCTTTCACTTTTCAGGTCACTGAGGTATATTGCACGTAGGACATGGCATGGCGTCTCAGCATTTCATATAAAACACTTTCTTGCATTAAAAGTTGTGTTATGGATTTTACAACTATTTAAACTGTGTGTCTTGTGTTGGGCGCGTGTTTTGCGCATTTACATACTGCATGTTTTGTGATAGGTTCAATTGGATCGTTAATATCGCTCAATGATCAGAATAACATGTACACAAACACAGCTCAATCACAAACACAATTCATACTAATAATTCTCTTTGTATATTGATGATCAAAGCAGTATTGTAATACAAGTGCAGGAGAAAATAAATCACACACACTAAGTTCTCTCTCTTACGTGAATAATGTGATCTAGCCTCTCCCCTCACACTCTCTCACTACATGCTTTAAAGCAACAAAATACAAGTTTAAGGAATATAACAAAATAAACCCTAAACTATACACAAACATATAAACAAAATACAAAGTAAATTTTAACTAGGAAATAGCCCTAACAGTACTCCCCCTAAGATTTATCTTTGAATCTTCAGCAAAATCTTCAATTCTTTTTCATTTTGTTGTTCAGCATCAATCTCTTTCACCAATCTTCTGGTTCTTCTTTTATATCCAGCAGCTCTTTTCCTTTAAACTCTTCTTGTTCTTTCAGTGCTTCTTCTATGCAAGACTTGAATTTTTCTGCTATCTTTGCTTGTCTCGGCTTGGACTCGTTAGTCAGAATTGGGCAGGCATTCATGCGTCTCAGAGAATCCAGATTTAAACCTGCAAAGTCAATGTTAGCATAAAATTCAAACGGCATCTCCTGTCCTTTGACTTGCACTTCTAAAGTACCCTTCGCACTAATTCTCATAAATTCTATCTCTGGTATGTCAACCCTCACGAGATTAGAATTGAGCAATGCCTTTCGTACTCGAATCTTTTCAGACGCAGCAGCTATCACTTCTATCATCACCACAAACAATTTTCTGTCTGCTTCAGCCAGTTTATCTTTACATTTCTCCATTCTGTAACTTCTCAGAAAATCGATATATGATGGATGCAGCAGTTTCAGCTCAAAGGTACTAAACAAAGTAATCATATCTTTATCCCAATCATCCAGATTTCAAACAAGCTTCAACTCAAATGTTTCTTGATTGTAGAAAACTCTAAGTATTGGCTTCGTCGCTTGTGAACCGTCAATCACTTTCAATCCTGGATTTGTTACCTTATCAAAATACTCATCCGAAAATTCTTCCAAGTACATATCTTCACTAACAACCAACCTCTTTTTCTTTCTTTCTTTCTTCGCTTGCACATACGCACTGTCCTCTTGTTGACCTCTGAAATCAAGATATTTTTGTGTTCGGCTGAGTCTGGCATCAAGCAGTATTGCACATTTATCACCACGCTCAGCATGCGTGTGATTTATCAATCTAAGTTTGTGCAACTCTTTCAGATCCTGAACTTCCAACTTGAAAATGCTAGAGTAGTAATGGTATACGTCACATAAACCATTAACTCTCTTTATCATGAACGCATCAAACACTTCATCGTATTTCCATGCAATAATCTTTACCTTCTTGTTCTTTTCTGGCACAATCATTGAATCAAGCAGTTCAGCAATTGACTGACCCTTGCTCAGCAGTGACCTCACCACGTCACCTGCTGTGGCTGATTTGTGCCATGACTCACGCGCGTCCATTGGTATGTTATATGACTTGACTTCACTAGGAAACATGTCCATTAACTCGTGCCTTTTCTTGTGAGCATTTTCAGGTAAAGCCATCACCGGTATCTCCTTCGGTCCAAGAATTTTGTATCTTTTAGTCAGCTCATAGTATTGAGGATTGTTATAGTCCAAATAAAACATACGATTGTACATTTTCTCCGTCTTCATAAAACTAACAACAATTTTCCTCAAAGACTCAGATTTCAATCTCTTCAGAGTCTTGTACGGATAATTCCTCGAGCTCAACCAATCTCGCATATTTGTGCTGGACATTTCTTCAGGGTTCTGGTGATACAATTCAGTTGGAGGTAAGTCTTCAATATTCAAACTTTCTTGCAATGGAGTCCATTCACCCATTTCAATGATAAATTCCTTTTTATCAGCTTCGGCTTTGTCTTGGGCAATCATACACTTTTCATACTCTTCATTTATCTGGCTCACAGTCAACCCATTCAGAAAAACTGCATTGTACTTCATCTTTTCTAGATAAGCAAATCTTTGATCTAAGTCATCTGGAATCTCTTGATCAACATTAGTTTCTGGCTCAGCTTCATTTTCAGATTCAGTAAAGTCTACATCATCCAAATCATCTAAAGCTTCAATCATAGGTGCATTGTCAGTTTGAACCGGCTCAAACTGACTTGCTTCTTCAACTACATTTTCAGGCACATTCTCAATCACTTCAATATTTTCAGGCACATTCTCCATCACTTCAACAGTTTCAGGCATTTCTTCAACTATAACAGCTTCAGATTGAATCGGCTCAATCTGAATTGTTTTATCATCTTTCGCACCAGTTACAATCTCATCAACTTTTGCTAAATCAACTGTCTCAGGTTCAACTTCAGCTACAGATTGAATCGGCTCAATCTGCACTATCTCATCAATCCTTGCCTTTTTCGAACTGCCTTCATCACCCATTATTTCTGGAATAGCATCCAACTTCCTTTTTCCCTCAGCTTTGTCCGTATTGACAGTTTCAGCAACAGCTTCATCGGGAATGATGATTGGAGAGTCTACCCTTATACCAACATTTGTTGTTCCTCGTGCTCTAGTAAGATAAACTTTTGGTACTTGAGCTTCAGTCATTTCAACTAATTCATCTGAAAAATCTTTATCAGATGTTGAACCAGATTTCTTCGGTTTGGTTTCTTCCAGCCATTTCTCCAACATCTCTTTTTCATCCTCCAATGTATTACATTCAGCTTTCAACTCCTTGTAATCATACTTCAGATTCTCATGCTCCTCCTTCAATCTATCATATTTATCTTTCAACTCATCATGTTCAATCTTCAGTTTAAGGTGATCTGCATCCAACTCTTTGAAAGTTTTCAAGTTCTGATTATGAATATCCCAAAACTCTTCAAACCTTTTCTTTTTCCTCTCATTTGAAGCTTTCAACAATTCATTTGCCTCTACCAACTTTTGTACCATCTCTTCTAGTTCGACAATCCTTTTCTTATCTTCATTTTCATCAACAATTGACACAACTTTTGGCGAAGACTCCAAAATTTGTTCAATGTTTTCTGCAATAGGGGATGATGTGGTGGGTATATCAACAAGGATAGGATCAGTAATGCCAGCATCAGCTTCTTCAACTATCTGTGCAATAGTTTCAGCTTCGGCAATTACTTCCTGAGCTATCTGTACTACATTTATCTCTTCAGGCTCACTCAACACTTTCTCCACAACAGATTTAGATCTTCGAGATCTAACATACTGTTTAGTGATAGGTTTAGCAACTTCAACTGCTACCTCCTTCTCAACAGACACAACCTCAACAGGTTCTTCTATCACCACTTGTTCAATAACTTCAACATTCTCAGTCTCAAATTCCATCGGTTCAGTTGTTTCAATAATTTCTGCCTCCTCTGAATCAGATTCAGCATCATCACCACCATCATCATTACCATCTTCACTATCACTATCTTCCTCATCTCCATCATCATCATCACTCTCATCTTCATCAATCTCTCTATCAACAAGATCCACTGGATTCACAATCTCTCCATTCGAAATATGATGATAGACTACATCAACTTCTTCTTCATTATTTGCTATATCTCTCATATAGGCAAATAGATCCACACTAGGCACATTCCCGATACTCATCTTTCTGTAAGATAGATCGTTCATGTCCTCAGTATATAATATACCTCCAGTATAACCTTCAGTTCTGATGATAGGATAGGCAACATTGATCATCAGTTGTAAGAATCTCGGGTACATGAGAAACTTAAACCTCTTGCCCTTTACCAAATTAAATACAAATCCATTCATGATCCATCTTGACATATTGAATGGTTTATTCTCAGCTATGGCAACAATCGGGGATGCTATATCAGATGGGAAATTGTCAAAGCCTGCACTCCTCCTTGACATGCACTGTTGGACAACATAGCATAACAACTTAAACTTCTTTCCCAACTTTGCCCTATAGAATTGTGACTTTGGAAATATAGGTGGATGACCCATATTAACAAAACACGATTGACACTCAGCCATGGTCAATTCATCATTAGCTCCAACTTCATCATCATCTATTCTCAAGGCAGTTCTGATTGCTTCTTCAGACACTGTCAACACCATATCTCTAGAAATATTTCCTCTAACAACAGCAACACCATTATCATCTCTGATCACTTCTGCTGTTCTCCAAAAGCTCTTTATCAATCTTGCATATATGACCGGTTTGGCACACATAGCATACACATACTTTGTCCTCTTTATAAACTTGATCATATCTCTGTAACCATCAGTTTCAGGGATAGATTCATCCAAACATGCCACCAAATTGTGTTTGGGCTCAAACTTCAAATTCTCCATCTGTCAAAACAAACACAAACATAAACAAGACAAATGTGTTAGATTTTTCATCAATAAACTTCAAATTTTCATAAGTATTTGAATAACAGTTAACATGTAAAACATTCACATAATCATTTTAAATCCTAAATTGTTCTAATAACCTGATTTTCATCATTTTGATCAAACAACTTGAATTTTAATGATTATACAACATGTTTCAATTTTAACAGTTTAACACTTAAGAACACAAATTTGAAAGTCATCAGATGAAATTGTTTAACATGTTTTAGTTCAGTTTTAACAAGGATTTGTCACTTTGAGCACACATTTCATCATTTTGAAGTTTAACATTTAATAGCTTTCAAAGTTCATCAATGGCGGTTAATAGTTATGAACAATTTTGATTGATTCAGTTGGTTTTAAGGTGTTTTGGTGCAAATGAGTGATTGATTGTTAATGATCGACAGGTTTTACACTTAAAACAACATTCGATTTTGGTTTTAACACACACAATCAAAGTGTCGATTCAATGATCAAAAACACTGTTCATCATCATTTTTCATTTTATCGGTCGATTTGCAGGTTTATCAAGACCAAATCACAAGGACAATACCTTATTCAATCGATTACACTTGTTACAGAACAACGACTGAATATGATAATCAAAACGATTTAAGTACAGGGGATTTGCTTGAAAGTGAATGTGAAAAATGATAAGTGTTTGTGAAGAGGCGGGTTTTTATATCGTTAAAATTTAGGTCAAACTTTGAGGTGTCGGATCAACAAAATGGGACGGGCAAGCTTAAAAAGCCCAATAAGCCTTGTCGGGTCAAGCACTGTTGATCCGTGTCATGCACTGTTGTGACGGGTCATGTACTGTTGGGACAAGTCACAACCTGTGAAACACACTTGACGGGTCAAACACTGTAGAGACGGGTAAGTCACTGTAGTGACGGGTAAAGGTTAGGAACAACTACACCTGATGGGTTTTATTCATCACCCGGCAGAATAGTAGTCTTCAAAACATCACCCGGCAACCTTTCTTCATCACCCGGCAACACAGTTGCTTTTCTTTCATCCGGCTTGCTTTCTTCATCACCGGCAACATAGTTGCTTTCATTATCACCCGGCATGCTTTCTTCTTCACACGACATGCAATCTTCTTCTCACGGCATGCAATCTTCTTCACACGGCAACATAGTTATCTTCTATATCACCCGGCATGCTTTTCTTCATTACCCGGCAACACAGTGTTATATACTTACACGGCAAGAAGATTTCTCTTTTACCCGGCTGTATAGTGAACACTTGTCACCCGGCAGATATCTATGACCTTCACCCGGCTGTATTTGACATGTTCATTGCCCGGCTGTACAGTAGTCATAATATCTTCAACTTTTTCTCAATCACCCGGCTTGTATCAAACTCACAACTTTACCCGGCTGAACAGTATGTTCATTACCCGGCAGAACAGTTGTATCTGATATCTTTGCCCGGCTATAACACTTTGAGCAATTTTCTTCACTTTTTCTCGTCTGTTGACTTTTTCAACTGTATTTATTGCACCTGCAAACATTCTCGACATATTTAATTAGACAAGATATCCTTAAAAAGAATTTGTCACATTAATTATCAACAACATTAAACAAGCAATAACATTAATTCCAATTAAATTCATTTTTCTTTTTCTTTTTCAAAATGTTTTTGCACAACCAAATTTTCTATATCCCGAAGCAATTTCTGAAAATCACATTGCAAGACCTTGGGTTTGTTTTTAACATATCCAATACTTTTGCTTTTCATACCACATAATCTTGTTCATTCAAAACACTTATTCAAAATATTTTTGGATTTTTTGTAGATATTTTTCTTCAAATTATTCTCCCCCTAAACTTGAAATTTCTTGAAATTTTTACTTTAACAAGGATGTCGATGTGTCAATAATGATTCCAAATGCCTGCACACACAAAGCACACACATTAAAATAAAACCATATGCAATGCAATGAATCAAAATATCGCAGTGAGATCATACCACACATTATCTGAACATGTTTTGCAAGTTTTGAATAGACAGTTGACTTATGTTTGATTGAGTGATGATATGAAAACATACCAATTAGCTCGAGTTGACACACTTACTTTTTCAGTATCATGATGATATTAAGGTTCGATTAGAATGACTTATGTGACCCACATGTATACATATGTCAACATATTTCCTTATCAACCACTACCTGAATGCATATTGCACAAAATCTGGTCACTTACAGTCATACACAGTGTGGAATCTGGGTTCTATTCGGATTTGGTCCACTTTGGGACTTCTTTTTAATTCCATCTTTGGGAATTTTTCTTTCCTATCGTTCCCCTTGGGAATCTTCTGAATTCCTTTTTGGAATTTTTGTTTGGTGTTGGTCCACATTTGGGACTCTTTTCGTTCCATCTTTGGGAATCTTTTGCTGCACCTTGAAGCTCAAAAGAGACTTCGTGTGAGACTTCAGGTCTGTGGGTACCACAACAAAGAAGCTCACGATGCGGTTCATCACACTGAATAGACTACATCGTTACCCGATCATGCACAACTATCATCACAAGCAATGTATCAAAAGATATATATCTAGACATGTATAACAATGGAACTTAACACAAAGATCATTAAGTTTATGTTTGTCAACAATCAACTTACTTTTTCAGTCTAATTGCCTGAGCTGTCTAGCACATCAATCAACATTCATTAGTCTTTATTAAAAATGATGTAACAAATAATGTCTAGTGTAACTATCATTTCTCACTTTGTGCAATATAGATTCTTATGACATGATATTTTCTTTTCTTTTTGCTTTTATATTTTGTTTTTGCTTTTCTTTTTCATGCACACACACAATGCAAAACATAAAATAAAAGACAACGGAATCAATATATGACATCAACTTATTATATTTTTGGCTTTTATATTTTCTGATTTTTGTTTTGTTTTCGAAAAATAGAATCAATCATGATTGATTAATCCTATGGATTGAATTAAGAATTCAAACCGGCCTGACAAAAATGATTTTGTGAAAAGATCTGCCAGTTGTTTGTCGGTATGAACTTTAATCAAAATTATTAAACCTTTTTCAGAGTTGTCTCTTAAAAAGTGATATCGAATTTCGATTTGTTTGGTTTTTGAGTGTTGAACAGGATTAGCAGTAATGAACATAGCAGCAGTATTATCTATGTATATAGGAGTTTTGAGAAAGTTAAACCCGTAGTCAAGCAATTGGTTTTGTAGCCACAAAACTTGAGAACATCCTGCAGATGCAGCGATATACTCTGCTTCAGCTGTGGATACAGAAACGTTAGTCTGCTTCTTGCATTGCCAAGAGACAAGTCTAGGACCCAGAAATTGACATCCACCAGTAGTCGATTTCCTGTCAAGAGCACACCCACCAAAATCACTGTCAGAATAACTATATAATTCAAAATTGCCTTCATAAGGATACCATAACCCAAGATTCGGTTTCCCTTTAAGGTATCTGAAAATACGTTTCACAGCAACCAGGTGCGACTCTTTTGGATCAGACTGATATCTTGCGCACACACATACAGCATACATGATGTCTGGCCTTGATGCAGTAAGGTACATCAGTGAACCAATCATTGATCTGTATAGTGTTTGATCCACGGATTTGCCTTTCGAATCCGGCTGTATCTTGCAATTCACATCAGATGGAGTTCGAATAGTCTGACAATCTTGCATTTTGAATTTCTTTAACAACTTCTCAACGAACTTTGATTGGTTGATAAAAATTCCGCCAGCTGATTGTTTCACTTGTAATCCAAGAAAGAAATTAATCTCCCCCATTGAACTCATCTGGAATCTAGACTTCATGATTTCCTCAAATTCTTTGCACATTGACGCACTGGTCGATCCGAAGATAATATCGTCTACATAAACTTGAACACATAAGAGTTCTTCATTCTCCCTCTTCATAAACAAAGTTGGATCAATCTGTCCTCTTGTGAATCCATGTTCTAGTAAATGCTTGGATAATGTCTCATACCAGATTCTTGGAGCTTGATGTAGACCATATAGAGCTTTACTCAACTTGTATACACGATGAGGATAGTCAGGATCTTCAAAACCCGGAGGTTGTCTGACATATACGTCATCTGTAATAGGTCCATACAGAAAAGCGCCTTTAACGTCCATTTGGAATACTTTAAACTTCATGAAAGAAGCATATGCAAGAAAAACGCGTATGGCTTCTAGTCTTGCGACCGGAGCGAACACTTCTTCATAATCAATGTCTTCTTCTTGAGTATATCCCTGTGCAATGAGTCTTGCTTTGTTTCTCACAACAATGCCACGTTCGTCTGGCTTGTTTTTGTACAACCATCTAGTACCAATCGCATTCTCTCCTTCAGGTAAGTCCACTAATTTCCAAACCTCTTGTTTGCGAAATTGAAGTAACTCCTCTTGCATGGCTTCAATCCAACTATTATCTTGTAACGCTTCTGAAATGTTCTTCGGCACTACTTGAGAAAGAAAACATGAATAAAGACAAACATTTGCTTGCTCAGTTTGACTTCTTGTAGTTCTCTGATTCAACGGCCCGATAATCTGAGAGACAGGATGTTTCTTGTGAATTCGATGAATTGGTATGTCACCTCCTTGCACTTGACTCTCCAGATTAGATTGATTCAGATTTGGTAGATCTTGTAGAATAGTAGACACATGCGGAGTGAAATTCGGGACTTGATCCGGTGAATTAATGAAGTAATCAAATGATTCTGGAATAACTTCAACATTCGGATCTGATGATGGTTGATTTTGAACGGATCCACCATCATTAGGAGAACTTTGCGGATTCACATCTTCTTCAAGATTGTTTGATTCTTGATCTTCTTGAGAACCAGAAGGACCCGGAGCTTGACTGGATTTGACATGATCAGGATTATGAAATGACATGAACGGATATTCAGAGTTGAGATTTCCATCTTCGTCATTATCAGAATCGTCACTAAAGCATCCCAAGTCACCTGATTCTTTCCTTGCTTTTCCTAAAAAATCAAATAAGTTAGAATTGAAAGATTTTGATAACGAATCTAAATCAAATAACCATTCGGGACCATGCGCCACTGACGGAAACGAATTTTCTAAAAACTTTACGTTAATAGTTTCAATAACAGGATTTGTTTTGCTATTAAAAACCCGATAAGCTTTAGAAACAGACGAATATCCAAGGAAAAATCCATCGTCAGATTTTGACTCAAATTTCCCGAGATGATCATTTAAATTTAGAATCATTACAGGACAACCAAATGCTTTCAAGTATGAAATATTCGGTTTTCTTCCAAATAACAACTCATAAGATGTTTTCTGTTTATCCTGAACCAATAATGTCCTGTTTTGTACAAAACACGCAGTAGCAATAGCTTCGTCCCAGAATGTGATAGGGATTTTGGCATCTGCGAGCATGGATCTTGCAGCTTCAATCAGTGTCCGGTTTTTCCGTTCCGCAACCCCATTTTGTTGAGGCGTTCTTGGAGCACTAAATTGTCTAGCAATTCCTTTTTCTGCACAAAACAAATCAACATTAGTGTTCTTAAATTCTGTTCCATTATCACTTCGTAAAATTTTCACTTTACAATCCAACTGATTTTCAACTTTGATGATAAATTCTTTTAATAACTCCGCAGTTTCAGATTTAACATGCAAAAAATAAACCCAAGAAAATCTAGTGAAATCGTCAATAATGACAAAACAGTAAGACTTCTTTCCAATGCTTTGCACATTTGTTGGTCCGAAAAGATCCATATGTAGCATCTGCAAGGGTTTTGAAATGGAGTTTTCTAGCTTGGACTTAAAAGACATGCGATGTTGTTTTCCTTTCAAACATGCTGGACATAAATCAGTTGTAGAGAACTTCTTTGAAGGTATTCCCACAGCATGATTTCCAGTCACTAAACGATTCATGTTTCTGAAGTTTGAATGGCCCAGCCGTCTATGCCAAAGCTGACTCTCATCATTTGAAGCATGCGCAATGAGACAAGTAGTTTCGGTTTCGGCATCAATCTGCGACATATCCAGCTTGTATACATCACGATCTCTTGGAGCTTTCACCACTACCCATTCATTGTCGATCTTGAAACCTGGTTTGAGTATATAACAGAAAGAATCATCAAATAAAGTTGAATACGATTTATCACAAATTTGAGATACACTTAGTAAGTTAAAGTTCAACTGTGCACAGTAGTTGACTTTATCAAAACTAATGACCCCATTCGATACGGTTCCTTCTCCTGTTATTTTACCACCCGCATCACCTCCAAATGCAACGTGTGTACCATTTTTCAGCTTGAAATCCTGAAGCAAGGCATGGTTGCCTGTCATGTGCCGGCTACACCCACTATCAACGAACCATGAGTTGATAGGTCTTCTTGGGCGTACCTGCATTTCAACAATCAATTAGTTAGTTTGGTCAACCCAGGCCCACACGGTCTTGGGTTTTCCGAATCTATCTGCAATAGTAACTTGTTGATATTGAACATTTTGAAAATTTGTTTCATTTAAGAGATTTTGATGCTGATAACTGTTATTTCGCCCATTGGCGTGCATTGATTGCTTTCTTCTCAAAGCACTAAACCTTTCCTCTAATTTAGGATCAAGGTTATTTTCAAACTTTTGATTTCTTACCATTAAAGCTCTTGGTTTAAAATTGTTAACCTGCACATTTCTTGATGAAAAGTTAGAAACAGAATTGTTTCGATTGAAATTTCTCAAAACTGGAGAATGACTTTGATTCATATTTTGAAAACCAATTGATTTATTTCTTTGAAAGTTTAAAAACGGAGTCATTTCTCTTGTTGAGTTTGATCGAAAGAAACAATCCTTTGTGTCATGATTCCTTCTTTCACAAATATCACAAAATTTGTTATAATAACATTTTTCTGAAGAATGATTTCTTTTGTCACAGAAACTGCAGTACCTGTTAAAGAAACATTCAGCAGTTGCATGATTATATCTATCACAAATTTCACAATGTTTCTTGCTAATCCTAAAGAGCCGATTGTTAACTCTTGATGTTGAACCAAATGGTGATTCATTATCATGGTTGTTCGGTTTTAGATTAACGCTTTTCTGTGGAGACTTTGTTTGTGATTTTGATTGCATGGGACTTTGGTTCGATTTTAAACTGTTCTGTTTGGTTACCTTTTTAGATTCAATTCTCTTATCATTGACAGCGGAAGACTTAGGACCTGAACCTGTTTTCAGACCAGAGTTAGATTTGATTGGAGAATTGATTGGTTTACCATAAGATCCGTTCAAATCAAACGTTCCTGCAGACACAAACTTGATTGTCTTACCTTTTGATACTTTCTTTTTGACAGGTTTGACCTTGTCAGTTTTAACCATTTGAGCTTTGGTGTTATCATTCGATTTTATGACACTTTTATCTTTCAGTTCTTTTGTTTCAGATTGATTGGTCATTACTTTCGATTTCTGCTTCTTCGCAGTTGAAACTTCAGCTTTCTTCACTTCTTGCTTCTTGATCAACTGATCAGCAACTTGCGCCTTTTGCTCTTTCTTCCACCTGATGTATTCAGGATCATTATATCCTGAAAATTCACCTTCTTCCTTCACTGTTTCTGACTTCGGATTCAGTTCCGGATACTCAACCAGTTGAATCAGAACAGGCTCTGATTTGTTGCTAGCTTCATCATCAGCTTCAGTTGTCACACCATCTTCTTCTTTCAAACTTTCCATCAAAACTTCAGAACCTTCAGACTCGGATTTACTTCTTTGAATTTCTTTGAATTTTCGTTCATTTTCAGGTGAATGATCAGATTCATTAAAGTTTTCCGGTAAGGTTTGAGTGATAGAATTTGGCATTGGTTCATGAGTAAAACCCAACCCGGTTTTGGTTTTGTTACCTCTTTCATTAATGAGTTGTTTTACCATGGTTTTACAACTTTTAACCTTTGTTAATTCAACTTGAGTGACTGCATGTGCAACTTTTTCTTGTTCAAAGTTCTTTGTCATTTCTTCAAGTTGTTTTGTTACCAATTCCAGTTCCTTTAAGGTCTTGTTCCATGATTCTTTAAGTGACAAAATCTTCTCATCAGAGATTTTATGATCAATTTTAAGTTGTTCATGAAGTTTTTCATGTTTACTTAATTTATCATCAATTTTAAATGAATGAGTTCGATAATGTTCTACTTGTTGAATGCATTGTTCAGAACACAACCTTTCTTTCACATCAGCAGGTAAAGGAACATAGTTAGGGGGTAAGTCATTACTAACCTTTGGTTGTTCAGTGGATGATGAAGACTCACTGGATGTAGCCATTAGCGCAATTTCAGACTCAGATTCTTCAACAGGATTAGACTTTGCACTCCAGTCATATTCCTCTGAATCTTCATTCTCATTATCAATCACTTTACCATCTCCTTCTTCAGACCAGTCTTCTTCAATTTCACATACCAGTGCCAAACTTGATGTAAGATCAGATGTAAATTGTTCTGCATAAGCACTCCAATCATAACCATCTTTTACACTCACTACCAGTGCCTTTGTTTGGTCTTCTGGTTTCTTTCCTTCATCCTTTAATTCCGGCATGGGAAGACTTTGGTATGGTTTCTTGAAGAAACGTTGATTTCTGCTTTGGTAGCTTGAAGGCTGTTGTGAGCTTTGACCTTGACCTTGATTACTTGAACTAGCTTGGTCGTTGAAATTCTGATTCTTAGGAGCTTTGCATTCCCTTGAAAAATGACCATACTGGTTACAATTGAAACATCTGGCCTTTGATTTGTCAAAACCAACAGTTTTGTTTGCATGAGGCTTGTAGCTTCGGTTAACATATGCATGCTTCTGCGTTCTATATGCAACCATTACCATCTGCCAGTTTAAATCCATATCTTCAACGTCAACTGGATCCATCTCTTCAACGTCAACTGGATCCATCTCAAATAAGTCTTGAAGGACCACGTCCATTTGACTTAAGTGACTTCCTTGGTATGCTTGAAAACTTGCCATAAACGCTGTGAAGGCAGTTTTTGTCTCGTCATCTTGCAACAGAATGTTCATTACATCTTTCACCTTAGCTTGAACATTTGAACTTTGACTGTCTACTTGATTCTTCAGGTTCTGACTTTGAACTTGAGCTCTTGGTGGAGATTGTGGTTGAGAATAAGTTGGTGAACTCGGAAAGTATGATGAATCAGTGTAAAAACTTGCACCAACAAATAAATCACCCTCATCTTCAAATTTAGTTGCATCTTGTGCAAGAAATGCATTCTCCACAGTATTGGCAGGATTTACCACATACTTATATTGAGCTTGTGAACTTGATCTATCAGTATTTCTTGATCCTTCATCAATCTCAACTTCTTCAATCTTTCCAATAAGCAGATCTAAATCCATTGGAAATTTCTCAGTATGCTTTAACAGAGTAACAGTCTGCTTCCATGATGATGGCAAAGCACATAACAATCGATCATTCAAGTCTTGAAGATCAGTCTTAACTCCGAGGTTTGACATCTCAGTAGTTAAGTGAACAAATCTGTTCATCATCTGATGCACTGTTTCTCCATTAATATGTTCAAATAACTCCAATTGCCTTTTCAACCTTGATTTCTTCAAACTTCTCAATTGTTCTCCTCCTTCACATATTGACTTTAATGCCTTGAAACAGGTATAACCAGTCTGATATGCATCCAATCTTGACAGAACTTGAAGTGGCAGTCCCTTGCACATTAAAGAATAAGCCTTGCTATCATTCTTCACTTTCTTCAAATCTTCTGCTGACAAATTATCCTCTGGATAAGGTTCAGTAGAGTCTTTGGTGTAGGTACTTGCACTATCTGGAGTTGTCTGAGTTGGAATATGAGGACCCTTTTCAATTGACTTCCATAAATCATTGTCAATGGAGCATAAGTGATGTCTCAGTCTGATTGTCCAATTCTTGAAATCTGCACGATTAACAAGTCTAGGAACACGGTTATCAGAATCATCATTAGGTGCCATTTTTAATTTTTAAGAAAAAATTTAAAGAAAATATTTTTGGATTTTGTTAATTTTTGAAAAGAATGATTAAAATACTAAAATAAAGACAAGTAATTAAAGACAAGATAAGAAAAACAAGAGTTAAAAACAACTAAAATTGAGTCACACGGCTGAACAGTGAAAATCCTTCTTCACCCGGCTAAACAGTAGCTTTGTTCTTCACCCGGCAGAGAAAAAGTCTTTACACGGCTCAACAGTTGTAAAACTTGGCTTCTTTATCCGGCAAAACAGTTACCCGGCTGAACAGTTGCACGGCAACAAGAAATAACTTCACACGGCAATGAAACTTGACCCGGCTTGAATCTTGACACGGCAGAAAGCTTTATCCGGCTGAACAGTTGTCGATCACACGGCAATGTTGTTTACCCGGGTACACAGTCTTTGATCACCCGGCAGAAATTTTCTTAATCACCCGGCGTAACAGTGTATCACCCGGCACAACAGTGTTTGATCCGGCTGAACAGTAACACTTTTTCTTCGTCAAATTCTTTACCCGACAAGCACAAAATCCTTTACACGGCTGCACAGGACCTAATTGTTCTTCAATCTAAGTCCAAAGGAAATTGTCTAAGTCAAATTTATCACCCGGCAAGTTAATCTTCAACCAAGTTCATACTGTTCATCATCTTCTCCATGAGAATTTTCTGGGTTTTGTCAAAAACTTGTCCAATTCGTTCAAAATTCACACACAAGCAGTGAAATAGTCCGATTATCAATCCCTAATCTCAATCAATCCAAAACATGATCAAATTTTGATGAATTTGAGCAAAATTCGATCGAACAGTAATTTTTTCAATCTTCTTAATTCCTCAGATCTGATGATAATCTGATGGAATTTGCACAATCGTTGTGAATTAGAAGTGATTGCGATGATGAATCACAACTAAAAACACGAACAATTCATTCAGATCATGATATTTGAGCAATATTGATGTGTTTTGCTTGATGAATAGCGAAGAACACAGTACCAACAGCTCTGATACCAATTGATAGGTTCAATTGGATCGTTAATATCGCTCAATGATCAGAATAACATGTACACAAACACAGTTCAATCACAAAACACAATTCATACTAATAATTCTCTTTGTATATTGATGATCAAAGCAGTATTGTAATACAAGTGCAGGAGAAAATAAATCACACACACTAAGTTCTCTCTCTTACGTGAATAATGTGATCTAGCCTCTCCCCTCACACTCTCTCACTACATGCTTTAAAGCAACAAAATACAAGTTTAAGGAATATAACAAAATAAACCCTAAACTATACACAAACATATAAACAAAATACAAAGTAAATCTTAACTAGGAAATAGCCCTAACATTTTGTGTTGCTTTTATTACTTAACCTTTACGCTTCCGCATAACTGAAAACTATTTACTCTGGTTTAAAACTTTTATTGTCTCATTAAATGGGATAATGTTTGGTTTTCAAAACTCATATAGAGTCGTTTGGTGTAATTAATGACTGGATCCTGGTTTGTCACGCCTCTAACGGTAAAAATCCGTTAGTGGATTTGGGGGTGTGATACAAGTTTTACAAGGTAATGCTCTACCCTGCAATTTTACAGTGAATGAAACTCAATACATAATAGGATACTATCTTGCAGATAGTATATATCCTAAATGGGCTACACTAGTGAAAAGCTTTACATATCCACTAACCGATAAAATGAAAGAATTTAAAAAATGCCACCACTCTGCAAGAAAGGATGTCGATAAAGCCTTTGGTGTCCTCCAAGCTCGATGGGCAATCGTACGTGTTCCCGCAAGAGCTTGGAGCTTACAACAACTAAGTGATATCATGCATTCACGTATTATAATGCATAATATGATTGTAGAGGATGAAGGTTATGCCATATGTGATTGGGCTAATAATAATGATGAAGATGGACCAATAACTTATAAACACGAAGTCCCAATGGGTTATGAAAGTTATTTGCAAAGGTTCAAGAGTTTACATAATCAAGAGTCTCATCATGCACTTCGAGCTAATTTAGGGGAACATATGTGGGCTCTTAAAGAATAAATATTTATATGTCTAGTTATTGTGGTATGTTTATTTTTGTATTGTAATTTGTTATTATTACTTTTATTATTGTTGCTTAAAGTTATTGTAGTTTTTTTTAACTATTATAATTTGTTATTGTTGCAATATTTTCCGAACGTATACTTTTTCAAAATTTAAAATATTATTATTTAAACTTTAAATATTAATTTTAAGTTTCCAAATATTTTCAAATTTCCCCAAAACAGTAATATAATTCAAATTTTAAAATCCCACTAGTATTTTAAATTTTCAAACAATTTGAAATTTCCCCCTAAACAGTAATATATTTCAAAATTTAAATTCCCACATCTCAGATCACTATAAATACTAATCGCATTCCTTCATTATTTTCACACCCTCAAACATCATTTTTCTTACTATTCTTAAGAATCATGGATTCTAATGTGAATTCGCTTCTACAGTTGCTAAATGAATCCAATTTAGATGAAAACCCTAACCTAAATCCCAACTTAAACCAATACTCGTATCCAAATCATGGATATTCCCAATTCCAAGAATACCTAAACCCACAATTTCCAAATACAGGGTTCTCCCAATTACCAAATCCAGGGTTCTCCCAATTACCAATTCTAGGGTTCTCCCAATTCCCAAATCTAGGGTTGTCTCAATTCTCAAATCCTGGATCCTCTCCATTCCAAATCTCGGGTTCTCTCAGTTCCCTAATCATGGGTATTCTCAATTCCTAAATCTCGGGTTCTCTCACTTCCCTAATCCAACGATTTCAACCACCCAAACATCCACATTGGCACTACATGGTGGTAGTGTGGATGAATTTCCATCCCCACAAGTCAAGACCACCATAAAGAAGAAGGGCAAAGCAGTTGCGTCTTCAAAAAAACAAAAAAGACAAGCATGGTCAATTGAGGAAGAAAAACTTCTCACAAAGGGTTGGTTACACATTTCAAACGGCTCTATTGTCGGGAACTCCCACAAGAATAATGACTTTTTGGCGTAGGATTTACATATACTTTGAAATTGGTAGCAACATGGTGAAAACTATGGATAATTTACGTTCTCACTGGCATATGTTAAAATGGAAGGTGACTTTATTCAACAGCTTCTGCATCCAACTACGAAAGCAAAACTCAAGTGGTTGGTCTGGTGACCTCTTGCTTAAACATGCTAAGGAGATGTACAAGGCCCAAGAATACACAAAGTTTACATATGATCATGTTTGGTACCTTGTCAAAGATGAGCCGAGGTGAAAAAACAAGTAGTTGGTACCCACAACCAAAGTCTAAGTGGTAAGAGATCTATTGAAGATAATTCTTTTGAAGCTAACAATTACTTTGACCTTAATGATGACAATGAAGTGACAGTTGAGAATAAAGTTGAAGAACTTCCACGTCCAATGGACACAAAGAAGGCTAAAGCAATGGCTAAAGCCAAGGCTCAAGCCGGAATCGTCCCAACTAAAAGAAGTCATGGACGCTTTTGAAACTTAACAGAAATGAGACAATCAGCCATTGGCGAGATGGAAACCAAAATGCGTGAATATGTTGATATTAAGCGGAAAGATGTTCAAGCCCGTGAACAAGAGATCGCATTACGTGAACAAGAGATTGCACTGCGTGACCAAGATATTCTTTTTAAGAATAAAACTTACATGGATCACGAGCAACTCGCATCCCACAAAAAGATTTGGGAAAAATTAGGGCAAACTATGATCTTTAGGTAGGAGTTTTACGTATTGTAATCTATGTAACATTTAGGTAATAATGTTAGGTTTTGTTTAATCTATGTAATGTTATGTAACGTTTAGACTTGTTTAATCTATGCAATGATTTAGGATTTAAAAAACTTCCTCTCAAATGAAAACTACAAAAAATTTAGAACTTCCCTCCAACAAAAAATATTTAAGTTTTAAATTTTACCCTAATGAAAAAAAAAACAATTAATTTTTAAAATTTTTAATTTTAACATTTTCTAATATGAAAAATATAAATATTATATATAAAAAGTTGGTAATTAAAAGTTGATAGTTAAAATAAATGTTAATGGTGATGATGTAGAAAAGTTTTTGTGTTTCCTTATTGCAGATGTTTTTGGAGATTTTGAAGAATGAGTGTTTTTATGATGTTGCAGTTGACTAGCCATGTTTTAGGTGTTTTTTATAACTCATATGGGAGATGCTCTTAATCTCTCCATCTTTTCGATCAGCTCATCCGCTAACGACACTTCAGATTGCTCGATTTGCATTGTTCCCTTTCTTTTCTCATTGTTGTTCCGATTCTGATTCGGGTTCTCTTTGTTGGAATCTTGCAAGATCTGGATGCAATATGTGTCGTGTGTTGGTGGATGTTGTAAATTGGGTGGGGATTTGGATGGTGGAGTTGACCAGTGATGGGGATTTCCGGTGGTGGTGATTACCGGTTATATGTAATGGTTGGACGAGAAGAAGAGGGGTTATCTACTTATGTGGGGGGTTGGTTTTTTAAAATTGTCATTTTAGTCCTTGGAGGGTTAAATGACTAAACTACCTTGGAGTTAACTGAATATTTTTAACGATCCTTAGTAAAAGGACCAAAATGACAAGTTTTTACAAAACTAAACACCAAAGAGGCCAAATAAGCAATATTTTACAAAGCCAAACACTAAAATGACAAAAGATAAACTTAAGGACAAAAAGATCAAATTGATACAAACTCAGAGACCAAAATGGCTATTTACTCTTAATTTTTATTCGTCAAACTATCCGCGGTTTAACAAAACCATTGCTATATAATAATCGGTATTAGAGCAAAAGAACAAATATATAAGCTGCAAAAATAAGTTGACGCCCGTAACAACATTGATTATTCAATTTCCAATTGAAAGTATGAAGAGACATGAATTTGTGATTTGATTTGAGCTATTTAAGGATTTTAGTAAATTACATAACCAGTATCTGTCTATAAAAAGACTAACATGCCTCCTAACTAACAGATTAATTTAACGGTATTAGTGTTTTGACTTTAATTGAAACAATTTGAAAACCTCAGTGGCTAAAATAGTGAAATTGAAAAGAATGAATCAAAATCGTTATAACCTACAAACCACAAGACTAAAACCGAAAATTTCTCTTTTGACTATTTGGCACTAATAAGTCCAACTTTAAAAATTGTTATTAGTATTAAAAAATTTTACACTATTTTCTTCCATTGGACTTCCCTTAAAATCTTTGACTCCTTTAAATTTTATTCAAGCTTCAAATTGTTGTTTTCAGGTTTTTAATTGGAATGAGGATACCAATCAATTGATGTAAAACTTACATCGAAATGCTTCTCCAAATGACGATCGACTTGATCAATTGAAAGTTTAAACATCTGATTGAATCACCGTTTTAAAGTAACTTTTACATTAATGATTAATCTACTTCTATCTTTCTCCCGATCAAAAACTTTAAAACATCGGTATAAAACTCAAATAAACTTAACACAATTAAATTTTTGTAACGATTGTCAATAGAAGAAAATAGTGTAAAAATTAGGACCACTAGCAACAATTTTTAAAATTGAAATTATTCCCGGCCTATGATGAAAAGTTACGATTATTTCAATTCAATTTTTTCAAGAATAAATAAACATCCTTACGCTAGTTACTAATCACTACACAAAGCAAAACCACACTTCTATACAAAACACAAACCAAATTTAATTCAAATGGTCACACGTTCTCAATCAACCGATCATACCACGGCCCATGAACACACTCGGTTACACTCGCCATCACTCCCAACAACTTCCCAGCTTCCACCACCCTATCGATTAGAACAGCCGCTCCCACTTGACGGAGAGCCATCTCCGCGAGTGGTCTTCCACGGCTCCCACTGCCACCAAGCACAACACCTCTAGTAGCCAAATACACTGCTCTAGACACCTTCACAAAAACCGAGTCCTCAGCTTGTACACTTTTTCTAAGCATTCTTGCCATCACAAGTCTTCTCGACTCGGTTGTTGTTGGATCATTGGTTTTATCAAAGCCTTCTGTGGTTTTCCTCATAACTTCAACTATCTCCTCCAGACCAGCATTCTCTACCGTGTCTAATAGATGCAAAAGCTCCGTGGAGCATTTTTGTATTGTGCTCTCCATCTCCTCGGGGCTTGATACCATTTTCTCCATCACAAGTGTTTGTCGAAGGACAAGAATGCTGCCCACGAAATCAAACAGTTCATACAGCTAAACACGTCAAAACTGCTACGTAAGGCCATCGACATGAGCGGTCTTTTATGAAAAAAAAATACAATTTTTTTTATCTCCCACCTACACAACCCAACCTAACTAAATTTTTCACACACATTCACATTCATAACCCAACTCAATCCGGTTTTTTAGTATAAGAGTATGACTTATGGTTATTTTTTTAATATTAAAAATAATTATTTTATTTTGAAACATACAGCTACTTTTTTGAAATATAAAAATTACAAAAATAAGAAGTTTTATCATTTATTAAAATCATAAACGAGGCTCTATTTAACCCAAACTATTTTTTCAGTTACTTCATTTTAAATAAAATTTATATCGCATGCTAAAAAAAACTAAACGAGGCTGTATTTAGATATTTTTAAAAAGTTAAATATTACAAGTTATCAAAGAAAAATTAAATTTTATGTGATATGAATTGTTAAGGGAAATTAAATGGGAAACCAAGACTAAGATGCCAATTGTCAAATAAAATATAAAAAGGAAAAGGCTGCAACCTAAATCTGTGCAGCCACCAGGTCGTGAACAGAAAAGAAAAAAAAACTCATGATCAACCCACTCATTCAGGTCACCAATGTGGGTAGTCTAATGTTAAGTAAAAGGTACAAAACTATGTGTACCTTGTAGCAGTGACAATGATCTCCTGGAGTTGAGCCTGAACTAGCCTCAGCCTTAGAAAGTTTAGCTTCATTGTTTCAGGCAACTCTTCCTGGGTCACACCATTAGCATCATTCACGAGTTTCAGCAAACCCAGCCTCACTAGCAAATCACCCCTTTCTCCTTTGCACTCAGGGTACCCATTATCTGGAGAAAACAGAGCAATGGATGTTAATGAGTCAAAATACAAGTTATAATTTTGGAAACATCAATGAATATGTAAGTTTAGTAAGTTGCCTGCAGCATCATCTGTTACAGAAACAGAGGTTGAAGTTTGCAACCCACTTGAGAATCTTCCACCGGTCCTAAGAGTGGTGGAAGGAAGCACAAGCTTCTCTGATGGTGAACCATCTTGCAAGCCTGAAAGAAGCCGTTTGTGGTCATTCCAATCTTGATCATAGGTGGACCCTAACCATGAAAGCCATCTCATGGTCAACGGAAGGCGGGTGGAAGCTTCAAAGGGTGTACCAAACCGCTTTGCAAACGCTTTTCCTAGATACTCCAAACCAGCAGGACCCTTCAGTAATGGTTCCATAATCTTTATACGAGCATTGCAAATTTCTTGCTTGAGCACCTACAAAATTTAGGAGTTCAAACATAATATTTCAGTACAGGCATTCCTAATTCAAATGGCCATGTCAAGCGGGTTGGATAACATAAGAAATACTATAATTCATTGGATGGGTCAGGTAGGGGATGGATTTGACCCAAAACATTGTGTGTTATAAATGCGACAATAAAATTCATATCCTAAAATGATTTAGCCTTATGTTTTAGAATGTGCCCAGGATAACATTGTGAGGAAGATTACAGTGTTTGCCATACGCAAATAGTTAGAAATAGTGTTTATCGAGCCACACGAAGAAGTGATTATTTAAACACAATTTTGAAGATGTAGATCAAGACCTGCTTTTTGCAAACGTGACCCAAAACACTCCCTGTAAAAGTGTAAAACTGTGGATGACTTCTTTTGACCTATATCCTTTTAACTTGTTTTTTACCCATTTGCCCATTATATATAAAACATAACCTGATTCAAATACTAGGTTTAATACCCGTGTTACACACGGGTTAAATAATGAATATTTATAAAGAAATTATAATCATTAAAATTAAGAATTTGTAAATCTATATTTATACCTTCTAATAAAAGAGGGTTTTGAAGTACATGTGTCATTCATTGGAGAAGTGTTAGAGCATTTTTCCCGCTCAAAATAAGAATATTTTCTTCTAAGCTATGTATGAAAAGAAATCGATAACATTAAATCTCCCATAATTTTCTCTTCTAAAGTTCTAACCTACCTTATTTAAAACATGAAATTACTGTAAAAACGGAAAACAAACAACTTAACAAATAATTCATCACAATTTACGACTTAGACCCATGCATGCCGACCTGTACGTTCGACCCGATACATATGGGTGTCACCATGAATTTTGCCGGATATCTATCAGCTTGATTATTTGCATAAATGTTTTTCTTAATCTTTTTTTAAATTAATTAGTAGAATTTTTAAGGCACCCATTTTAAAAGCTTCAATATTTAATTCGGTTAATAGTGTATTTGTAGTCTAAATCTATTTGTTCAAGGCTCGAATTAGAGTTTCAATGCAATTTGCGTTTCTATTTTCATGTATCGTTCATATAATGTGTAGTTTGTTTAAAACAGACAACTTAGCAAATAACCCATCGCAATTTACGACTTAGACACATGCATGCCGACCCGTACGCTCGACCCGATACATATGAGTGTCACCGCATCTGGATTATTTGTATGTCTGTTTTTCTTTATTAGTCAAATATATATTATGTTAGTTCAGGGTTTAGTGTGTGATTATTTTTCTTATATATACGCATGTAATCATATTGACCTAATCACAATAATACAATATTGATTACCAAGTTTATCTTGGTATCAGAGCCATCTTTTTCCTAACCCTTATTCAGCCGTCACCCCCCCCCCCCCTCCTCTCTCCTACATGTTCTAGTCGTCGTCACCTTCCACAGAAATAATCACCATGTCTACCTCTGCCACTACCATTACAACCTTTTCACAAACCCAAAAGACCACGCATAACTCACATAAGTTTGCGTTTACCCTAACACCATCTAATTACAGTTATTGGAAGATGATGATCAGACCGTTTTTTATCACGAACGACTTGTTCGGCTATGTCGATGGCACCATTCCATGTCCACCAGCAACTATAATTGTCACACCAACAAGAAAAGAAAAGACAGCCGAATCTGCTGCAGAATCTCAACCAAATCCAGAATATTCAGCATGGATCTCCAACGATGCTCATGTTTGCATGCTAATTTGTTCCACTATCTCTGAATCTTCATACTAGCATGTACAAGATACAAGTTCCCGTGATCTATGGCTGACTCTGGAACATGCGTATGCACCGCATACTTTATCAAGGGAATACACACTCAAAACACAACTCTTACGCATCACAATGAAAGGAGATGAATCAGCTTCAGCGTATTTGACTCGAGCACAAGAATATGCTGATGCACTTGCACACATAGGTGAACCAATGAAAGAAAAGGATCTCGTTATGCTGGTAATATCTGGACTCAGAGACAAATACAATGGCTTGAAATCAAGTATCCTTGCTCGGCAACTTCCAACTGCATTCAAAGAATTACATGGTCTTCTAGCAGATCATGACTACATGATTAAAAAGCCATCTGAGGTGACACCTGCACAAGCATTTACGGCTGCCACTACCAACCCTGCACCTGTTTCACCAGCACCAGCCCAAACCGAGGCCATAAAAGTTGTCCAACAGCTTGCAAATCAACTTGGGTTACAACTCCAAGTGTCAAACACATCTTCACCTCAAGCATTTTACATCAATCGTGGAGGAAACAACAGATCTCGTGGCAACTATTCACGATCATCAAACACCCGTGGTCGTGGGAACAACAACCAGAACCAGAATGGAGGTAATCGAAATCAATTTTCTTGGGCTTCTAATCAAAATACAGTCTATGGAACGTGTAGCAGGTGTGGAATTGGGCATGTCCCATCACAGTGCCCAAACTGTGATCCATCTACAATCAGGTCATGCCAACAACCAACAGCGAACTATACTGACTACCGCTCGAATACTTCATCTGCATGGATTCCGGATACTGGTTCAAATCAACATGTCTCCCCGGATCTCTCAAGCTTTGATAACTCTGAAACCTACTACGGTGAGGATAATCTCCATGTTGGCAATGGTAAGAGTTTACCCATTCTCCACATCTGTTCCTTATGTTTTTATTCTCCAAATCGAACGTTTTCCCTTAAAAACATATTACATGTTCCTGCAATCAAACGCAATCTTCTTTCGGTTCAAAAGTTCTATCATTATAATGTTGTGTTTTTTGAATTTCACTCGTCTTATTTCTTTGTGAAGGACGAAGCCACCCGGTCTATCCTCCTCACTGGTCCAAGTAATGGTGGTCTCTACTCGTTTCAACCGCCCCAGATACAATCTATTTCTAAAGTTGCTTTTTCTGCAATTCGTTCTTCTTCGGATACATGGAATCAACGTTTGGAACACCCGCATCCACAACTATTGAAGTCCATGTTATCTAAATATCATTTACCTTTATTAAACAATTGTTCTACTTCTTGTGATTCATGTTACGTTGGCAAATCTTCTAAACTTCACTTATTACCAACCACGTTTAAAAGTACAAGTGTTTTAGATTTGGTTTTTTGCAGTGGTCACTTATATTTCCTTCTTTGTGTTGATTACCATTCTAGATATATGTGGCTATTTCTATTAAAACACAAATTTGATGTTTTTGAAACTTTCAAACAATTTATGTCTATGGTAGAATGACAATTTCAAACAAAATTAAAAACTGTGCAAACTGATTGGGGAGGGAAATTCCGAAATCTCTCGAAATTTTTTCACAACTTGGTATTGTCCACCGCCTCTCGTGTCCCCACACGAGTGAACAAAACGGATTCGTTGAGCGACGCCACCCGACACGTGGTTGAAACAGGTCTCGCACTACTCGCCCAGTCATATGCTCCACAACGGTTTTGGCATTTTGCGTTCGATACAACAGTATATTTAATGAACCGAATGCCGTCTAGAACGAGCAACAACACCTCTCCATTTGAGTTTCTCTTCAAACGTCCTCCGGATTATTCATTTCTCAATGTGTTTTGGTTGTCAATGTTACCCTCATCTCCGTCCATACAACAAACATAAAATGGGCCTTCGCTTGCTTCCGTGTGTTTTCCTTGGATACAGCACATCTCATCATGGATACCATTTTCTCGATAGGTCCACTGATCGGATTTATATCGCCAGACATGTGCGATTTCAGGAACAAGTTTTCCCATGCATGCCATCTCCTACCCCAAGTCAACCTTCACCCTCACAAACACCAGACCCATACATCTCATCCTTTTCAGAACCACCACCACTTACACCAGATGTGCTATTCCACAACACCCCTAACCCGAGTCCTCCTCAGCCCTCACCCAGTCCATCTAACTCGAGTCCTTCTCAGCCTTCGCCAGGTCCATCTACCTCGGGCCCTCCTGCCAATAATGGCTCTACTCAATCCTCCCAACCACCTTTTGTTACATACCAACACCGTCGCCCAACAACAAATTCCCAACCTCCTGAATCTACCTCACAACCCACTTCTCAACCTAATTCCAGAAACTCAACTCCAACGGTGTCTCAACCTGGCTCACAACCCCAACCTCGTCCCTTAAATCTTCAACAAAATCCTAAGCAAACCAAATCTTTCAATTTCTCTTCGTTTCACACTCAAACAACTCCTTGTGACTTCGAACCTTCAACCTATATGCTTGTGTATGTGGATGATATTAGTTTGACAGGTAACAATCAGCAAGCGATTGACCAGGTAGTGGCTAGCCTTAGTCACACCTTTCGACTGCGTGATATAGGTCCGGCATCCTACTTTCTTGGTATTGAACTTGCACAACAAGGTTCGGATGTTATTCTATCTCAAAGAAGATATATTTTGAAGCTTCTAGCTCGGGCAGGTTTAGCTACGGCCAATCCGGTATCATCTCTTCTGTCCACGACAATGAATCTGGCTTTAGGTGACAGCCCTTTGTGTTCAGATCCTGTGAGGTATAGACAAACAGTTGGTGCACTTCAGTATGTTACATTGTCCCATCCGGACGTCACATTTGCAGTCAACAAAGTCTGCCAGTTTATGCATGCCCCAACGGAGAATCACTGGTCAGCGGCTTGGTTTTAAAAAGCGTTAAGCGCACAAAAGCGGCAAGGTCCAAAATCAAAGCGCAAAGCGTAAAGCGGAAAAGCGGTGCGCTTTTTATACGCGAAGCGCAAGGTATATATATAACATTTTTATATTAGTTTCATATAATATTTACTGTAATATTAATCTTTTTACAATATATAAAGCTCTATGTACAAGTTAAAAGCAATAACTAAGAATGAGAAAAGAAAAAAGATAAATATTCAAAAGTGTGGTTAAAATTTGAAATAAAAAAACTTTAAGGATAAGTGGTGTAACTTTACCTAGTTGGTTAAAATTGAAATAAAATAGAACTTTAAGGGTAAGTAATGTAACTTTATAATAACCTAATATTAAAAAACCCTAATTCTAAATCTAAAAGCCGACATCTTCATCATCTCCATCATCTCCATCATCTCCATCATCTCCATCATACCTGCAACTCCTTCTACCTCCATCATCTCCATCATACCTGTAACTCCTTCTACCTCCATCCTACCTGCAACTCCTTCACAGGTAAGTTTCTGTTTTCTCGTCTTCATCTCCGTTCTTAAGCGTAAAAACTTCGTTTTACGCTCCATTACCACAAAGCGACCGCTCTGCCGCTCAGAAACTTGCCGAAAAAGCGTAAAAAGCGGCCGCTTTTTCAGAAAATGCGCGCTTGAGTCAAAAAAGCGCTAAGGCCCTCGCTTACATGCGCTTCACGCTTAAGCGCGCTTAATGCGCGCTTTTTAAAACCAAGGTCAGCGGTTAAACGAATCCTACGGTATTTACAGGGCACTGTCTCCTATGGTCTACATATTAAACATGATTCTAGTAAATGCCTTCATGCTTACACGGACTCAGCTTTTAATACCATCAATGCTTATTCGGATTCTGATTGGGCTGGGTGTCCAGATGACCATCGATCCACCAGGGGATATGCTATATACTTGGGATCAAATCTTGTTTCGTGGTCAGCTAGGAAACAGAAAACTGTCTCTCAGCGATCCACTGAATCTAAATACAAGGCTCTTGCTGACACAGTTGCTGAACTCACATGACTTCAGGCTCTATTACATGAATTATGTGTTAATGTCAAGTCTCCTCCGACATTATGGTGTGACAATTTGGGTGCTACTTATCTGTCATCAAATCCAGTCTTTCATGCTCGAACAAAACACGTGGAAGTAGACTTTCACTTTGTACGTGAAAAAGGTTTCCCGAGGGAAGTTGTCAGTTCAGTTCATCTCTACAAAAGATCATATTGCGGATGTGTTCACAAAGCCATTATCATCCCAAAGATTTCTTGAGCTACGATCCAAGCTAATGGTCACTTCCCGGCCTTAGCTTGCGGGGGAATATTGATGTGGTCTAAGTTTTTATATAATTTTATATAAATATCTCTTCACTATTGGGTTAATATTGATCGATTTTTAGTCCTAATTAATACTTTAGGAGACCAAAGGCTAAATGATATGTTTTATTTGTTAAATTTGAAACCGACCGATAGTTAAAATTGTTCATCTAAATAAAATTAAGTTGTGTACTAGAATCATTATAAAGAAAAAGAAAAATTGAATTGCAAGGATCATATCAACACATTATTAATTAATTGGATGTTATTTTGATCACTTGTAGAATTCAAAGAAACACAACAACAACAACATGAAATATTTATGCATGAGTGGAGGAAATATATTACAAGTCAAATGCCATGTGAACTACAGTTGTGATAGATCCCACATGAAATATAATCAAACTTTAAAAAGCCCATTACGGAAGATTTGTGAAGGCCCATTGCTGCGTACACTCTTTGACTACAAATTGGACGAAAATTCCAGGAGGGGTGTATTTTTGGGTGACGGCAGAAATCAACTTGACGGCAAAAAAGGAAAAAGAGGGGGACGGCGATTAAAGGAACGTGAGTTTTGAGTTCGAGCGATAATTTTAGACGAGCTTAACGGAGTAGCAGTTCACAATCATTGAAGTTATTCGTTGAATCAAAACTTGAATATTCACGTTCGGTTGGTTTATCTATTCGTTAATATTTTGTTTGACATTAATATTCGTTTTAGTCGCAACCCATGAACATGATTATTCATAACTTTGTTTTGTTTATGAACATGATTGGCTAATTTTCTAGTTCACTTAGGTTGAGATGAATTTTAACAAGTATTGATCTTGTCCGTTTGACTATCGTATGAACTTGTGTTGATTTAGTTAATTTGGATTTGATTTTGCTTTTGATGAATTTGTGTGCTTAACATATATTAATTATTTCTTTTGATTGTGTGGGTGATCCTTCATGGCATGTAGAACTACCCCCATGTTTTGATTTATTTATTGTTAGGTTGCTAGATTTCGGTTTGTCAACTTAATGCAATATACTAGAACTAGTAATTGTCGATTTGGAAGTTAATAATTGGTTAGTTAGGTGCACACCCATAGGTGATAGGTTTGATCGAATCGTTGCCTTTGCTATTAATTGTCTTGTCATTGTTTGGTTAATTATATGCTTATGATCGTAAGGTATAATTTACTTATTCGTGATTAGAGATCTGTAGATCTTAAGTTTAATAAATCCATGTTTGCTTCACACTTTTAGGCAGTGTTGTAGAACTCGCTAGGCGGTAGTCGGGCGGTGAGATACCTTGGAGCTAGGAATCGGGATTAATCGTAATTAATCGGTTTAGTGTTTTTATATGTAAATTTCATTTTTATACATATATACACACACTGATATGAATATAATACTTCCACATTCATAGATTTTGAATTTTTATATGAACGTAATACTTTAAAAGACACACTGTTGCGAACGTAATACTTTAAAATACATCAAAATTCTAAGTTTTGATTGTGAAAAGTGAAATTAACACCTAAGGTTATGTATTTAAGGACTATAACCCATGGGTTATGGATCGGGTCGATAAACTGAAGGTTTAAAACCCATTAAAAAGCTTTTACTTTAGTTGACCGATTACTACGATTAGGACCGCCTAGCACCGCCTAGGACCGCCTAGACCGCCTACCGATTAATTGACCGATTTTAGGAAATCGACAACGTAATTCACCGATTACCGATTAAAATCACCAATTAATCGACCGCCTAGACCGATTTTTACAACACTGCTTTTAGGGTTGTTAGAACTAACTCCCGAGGATTGTGGGTTTAGATTTCCTTGACCGAGGGTTTGAACCATTTAGCACTTCAACATAAGCTTAATCGTCTATTTTTCGCTTTATGATTACTAGGATATTTAGGATGTGTCTATAGTTCCGGACCTTCTAGTTTATCTACCTTAGAGACGGTTTCATATGTTTAGTCATTCCGATTAGTCTTTACATCGTTAGGAGCATTCGATACCTAAGTGACAATTCTCTCCATTTGTTATTCTCTTTAGTTCGCTTCTTTTTTTTTGTTTATAATTTCCATCAAGTTATTTCTTTTGGTTTACTTAGTTTCTTAATTTTATTTATTTATTTTAGTTAATTAAAAAAGTCAACTTTTAAACCGGCTAGAACTCGATAAAAGTTTATTACCAAGAGCCGTCTAACGTGTCCTTAGGTTCGATACTCGGATTTACCTAGCTATACTACGCACGACCAGTACACTTGCTGTTTGTGTGGAGTAAAGTTAGATATTTCTATTTTTAAAACCGAATTGTGAAATAGCGTTTTTATTATTAAAATATATATATGTTTTACACTTGCTGTTTGTGTGGAGTAAAGTTAGATATTTCTATTTATTTATTTTAGTTAATTAAAAAAGTCAACTTTTAAACCGGCTAGAACTCGATAAAAGTTTATTACCAAGAGCCGTCTAACGTGTCCTTAGGTTCGATACTCGGATTTACCTAGCTATACTACGCACGACCAGTACACTTGCTGTTTGTGTGGAGTAAAGTTAGATATTTCTATTTTTAAAACCGAATTATGAAATAGCGTTTTTATTATTAAAATATATATATGTTTTCACACATCAAATATTAGTCAAATATATATATTATGTTAGTTCAGGGTTTAGTGTGTAATTATTTTTCTTATATATACACATGTAATCATATTGACCTAATCACAATAATACAATATTGATTACCAAGTTTATCTTTCTTGATCTTTTTTTAAACTAATTGGTAGGATTTATAAGACACACATTTTAAAAGGAGTCCATATCTAATTCGGTACTAATAGTGTATTTGTAGTTTACATCTATTTGTTCAAGGCTCAAATTAGAGTTTCAATGCAATTTGTGATTATATTTTCATATATCTTTCATGTAATGTGTAGTTTACGTTCAAATGTTATTTTTTCATAAAGTTTTAGATTTGTGTTTTTTATGTTTCTACCGTGTAACACACGGGGTTTAATCTAGTATTTAATATTTAAGGATTTTACTTTATCAACTCATGCATGAAAAAAGTTTCACTTAATTAATTTTCCCTCCCAAACTTCCTACTATAGAATGTAATGTGTAGTTTACGTTCAAATGTTATTTTTTCATAAAGTATTAGATTTGTGTTTTTTATGTTTCTACCGTGTAACACACGGGGTTTAATCTAGTATTTAATATTTAAGGATTTTACTTTATCAACTCATGCATGAAAAAAGTTTCACTTAATTAATTTTCCCTCCCAAACTTCCTACTATAGAACAAATATCCCCCCCCCCCTAAAATTGTCACCCTAAAACCTTGATTTATTAGATGGATGCCACATCTAGGAAAAAAAAAGAAGAAACAGAATTCAGAAACTCGATACCTGAATCTGCTCCAGGACAAAACGCAAGCCCTTAACCAATGCTATAGCATGTGAACGGTTGGAATCATCTGCATGGCATATATCTGCTAGTTCTCTTAAAACTTTCTGGTGGGCATCCTTTAGATTGATTTCATTTGCAGGAGCTGAAAGCTTCTGCAGACTTACCAATGCAAACTCCATAATTTTACCCAAATATTCCATGTCTAAACTGTCCGATTTCAACAACTACGTATGAAGAAGATGAAAACAAATGTTCACAAACCTTAAATGAATGATAATAGTAAAGAAATAAAGAAATTTCAGCAGCTGGCATGTTAACCTGAGAAAGAATAACCACATCGATAGCTTCAATAATCTCTTGTTTCCAACTCTGAGGAGCCATATCACAAAGTTCATCCCTCACTTCCTTCAAGAGTTCAACGACACGATCATAATTATCTTCTTGTATAGAAATACTTATGCCATCCCAAAAAGCTTTTTCCATCGTTTGTCGTACCTGTGATCACCGTCAAGCATTAAAATATAATAAAAGAAACAAAGGAAGACTATAAATACAAAAGACAAACTAACCTTGATCACTGTTTGATCTTCAACAGTACCATTCAAACTATTGACAGATGAATAATTTGGTCCATGAACAAATTCATTCACGATAAACTCATTCTCCATGCTGACAATCTCACCAGAATAATCTAACTGACTTTCTGGAGATCTACTGCTAGCAGCAGAGGGTGCAACAACTTTTTGTAGTGACTTGGGATCACCATCCTTGAATAGGGAACGGACAACACTGCTAGGCTCTTCATTATTGTTCTTTTTGGCTGAGCCGAAAGTTGGGGTAACCAGCAAGGACAAAGATGATGGTTTATGTGCAACTGGTGAACCTTTGAGGTTACCACTTTCAATTGCTTTAAAGTATTTCGTACGTGTATCAGAAAGAGCATTCCGCAGACGCTCTATCCCTGCATCCCCACTAAGGTGCCTTATCCTTTCCCTCAACAGATAGTGATCCTCTCTAACCTGCATTATTTAATACATTCCAACACCTCTTAGATGTGGCAATCTCAACTCACTTATTAATGGGTCGACTCGGGTAACGTTTCACCTCTAACAGGTCAAATATAAAATTTCGACTTAAAAGGAAATGGGTAGAAAGTAACCTAAAGTGTATATTTGATGCATACAACCATTTAAAACAATATACTTTAAAAAAAATATTAGACTATTATGATGGGATACAACCGAAATCTGATCTCCTTCAACCTATCCCAATAAAATGTCTTTTTCACATGTTACTTGACCCACCACTTTCTCAACTTTAATAAGAACAGAAGAAACAAAGCTAATAGTAAAACCTGTTTCTGAATAGCTTTCATATCAAGTGTAAGATCAGCATTATCTCCTTCACGTGTCAGTTTGCAATTTTGCATCATTGAGATTTCCATCTTGCAAGCGGCCCTCACCAGATCCTCTTCTAAAGACTCAGCATCCTTAGCCTTCCATACCACAAGGCTATTCAGGTAGGCGCACCACGCCAAATCAAAAGCTAACAGCTGTGACCTAAAGGTACATCTAGGCGACACCAGTTTGGTATCCTCATAACATCCACGTAGTATTATATTAATCAACAGCTCAAATTCATAAATGAACTTCTTTGCTGACTCTGCTAAAGCAGTCTCACGCTCCCCTTGGCTACTAAAAACTGCATCAGGATGAGCCACAATCATGTAGGCACATAACACTATTCTCGCTTGGTACCTTGACAGATTAACTAAAGGTGTCTTGGTGACTCCTCTAGCAGGACCAGGTTTCTTTACTTGTCTACTGCAAGCAGGGGTTCTGGGTGTGATTCTCCTACCAGGTGAAGCAACTCTTTTAAGAAGGTGATCAATGTCATTCTGACCATTGTAAATAATGCCAGATGCGGTGCTCATTAAAGCTTTATAACGGATCTCGAGACGGTCAAATAAAGCTTTTGTAGTCTGAAGTTTAGAAGGTGATTCAATCAGGACTGCAAACTGCTCAAATGGCACTGACTTTACATGATCCTCATTGATGTTTAGAACTGAGTAATTTTTGGCCAATTCAAAGGTAGTTTTCCGCTTGAGAAATTTTCTCCAGCACCTAACAGAATATATAAATTAGTTTCACAGAAGAGTTAAACAAATATTCTTTAATATGAACTATCATCCTGAATCTATCATGCATTGGAATTTCACACGAAGGTCAAACTTTAATGTTAGCACATGTACCTTGCTAAGTTTCTAGAAAGATGAACAGCTTGATTCTGCATTTTCTTGGTCGCAATAGCACCTACAGAATTATACAGTTTTGCTCTCTGCATCAGGTATTCTGATCTCTGTCTCTTTGCCTGTATAAAAGTACATTGTCCAAAATAAGGTCATCTGTTGGCCTAGACATATATATCACGCACACGATAAACACAACGACGACTATAGAAACGCCCACGACTCTTTTGATATCATTAAAAACAAAAGCCATTACAATAACTCCTAAACTACTTATACTATATACTAAACTTGATCACCAATCTAACTCAACTCTTTCCATCTAAAGATAAACTTCTAATCAGCTAAACAATAAAAGCAATAATAAAAGCTATAGCCTTCATAATAAAAATCGACCCATTTTAGTCCCTTCACAATAAAGATTAATACTTTCATCATCTGCCGATGCTAAAAACATGTTTCAAAATTTAAAAATAAGTAGAAGTGGCAAAATGGATGGTTGAGTAGCATGTCAAGAGTGGGAACAATGTCCACCTTCAATGTGTATTTGGGAACAATAAAAGCAAAGGCATGCATACCCTTTGTAGTTTATCTTCCAAACTCTCTCTTAATCTCCTTCTTTCAATCTCTCGCTTATGAGAGATGAACTTGGATACCTTTCTTACTTGTAAAAGCCTAGCATGTGCCCTTTCCATGTCAGCTTCCAACAATTCCAATCTTTTCTTCTCAGCTGCAGCCCGTTTTCGAGAAATTGCAGCATCAACACACTCTTTATATTTGCTCTCACTAGCAATCCTTCTTATAATAGATTGAGAAGTTCTTTCCCTCAGTGTGGCCCTCCGTTGCCTATGGGCCTTCAAAATTCTCATTCTGTTTGTCTCTGCTTGATTCACGCGCAATTCCACTTTTGTCCCTAGCTCTGTACATTCCTTCTTAACACGCAATTCTACCCCTGTTCTGGCCGCTTGCCTCAACTGATCCAGTTTAGCTAGACGTAGCTGAGCTTTTGCCAAAATGCTTGACCTGATAGTATGTACATCAAACACATCAGATTCTCACTTTACATCTCTCTTATCAAGGTATTAATCGCAAAAGGTAAAACACAAATGACAGCAGATAATTTGAAATATGCTTTTATCGAAAGATGGTAATTTGTAAACGATTAGATATTAAAAACTGGAGATGACAGCAGAAACTACAAAAGATACTGAGTTCAATAATTACATTCCACAAACTATTTACTTCTATAATCACCAGGAGAAGATTGAAGGTGAAAACAGCCCTCATAAGAACAGAATATCAATAGTCACTCCATTGGATGAACCCCTATCCCTAATATGGAGTAAATAATCTATCACTTGACATTCAACTAGGTCATCGGCTTAAGTGCCACAAATATGGAAAGGTGCATAAGATATAATAATAATGTACTTTTTTTATGATTTCAACTAGAATCTTGCAAATTAAATTGGATATATATAATATTTTTTTTGTTGTTTCTTTCTGAATGATTAGAATTATAAATCTAATTGACTTTTAATATAATAACTTCTTATACAAACATTACAACAATAGTCACTATAGACTTTTTAATATAACAACTCCTTATACAAACATTAAGACAATTATTTTATAATATGGTTTAAAAAACGTTATTCCTATTCATAATGCAAATTGTTTGAAAACATATCAATCAAATTTAAAAAACAAATTGAATAGAGTCAAAATATCATGTCATCATATTTTTTACTAAATATTGTGTCAAGTTTTCAACCCATGTAATACACGCGTAAGTAACCTCGTTTAAACATAAGACTGTTATATTAATGTTCAAAATAGCTTTTCGTTTACCATCAACTCTCCCATTTTACACGAAATACCATGAAAACATTATAATAATGTCAAAGTAGCAAGAACTTGATGATGAGGAAAGGCAATCACAATGACCAATAACAAACAAGAAGGGATACAAAAGGTTGTACGAAGGGAGGGATACAAAGGGTTAAGCAAACTACACAACTGATAATTAAAATACAAATGCAAGACAAAAGCTGCGAAATAATAGGCCCATAAGAGATAATGACCTAAAATTCACATGGAACAAATAAGTTTTTGTTTGGAACCTAAATGAAAGGAATATGGCAAAATATAAAAGTTTTAGCTTTTAAGTTGGTTTGGTACAATAAAAGGCAGAAGAAAAATTCGGAGGGCATCTGACCTTTTCTGTTCAGCAGCTAGAAGCTTTGCCTGTAGACGTTGACCAAGATTTTCATGGTACAAAGATTGTGTATGACTCCTGGGCTTCGTCCGGGCCTTGCTTGACAAATGTTCATAAAATTTCTGCAAAAATAAAAACAAAAAATCAAGGAATAAAAGTGTGGGTATTTTTATGACCTAAATGTCAAGAACAGAGATGATTAATAGAAAAATACAACTTCTTAGCGGTTAATCAGTTAAAACACATGTAACTCAGTTCCCAATTATCTCCTCAGGTTTTCAATTACCTAAAAATTTAGTTTCATTAGATTTACCATGAGTAAATATTCGAAAGCAACCACCTTGCCTAACTCATGAACAACCTTCAACAACACAGATAATAATCACAAGATCCAGAAATAATTCCTTCGTCCTAATCAGTAAAGATATGAAAATTCAAAGAACTTGAGATCTATTTATCTGAATATATATCATAATACCTAGCCTAACATTCTAACAATGTCAGGCAACTGATCGTTATACACAAAGTATTTAGGTAAACAAACAAGAGAACTAACTAACTAACTAACCTGTCGACGAAGATCTGCATCCCGAAGTTTAGCTTCGATCTCTTCAACACTAGATGGAGATGCCTTTGTTTCCGTGAGTCTCCGACGAAGCCTCGGCGGCATAGATGGAGGCGATAATAATCCTTCACCATCAACAACCGGAAATTCCATCGCAACACCGATCTTCTCCGGTGAATTATCAACTCCAACCTCCATAGATAAATCTAATCAACGATTTACAAATCAAATTGGATCGATCGATCGATCACACTCAAGGGCGGCTTAACCGTTTCGGGAGCCTTATACGAAAAGTAAAAATATGAGGCTCTTTTTAATAGTATTGTAACAAAATCTCAGCTCTTTTATTTAGGGTTTCAAAGTAAAAATTTAAAGCCCTAAATTTATCAGATGTATGAGCGTAAAAAATACTTCTAAACTAAATTTATATATTTAAATTTGCTTATGTTTAAACCCAAAACTGTCCCCTTCTTTCTCATCCCGGTTAAATGATACTCCTAAAGATAAAGTCTCACTCGATACACCATCAAATTCAGCGATAACTTAGAGTTAAATAAAACCGAAAACAATCTATGACGACAAATAAAGAAAAATCAAATCAGTAACTTCAAATATGGATAAAAAGATTATTAAAGTTTCACTAAACAAATTATATAGCAGACAATAAAAATAAATAGAAAAGATGATTTCTTACTAGCATATGTTTAACATAATGTGATTATAAATAATGTTAAAATAAGAAAATAATAATAGAGATTATTTTATTTATTAAAATATGTCTTAACATAATGTGATTATAAAAAAGAATGTTAAAAATAAAAAAATAATGATACATGAAATTGAAACTTAATTGTAATTATATTATACTATATATAAAAGAGAAGTGTATTGAATAGAAACCTTTATGAATTGTAAGTAATGGCCACATTTGTTAGTTTCTTTTGCACTTTACCTTCATGCTATAAGATTGTTGTTGTTTGGAGGAACTTTGTGTTTATGATGTTTTTTTTTGTTGTTGTTGTTTTGTGTAATATTTTTGTTTTATTGTTTTGTATTATTAGAGTTGTTTTGTGTTTATGATGTTTTTTGTAGTTCGTGTGATAATTGTTGTTGTTATTGTGGTTCTCGGGGTTCAAGACTCGTTTTTGCGCACTCCTTTTTGTTTTAGTGGTTTACACGTGTCTTTTATTGTATATATGTTTTGTTTAAGATATGTCATCTTTCTTCACTTTTGCACATTTTTTATTAGTAACTAATACGCGCCGTCTCCTTTTGTATAAACACTTCTCGCGCAACGCGCGAGAGATTGTCTCCACCTATTATAAAATAAATCAATAGAATGTGGATAATTTGTTTCAGCTTTTAACATTCATAAATTAACTCACTATATATATATTACCTAATAGACAAATTGTGGGGCCTCAAAACATTTGAGGCCTTATACTAATTCCTAAGTTAATAAAGGGGTGAGCCGATCCTGATCACACTACTGATTGATAAACTCAAATTGATCTAGGGATTCGTATGTGAAATCGTGGATGGATATCAATGTTCTTCGAATGCACGCGTTGTCTATGGAGCCGCATAATGTAATATCATTTCATCTGTAGTTACATATATATAGAAATGTAGAAGATTTGTAGATAGAGAGAGATGCAAAGGGGGTGGTGAACTGATTACGATTTTCGATTGAGGGTGAATTAAACAGAGATTGGTTTCAAAAACTTGATACAACTTGCATATTTTACCTTTTAGAATCCTTATGCTCAGCCATAGTCCTTGATTAAAGAGTAGAATAAAGGAAGAAGTCTTTTATTCAATGTTTTCGGTGTACCGACAGGATGTGTAATGAGTCTTCTTACTCATATTATAGGTCCTTTGAATCAAAGAACGACGAGAAGTCAGACCGAACAAGCCAATATTTGTCTCTACTCTTGTTTTCTTTCTCAAGTGGTACCGAAGAACATTTCAGAGGCTTTGGAAGATAACAGCTGGATAGAAGCAATGCAAGAGGAGTTACTTCAGTTCAGAAAGCAAGAAGTATGAAAATTAGTGGACTTACCTGAAGGAGAAAATGCTATTGGCACAAGATGGTTGTATAAGAACAAGCCAGATGAACGTGGCATTATTGTCAGAAATAAAGCAAGACTAGTTACACAAGGATACACTCAAGAGGAAGGCATAGACTATGAAGAAGTGTTTGCTCCAGTCGCTCGACTTGAAGCAATTCGTGTTTTTCTGGCTTATGCATCTTTTATGAAGTTCAAGGTGTATCAAATGGACGAAAAAGGCGCATTTTTGTATGGACCAATTACCGATGATGTGTACGTCAGACAGCCTCCAGGATTTGAAGACCCTAAGTATCCGCATCGTGTATACAAATTGAGTAAAGCTTTATACGGTCTACATCAAGCTCCAAGAATTTGGTACGAGACGCTATCTAAACATTTGCTAGAACATGGTTTTACAAGAGGTCATATTGATCTAACTTTATTCATGAAGCGGGTTAATGAAGATCTTCTATGTGTTCAAGTGTATGTGGATGATATCATCTTTGGATCAACAAGCTCGTCCATGTGCAAAGAGTTTGAGGAAATTATGAAATCCAGATTTCAGATGAGTTCTATGTGTCACACCCTCAAAATCCACTAACGGAGTTTTACCGTTAAGTGTGTGACAAACCAGGATCTCAGTCATTAGTTACACCAAACGACACTATATGAATTTAAAACATACGTGTCATTAAATGGGAAAATTTAATACAGAGTTAACGTTTAAAAGTTCGCGGAAGCGTAATCGAAATGTAATGTCAAAAATATTAATTAGAAACTGAATGCGCAAAACACGCGTCCAATACAAGAACACAGTTCAAATAATTGTTAAGCTCAAACATGGTTTTTAATGCAAGAAAATATTTAAATGAAAAGTCGTGACTCCATGCCATGTCCTAAGTGCGTTGTACCTCAGTGACCTGTAAAAGTGAAAGTCTAACAAGTGTCAACACGACGGTTGGTGAGTTCACAATATAAGTTCAAAGTCAAGTAAGTTCATTTGCAAGCAGAAATATAAATTAAGTATGTCATTGTAGGTAGCTAGTCTACAGCACATGTCCTTAGAGGCGTATGTATCTGACCGAAGCTGACGTATGTACACATTAAGTGCAGTTTGCCTGTTCGTACATCCCAGCAGGATGCACTGTAAGTATGTTAGGTCATTCAACATCCGTTCGACAGGTCCTTATGTCGTGCTAGCGCGACTAGCCCGGGTGGGGTTTGTCAAACCAGTAGTACTACTCAAAATTTCCCCGCTATTTCACAAATACTAACGGTCAACTAGGTATCCATGAGGTCTTTCATGAACAAAATAAAAGTTGCTCTAATCCAGACATGCGACATACAGAATTTGTAAATCCGTAAAAGTATTCGTCCATGTTCAGCCCATAAAAGGGTATAACAGAAAAATTGCGGTTTAGTGAACTCACCTTTGAAGCGCACCGCAAATAAACAGCTCAAATGCAATAAGAGAACCTAAACCGTCTTACGACCTGCTTAACCATTTATTACCAGTTATAACCAAGAACTTGGACGTGTATATAATATATATAGTATCCACTAGGGTTTTGCGTATTCAGTCCGGTTTCCGTATAGTACGAACACACCACCTAAATTTACACGTATTAGAAAAGTCATGACTATATATTTACTTTCATGAAGATATCCTCATTTACGACACCCCATCATCATGATCAACACATTTCTTATGTATACATATGACATTTCGGTTAATACATGCAACACACAATACACACATTCCCACTGTCCATACCCACATTCATACATACTGTTTCACACACGCTTATATCATATTGTTGTAACTTTGTTCATTACATATGCATACTCATGCACACTATACATACTCACCTATACGCATGCCATTTACACATATAGTCACCTATATCATACACAAAATTTAGATACCATATATATAATCAATTATGTCTCATTGTTATTCATGCATACCTATCGACCGCTACTTGTGCACATATATATATATATATATATATATATATATATATATATATATATATATATATATATATATCTCCAATTACGTACATACTGCTACACATATACATTCCTATGCAAACACTCATTGTAGTCGCATACATACAATCATACTCGTGCTCATACACATATACAATTCCTCCATAATGTTTCGTGTACTCATACCTTTATATGTACACTATACTAGGTCACATACACTTATACATTTACACACTTGCATACATATATACGTCGTCATTTTTATATTCTACCTCTAAACATACATAATATATCACAGTTGCTGCAACATATACACATGCGACCTGTTATATTTTCACATATACATATATTCATACATACACGTATACAAACTTACTATGGCTACTTCTATTTTATACACACATATTCAGCGGCATTCATAGCACATACATTTGCTTAACAGTAATATACATTCGTACACATCGCAACAGCTAACACACCTATACACGATTGATTTACATGTTGTCAATACATACTCATATACATACACATGCATTAAAATCTGCTGCACACATACACGTTACTTCCATTACAACATACATACAGCACATATACATACGGTTCCTGATTTATATGCACACATATATATTAGCATACAATCTGGATTGAACCGCAATTAAAACATATCTCGTAACGAACCGAAACGACCCGAAAACTAAATCGTAACACGATAAATACGTACCGATAGTCGAACGGTTAAGCGGAGATTGCTGGTATGAAGAAGGGTAGTTGGAGTTTATTATCCATCGGAGTTGCAGTAGGTCGATTGACGTTGACGAAGGTGCGACACGGGTATATCGTATTTAATTTCTTTGCTTCTGCGATGTACTAGGAACTGTGTTACGATGCGTAGCAATAGCGATTTCAGGTAAAAGGCTGGTGGGCGGCGATGTCATCGGAAAGAAGGAGGGCTGCTAGGGCTTCGGTGAGAGTTGTCGAGAGAAAAGAAGAAGACGGCAAGTAGGGTGGGGGGTTGGGTTATATAATTATAATTTACGTTTTTGGCCCTTAAACATTAGTAGGTTATTTAGATTGGAAGTAAAGTTTATAAATTAGTTTAGTTAATTACAAAATGAACCCTAAACTTATATGCAACTTAACGAAATAGCTAGAGAAAAGGTTACAGTGTTAACATGAAATTGCAGGTTGTCACACTATGGGAGAGATCAATTTCTTCATTGGATTGCAAGTAAAACAGTCTGCAGATGGAATTTTAATCAATCAATCGAAGTTTGTTGACAAATTGTTGAAGAAATTCAAGCTGCAAGATTGTTAGACCATTAGAACTCCATCTGATGTGATCTGCAAGATCCAACCTGATCCAAAAGGCAAATCTGTTGATCAAACACTTTACTGATGTATCTTACTGCATCAAGACCAGACATCATGTATGTTGTAAGTGTATGTGCCAGATATCAATCAGATCCTAAAAGTCGCACATGATCGCCGTCAAACGTATATTCAGATATCTCAAAGGGAAACATAATCTCGGTTTATGGTATCCTTATGAAGGCATTTGGATTATATAGTTATTCTGATAGTGATTATGGTGGTTGTGCTCTTGACAGGAAATCAATTTTCCACTAACGGGGCATCCATTAGGCGTGTGACAAATTCAGGATCCAAGTCATTAGTTACACCAAACGACATTATATGAATTTGAAAACAAATATATCTCATTAAATGAGAAAACCAAACTAAGTAAACGTTTGAAATTTTTTCAAAAGCGTAACAACAAGTGAATGTCAAAACATTTAGTGCAAACTAAATGCATTAAAATATTTAATACAAAGAGGTTTTGAAAACAAATAGTATTCTTGAAATCATGCAGACCTAATGATACGTTCATGTTCTAACCGTGCTCGTGCTCCTTAATTACCTGAAAAAACATACTAAAAAGTGTCAACCAAAGGTTGATGAGTTCAATGAGTAATTATCCAATAACTATTAACTTGATAAAGTAAAGTACAATATGTCTGTTTGGTTTGCAAAACCATTTACTTATTACTTGCATGTTCGAATCTGTCACTGAACGATTTAAAGAAATCATAACTCTTATGTTTAAAGATTTGTAACTATTTAATACTTAAAAATTTGGCTCCAGCAACTCATGCATGGTGTAAAATTCCACTTAATTTTTTACCTCAAAAACTTCCTATTATAGAATAAAAAATCCCCTCCCAAAAAAATTGCTCTCTAAAACCTTGAAATATTAGATAGATAAAGTAAAGTACAATATGTCTATTTCGTTTGCAAAACCATTTACTTATTACTTGCATGTTCGAAACTGTCACTGAACGATTTAAAGAAATTATAACTCTTATGTTTAAAGATTTGTAACTATTTAATACTAAAAAATTTGGCTCCATCAACTCATGCATGCTGCAAAATTCCACTTAATTTTTTACCTCCAAAACTTCCTATTATAGAACAAAAAATCCCCTCCTAAAAAAAATTGCTCCCTAAAACCCTTAAATATTAGATAGATAGGTTCATAGGTTTACAACACAATTAGCATGGATATGAAACCTAACAACCTATTTATTTATATTAAAACATAAAGCCCATTAGGTTTCGTACCAAACTATGTTTCGTACCAAACTAGGTTTCGTACCAAACTAGGTTTCGGGCCCGCTAGATTTCGCAAGAAATCTTTATGTAAAACCTAGGCTTTACAAAGCCCAAAACCTATTACATTATTCAAGCGTAATTACAAATAACCATGACGCGAACTTGAAGAATCTGCAAGATGTTATCACAGCTCTATACACCAACAAACTCCCCCTTGACAATAGCTTGAAGATTCTTTAAGGTGTTGTCACACTTCTATGCACCAACAAACTCCCCTTGACAATAACATGAAGATCTTGATCATTCTACAAGTCTTGTTCAGTTGTTGACCCACTTCACCAGCAAATAACTTTTAGTAGGACTCCATATTGCAAGACTAGGTTTTTGTGTAAGATCATCAGACCTGCATCTGATAGAATAATCAGATTCAATGGATTGTATTTGTCAGACCCTCAATTTTCCACAAACGGGGCATCCATTAGGCGTGTGACAAATTCAGGATCCAAGTCATTAGTTACACCAAACGACATTATAAGAATTTGATAACAAATGTATCTCATTAAATGAGAAAACCAAACTAAGTAAACGTTTGAAATTTTTTAAGAAGCCTAACAACAAGTGAATGTCAAAACATTTAGTGCAAACTAAATGCAATAAAATATTTAATACAAAGAGGTTTTGAAAACAAATATTATTCTTGAAATCATGCAGACCTAATGATACGTTCATGTCGTAACCGTGCTCGTGCTCCTTAATTACCTGAGAAAACATACTAAAAAGTGTCAACCAAATGTTGGTGAGTTCAATGAGTAATTATCCAATAATTATTAACTTGATAACGTAAAGTACAATATGTCTGTTTGGTTTGCAAAACCATTTAGTTATTACTTGCATGTTCGAAACTGTCACTGAACGATTTAAAGAAATCATAACTCTTATGTTTAAAGATTTGTAACTATTTAATACTTAAAAATTTGGCTCCAGCAACTCATGCATGGTGCAAAATTGCACTTAATTTTTTACCTCCAAAACTTCCTATTATAGGACAAAAAATCCCCTCCCCAAAAAAATTGCCCCCTAAAACCTTGAAATATTAGATAGATAGGTTCATAGGTTTACAACACAATTAGCATGGATATGAAACCTAACAACCTATTTATTTATATTAAAACCTAAAGCCCATTAGGTTTCGTACAAAACTATATTTCGTACCAAACTTGGTTTCGTACCAAACTAGGTTTCGGGCCCGCTAGATTTCGCAAGAAATCTTTATGCAAAACTTAGGCTTTACAAAGCCCAAAACCTATTACATTATTCAAGCGTAATTACAAATAACCATGACGCGAACTTGAAGAATCTTCAAGATGTTATCACAGCTCTATACACCAACAAACTCCCCCTTGACAATAGCTTGAAGATTCTTTAAGGTGTTGTCACACTTCTATGCACCAACATACTCCCCTTGACAATAACATGAAGATCTTGATCATTCTACAAGTCTTGTTCAGTTGTTGACCCACTTCACCAGTAAATAACTTTTAGTAGGACTCCATATTGCAAAACTAGGTTTTTGTGTAAGATCATCAGACCCGCATCTGATAGAATAATCAGATTCAATGGATTGTATATGTCAGACCCTCAATTTTTCACAAACGGGGCATCCATTATCCGTGCGTGTGACAAACGGGGCATCCATTAGGTTGTGCTCTTGACAGGAAATCAATTTTCCACTAACGGGGCATCCATTAGGCGTGTGACAAATTCAGGATCCAAGTCATTAGTTACACCAAACGACATTATAAGAATTTGATAACAAATGTATCTCATTAAATGAGAAAACCAAACTAAGTAAAGGTTTGAAAGTTTTTCAGAAGCGTAACAACAAGTGAATGTCAAAACATTTAGTGCAAACTAAATGCATTAAAATATTTAATACAAAGAGGTTTTGATAACAAATATTATTCTTGAAATCCTGCAGACCTAATGATACGTTCATGTCGTAACCGTGCTCATGCTCCTTAATTACCTGAGAAAACATACTAAAAAGTGTCAACCAAATGTTGGTGAGTTCAATGAGTAATTATCCAATAACTATTAACTTGATAAAGTAAAGTACAATATGTCTGTTTGGTTTGCAAAACCATTTACTTATTACTTGCATGTTCGAGACTGTCACTGAACGATTTAAACTTGTGTCTTGTTATCATCACCAAAATGACCATTAGATTAAAGAACAATTTGCACCACTTTGCTCCAAGCCAATGGTGGGGTATACCGAACCCATAGTACTACTCAAATTTCCCCGTTGTACAAAGTATATTCATAGCTTGAATAAAGTAAGGACCTAATGTGGTTAAAGCGTTCATGCCAAGTAAAATAAGTTACACGCAAATAAAGTATTACATTATCTAAAAGAGTTTCCTGGAGACACTGCATAAATCTTGTTTGAAGGTCCTGCCTGAAGGCACTATAATAATCTTGCTCAAAGGCAGATAAAATTTTCCCCAAAGGCCGTGTCCGAAGGCACTATAAAATCTTGTCCGAAGGCCGATAAAACCTTGCCGAAAGGCGCTGAAAAATCTATTTGTATTTTTTTCCCCGAAAAGGGTTTAAAAGCAAGCGAAGAACTCACCTTAGAGTTGCAAGCAAGTATAAGCATATGATGTTAGATGCACACACAATCACACAATGCATCGACATTCATCAATAAAATCCATATTTGTACAAATAATCTATAATATTAGCACGGTGTTTGTTATACACGCACAGTTGAGCTCTTTGTGTTGGATAAATTGTGGAGTTCGATCATTATTGATGTTAGGTTATATATAGCTAGGATTTACGTCGTACTTATTTGGACAAGGAGTAAGGGTACTCAAGAAATGTTCAAATCATGAAAATCATTTGTACTAGTATATAAACATATGATCAACTTAATTTGATAAGTAAATACACGTACACTTATGGTTAGATGAACAACATGTTCTGTGGATGAAGTTGACATAATCAGTAATGACATGTCGGTGCATAAAGCATATATGTATTATGTAGTCTTGAATCACTATCCTACTTAAATAATTGAATTCATATTTATAACAAGTTACCGATAACATGTACCATTTAGTACGTTTCAAACATCATCGTAAGAAATTTATCTAAGTAAATTTATATAAAGAACTCGTATCGTGATTTATTAATAAATAGTCCAATAAGTTTATGTAGCTTATCTCCATTGTTTTCTCATCTTATTTATCAAGTATGTGTTACGTTCTTTCATTATTATAGGACTCAATACTATATTCTAATCGCTCGGTTAAGGTATGCGTATATATTGTTAGTTATCTTTAGAGCTCAACGCACGTTGTCTATTTAACCGTGTTATACCTTTTACATTTAGTTGGCAATCGTAGTTCACCATAACCCACCGCTTTGTTGCGACTACCACTTCAGCCCGAGACTAACCCCTACATCACGTAATGTTACCGCCTTAGTCCATCAACAAACACCACAACACATTCTTATCAACCATTAGCCACCCCTGTTACCATAGACTACCACATTTGCAGCCTTAAAATCATCAACGTCACTTCTACCACGTTTAACGATCGCCACTACCTGCTGCTCGAAACTTCGGAAACTAGTAACTCGCTAGAAAACGACACAACACACGATTAACAAGTTTGCAACACCATTAACCATCACCCCTTACCACCATTTTCCACATTAACCTGTTGACACACCCCAACACCATTCACAACATAACCCGCTGATACAGTGTGAATTATACAAGTTTCCCGTGTAGAGTTTTTTTTTTACGTTTTCATTTCTTTTTAGTAGTTTTTATTTTAGTTTTATGTAGGTCTCGGAGTTGAATAATGGTAAAAAAAAATAAGAAACAGAGCTAAACAAGTTGAAAGCGAGACACGAAACGAACCCATAAGCGAAACCGAAGCACGAGACGAGGCCAGGGAGCAAGAAACACCACACCACATGCCCCCATGGAGCTGTTATGTTGGTTTTTGGCATGGTGTCACGCGACCATATCCTAATTCCTCGTCGCACGATTTGACGACACCTTTATTTATTGAAAGTTTGGTCCGTTTTCAAGGTTTTTTACTATATAAACTTGCCAGAAGATTAAACCTAGATGAAGAGACGGTCAGGGGACGAAATAGAGGTTGAAAAAGGTGTTTCGGAAGCTAAAGTGAAGCCATTGAGCCAAGAGGAAAACACGAGATCAAGGGTCGTTTATTTGCCATTGGGTTCTTCAACTCCTTCGTTTTCTCTTGTTCTTTCCTATCATGTTTTTTTAACTTGAACTATGTTTTCATTTTCATTATTATGAACATGGGCTAGACTTTATTTACCGCCTATGTTATGATGAATATTTGTTGATTAAATGTTTGACGTTGGATTATTTATTGGTTTTTCATGATGTTGAAATCGCATTGAACTTACATCTTTATTAATTATTGGATTGCATATGAGTAATTAGGACTTTGTTGAACTCGTCTATTGCTTCGTTAACATTCTTGTGATAGTCTGTCATGCGTGAGTATTAATTAGATCATTTACTTTGCGGGTGTGATTCTTAAAGTTAAATTGGCCAAAACAATTGTAGGAGCATTGAATTGGGATAACTTAGGTTTAATTGTTTTGCTTATTTCAATAGTTGTGAGGTACGAGTTAATAGGTGTGTCTATACCCTTTTTCAGAATCTAGGTTGTCTATTACGGGAGAAGGGTCTAGCAAGTCGATCTAATTCTGTTAGTTGTTCTTGAGCTTACATAAGTCTAAGAGTTAACAAAGAGTTTCTCCTTATCACTTTATGGAGTTAGACTTTCACTCTTTAAGGTATATAGTCTTTAAGAAGAGTGTTTAATAAATATTATTAGTTGTGAATCTATCTATTTTACAAGTGGATTAACATAATTAGTAAATTGCCATAAGGTGTCTCTTTGAGAAGGGTCGAGGTCCTTTAGGTATTTCTCTAGTTAGTAACTTAAATCCCGGTAACTAACTGAGAAAACCATACGCCCAACTGATATCGTGAAATTCACATGTAGGATTCTAGCCTAGGTGGTTCATTTCCGTCACTTTTTGTTCCTAATAATGTTTTGTTTGTCTTGCTTTGTTCTAGTTAATTTAAAGTGACAGTTAGGTTAATTAGATTAACACCCTATCAAACAAACAAACAAACAATAAATAGTATACTTAATTAAGTTAGATCGAGTCAGTTAAACGTGGTCATAGAATTTGTGGGTTTGATATTGGACTTGCTTAAGCTATATTACATTCGACTGGTACATTGTCACTTGTGTGTTTAGGTTAGTTTAGAGCGTCTTAGTTATAAATATCAAAACTTAGGGTGTCTAAACGTGGTCATAGAATTTGTGGGTTCGATCTTGGACTTGCTTAAGCTATATTACATTCGATTGGTACATTGTCAATTGTGTGTTTAGGTTGATTTAGAGCGTCTAAGTTATAAATATCAAAATTTAGGGTGTCTAATAGCTAGTTTTTTTTTTTTTTTTTTTGATCCTTCAAAAGTAATTATTATATATTAGATCACAAACCAAATTACATCCGGATAATGGGTAAGCGAGCAACAAGCTGCGCCGCTATCCCCTTTTGAATCGCAAAGCCTATTCTACTAAATACAAATCCTTGGTTTCTCGGGCTCTGCGAGTCGCTGTGGACCACCTTCTGCACCCGCTCCAAAAAGCGTACCGCCTCGGGGGCTAGGGATCCAAAAGTGTCGAAGGCAAATGGAATGAACACGTCCGACATTTCGGGTTAACTTCGTTACAACAATTTTGTTAATTATATTATGTCAATCATGAATTTTTAGCAAATGGGCCTTAAGGCCCAATAAAGGCCCAACACGACAAGCAATGCCCATTAAAGGCCCGATACATTATATCGAGTGTTCATTCGATGTGTTAATATTAAATATGAATTATAAACTAATAAGATGTTAAAATTATTGATTTTATAATAAATTAACGTATTCAAAATGGGAAACGTGTAGGACATGCGACAAGTCGTACCGACATTGATCCACACTTAAAATAATAGCTCGAGTGTTATAACATTATAAATACCACATTTAATTGTTAAAATTAATTATAATAATATTTTAAGAGTTTAATCGTCATTCGGAGATAAGCACTACGAGACGAGGTGTCATATACGTTTTATTTAATTAAAAAGACCCACTAGCTAAACCCTACCTATTTAAACCCTAGAAATATCATCTCACTCAATTTTTTTTGCAAAACCCTAAAACTCATAACCCAGCCGCCACCCCCTTGCAATTTCCGGCCAACTCCTTTTTCCGATCAAATCACAGCATCGGTGCAATGGTTGTTTTGGTTTCCCTTTCAACAGTAGGCGGATGTGGCAGCGATTATAATGGTGTGTTTGTTGGTCTACTATGGTGCGGCGGTGATGTCGGGCTGTTGAGATGGTGTAGGGTGGTTGTTGCTGGTTGGTCTATTGGTGGCGGGTTGTGGTGCAGCAGCAGCCGGATAAGGTTGGTTTAGCAGCAGCACTACCAGTGAAGATGATGTTGGTAATGGATTAAAACGATGGGGCTTGATAGCAGCGGCGGCTGTGGTGTTGGTTAACAACAGCAGCGGCAGCAATGGTGTGGGTGAACAAAAACAACAAGAACTGGTTATTGGTGGTTTGTGGTAGTTTTGGACAACATCAACAGTTGTAGATGGCTGTGGTGATGTGATTGATATCCGGTAGAACAAAGAGAGTCGAGTAGCAAGTTGGTGGTGGTATTATAGTTGCAACCAATATTACCACGATGATAATTAGTTTTTTTTATCTGAGCCCATTTGTTTTTATTAAAATTTAGTGACCGTTACCGAGGTAAAAAAGACTTGCGCAACGCGCGAGCCAAAGAATATATCTAGTTTATTTTATTTTGGTGAAATATATTTCCCAATAATAAAGTAAACTATTTTAAGTTGTTGACACTTAAAAACATCAAAATATAAATAAAAACTCATTACGAGTAGAACTTAATAAAATAACCGTAAAGTGTAAGGCATATTTAGTAAAAAAATATGTGTAATATAAACCATATCAGACACTTTTGACATTCATTTGAAACACTTTGAAGTTCCTATATATATGATGCAAAAGCCAGAAAGATCCTAATGGCTTCTAGTATAGCCACACGAACAAATACTTCATCATAATCAATCACTTCAGCTTGTGTGTACCCTTGTATAACAAGTCTTGCCTTCTTTCTGACCATAATCTCCCTCTCATGTCTCTTGTTCCTAAAAACCCATTTGCTTCCAATGATAGTCTTTCATATTATTAGTGGACACATCTTTCATACTCGATGCTTCGAAACTGAAAAAACTCTTCTTGCATAGATTCAACCCAACTATTCTCCCTCAAGATTTCATCTACCTTTCTTGGTTCCATTTGAGACCTGAAACAAGAGTACAAATAGATGTTTGATTGATTTGCTTTACTTCTTGTCTTTACAACTACTTCAATATTAACAATGATGTTTTTAATTGGATGAGTCTTGTGAATTCTTAATCTTGAGATAACCTCCAATTGTTGATAACCAATCAAGATTTAAAAAATTTTGATCAAATTTTGAAGCAGATGATGTACCTACTAAAACTTCTTCTCCTTCAGCAGGTGAAGATAAATCATTTTAAACTTCGTGTTCACCATCTGATACATTATCAAACAGGTTGTCTTGATGATTTGGAGAATGATTCGCAATATATGAGTCTTCTCAAATGAACTTAATCTTATATATATATATATATATATATATATATATATATATATATATATAAATGGGAGAGTTATCCTACAAATGATTTTAATCTAAGAAGGCTAAGAAGGATTTATGACCTTTAGAACTCTTTTTAATGGTTGAGATCAATTTGTAGGAAAACAATTTGGTGGAAGGGTAGTTTAGTTATAGCCACTTTTGTTGACTTTTTCTCTCCACATGTAAGGCACATGTCAATTCCCCTCACTTTTTTAAACGTTCATAACTTTTGGATACGATATTATTTTTTTAAAAAAATTACACCAAAAAAACAAGCGTTTTATTATATTTAAAACGCGTATAATATTGATATATAAAAAAATTTCATCACTTGTCAAGTCATTGTGTAATATCATGTCATTGTGTTATATTATAACTAGTGAAATATCTCTTTTATCGGTTCATTCTTAAGTCATTATGTAATTAAAGATTTGTTATGTCATCTTATGTGTTTAGAAATTATCACCGTGTCACAATTGTTAATATGTATTTGTGAAATGTTCAAAGACAAAGTCAATTTTTGTTACAAAGTGTGAGAAAGACACAATGACACTTTAAAAAAATTATAACTCACAATATAAATCAACTTTTAAAAAAGTGGTTCAGAGAGCTTGTTCCCCATGTATTTCTTTTTCAAAAAATAAATAAACAAAAAATAAAAAAAAATAAACAAAATTACCGTCTTTTTTAATTTTTAAATTTGACACAATGAAAAAAAGACACAATAAAAAAAGACACAATGAGAAAGTAGTACTTTTTTAAGTTTCATTTATTTATTTTTGAAGGAGGATGATGTGATAGCAAGATCTTTGAAATATTTTTTGTGTAATTATTATTAGATCATTGTGCAATCCTTGTCCATAAAGATTACACAATGACCCGATGAATGACACAACAACCCCACGGAAGACACAATGACCTGACGGAAGACACAATGACCTGAAAAAATGTGAAAAAAGTTCGTTTTTATATATCAATATTATACGCGTTTTAAAGAGAAAAAAATGCTCGTTTTTATGGTGTAATTTGTTTAAAAAAATAATTTCCTATGTAAAAGTTATATACGTTTAAAAAAGTGGGGGAATTGACATGTGCATTGCATGTGGAGAGAGAAAATAAAAAAAAAGTGGGTATGACTAAAATACCATTTCTCCTAATTTAAGTAGATGCCACATGTCAATATATTATTCCTTCTTAGGCTTCTTAGATTAAAATCATTTGTATGTGAATCTCCATATATATATATACTAGTTTAGTGCCCGCACTACGTTCGGGAACACAACATTCAAATGGTGCTTTTAAGGATATTAATGGGCGGCGGGAACGATTTCAATCAGTTTTGAGACAAAACCGTGGTAAAACTAGAACATAATTATTTAAAATTTTTTTTACAGTATAGCAATTTTATACTCAAATTAAACATAATTAAATGCTCGGTTTTATGGTGTAGTTTTTTTAAAAATAATTTCGTATAAAAAAGTTATGTGTGCTTGAAAAATACGGAAGTTTTTAATTGTATATTGTTATCACTTTATTCATATGTTTTATTTTTATACCATATAAAATACAAACCGACTCATGTACACCCTAGTAATACAGCGTTTAAAATTTAACTACTATTAAATTTTTAAAAATTTTCCTAAATATTAGAGAACTAATATGTAATTAATGTTATTATAATATATTTTATATACATATTTTAAATAAAAATCATTATTATGAAAAAAAACTCTCAAATGATGCCACATAAGCAAATTTGCTCTCAACGGACGCCACATAAGCAAATTTTGTTTTGCTATATTATATTAGAGATATGTGAGTGTTCAATGGGGAACCCCTTTTTTACCGGGAAACTAAGGAACAATTCTGGACAATTTGATTATCTTGATTTAATTTTGGGTGGAGAACACCTACACCCTCAAATCCTAAGCATTGCACCACTATAAAAAAAAGAAAAAAACGCGTTGAAAGGAGGTCCGAACCCGCGACCAGAGCTTCCAAACTCACAATAATTACAAGCGTGTTACTAGGGGTGAGCATGAAATCGAAAAAACCGATCCGAAACCCAAAAACCGACAAACCGAACCCAAACAGAAACCGTGGGTTTTGGGTTTAATTTAAAAAAAACGAACTTTCGGGTTGGGTATGGGTTTTGTAAAAAAACCGATCCGTAAAAACCGAACCGACCCAATAATGTTTATGTGCATGCTAAATATCATATATGTAAAGCACATGACTTATGTTACGCAAAAGCCCATATTGTAATACATTATTATATGACCCATATTGCAATTTATCTATGATTTATTGATTGTGTTTTGTTGAAGCAAGAGAACATTCAAAATTTAGTTTATGATTATTGTTTTTTTAACAAATTTCTCTAAAAATGTAGTTGATTTTTAATGTTTAAAACTTATGGAAACATAAATTTAAACTTTAGTATTATAACATGTTTCTTAAATCATTAAAAGTTTGTGTTTTTAGCTGACACTTACTACTAAAAAACAATAAATTTAAAGCCCAAGTTGAAAACCCAAAAAAACCGAACCCAGTCCAGAAACCCAAAACCCAAGACCGAAAAACCCAAAACCCATGGGTTTTAAAAACACAAAAACCAAAGTTTTGGGTTTGGGTTTGGTTTGAGTCAAAAACCGACCCAAACCGACCCAGGCACACCCCTACGTGCTACACATCAACTACTATTGTATAAATCGATTTTTAACTTACTTAACATACTTTTCGCAGTTTTTATTTGTGTTCTATTTAATTTTTTTTATGTCTTACCTACTTTTGTTAAACTTTAAGGGTTAGTTTTAGGGTTATATTTTAAGATTTTATTTTATCTATATTGGTATTTAAATTATTTTTTTACTTAACGTTTTTGTCGTAACTTTTTTTATTAATTTTGTTTAAATTTTATTGTATTTTTGTTTTACCTATTATTGTTTAGCTTTAACGATTAGTTTTGGGTTTATATTTTAAGATTTATACTTTAGCTACTTTGATGAGTATTTTATGTTTTTCGGTTAGTTCCTTTAGTTAGATAGTTAGGTCGTTCCAGATTAGTGTAGTTCCAAATCTGATGAGATATATTAGGTCGTTTAACTCTCATACGTTCAATTTTTATTGCATGTGATGAACCATTTCTTTTTGTTTGAACTACAGTTAAATGTGAAACAATCAAGAAACCATATATTTTAATTCAGAATAATATTCTTCTTAAAATTCCAATTAGTCATCTTTATGTTGTAATGTTGTCATGTTTGTAATGATGTCACATGTGTTGAATTATTAATAGGTTAATAGATTTTTCTTTATAAAGTTGATCAAACTAGCAAGACGCTAGGGCCCGAAAGATAACACTAAACACAACAATACATAAGCCCGTTACACAAATTTTACAAAAATAAATCACTCCTCTTAGCTCTAAACTTCATCCACGAGAAGTTGTTAGGATAACTTTCTCCACAATACAACACACTGAGATTCAAAGCTCATAGTCAATAACTTTTTGCACCGCATGTAGTAAATTAAAGAACATATTAAATGGATTTCTTTATGTCTATGTTTGCTGATTACGTAATACAAACAAAAATTATTAGACTCAAATTTTAGATCTCCTTTCTTCGTTCCATCAAAAAGTCCATTCGATCAGTTCCCGCTCCATCTTCAACTTGATGACTACATTACAACCGAAAAGCCTTACCACGATGAGTTGCCACAGCGTTATTCTACGATCCTTTGCATCTCATGTCTATTCTTTTAAACTTGGTAAATTTGTTAATTTCCTGAGTTAAAAATTAAAAATCACATGTGCTAAAACTAGAATCACATATGCTAAAACTGGAATCACAAGTGTTAAACCTAAAATCACATGTGCTAAACCTAGAATCACTTGTGCTAAACATCAAATCACATGTGCTAAACCTCAAATCTCGTTGGCTAAAAGCTAGCTAAAATCACATGTTCTAACCTGAAAACTCATGTTCTAAACCTGAAATCACATGTGCTAAACCTTAAATCACATGTGCTAAAACTAGTATCACATGTTCCAAACCTCAAATCACATGTTCTAAAACTGGAATCACATGTGCTAAAACTGGGATCACATGTGTTAAACCTCAAATCACATATGTTAAAACTAGAATCACATGTGCTAAACCTTAATTCACATATGCCAAAACTAGAATCATTTGTGCTAAACCTCAAATCACATGTGCTAAACTTCAAACCAAAGACAATTAACAAGTTTACAAAACTTGAAAATAAATATGCGAAAAATTAATAATCACATGTGCTAAAACTAAAATCACATGAGCTAAATCTCAAATCACTTGTGCTAAACTTTCATCAAATGTGATTTGATGTTTAGCACATGTGATTCGAGATTTAGCACCTGTGATTTGAGGTTTAGCACGTATGATTCTTGTTTTAACACATGTGATTCTACTTTTAGCACATGTGATTCTAGTTTTAGCACATGTGATTCTAGTTTTAGCACATGTGATTTGAGGTTTAGCACATGTAATTCTAATTTTAGCACACATGCCATATATGAGATGTTAGGGCTCGTCTCGTGTGAAGATTTACTTTGTTCTTTATTTGTACAAAAGTTTTGTTTAGGGTAAATGTGTTATTTCCCTAAAATGTATTGTGATATAAATAGAAAGTTGTAGGTGAGAGTAGGGGTGGCCGTGAGAAAAGTGTGTGAGCGTGATAGTGTGATTGCACTCGTTTTCTCTCTGCACCATTGTACTACAACTTTCTGATCATCAATACAAGTGAATTATTCAATATGATTTCTGTGTTGATTAATTGTTGTTTTACATAGATCTGTGACATATAATTGTGTTAGTAGCAGTATCGATCCAATTGAACCTATCAATTGGTATTAGAGCTGTTGGTATTGTGTGGTCTTCGCCGTTCATCAAGCAAAAACACTCAAAACTGCTCTAATCATGATTTTCACGATCTGTTAGTGAAATCTGATTCTTTTTCTCCATCAAAACGTTTTTAATTCACAACATCGGTGTTAATTTCAATAAGAATAGATCAGATCTGAAGATTTAAGAAAATTAAGAACAATATTGTTCGATCGAAATTTCAGTAAAACTCATAATCAAAAGATGTGGTTTGTGATTGATTGAGATATAGGGTTGCTAATCGGGTGATTATATAGCTTGTGTGTGATTTTTGGACAAATTGAACAAGTTTCGAAGAATTATTGAAAATCTGGACGATGATGTTCATGAATCTGTTGAAGATGTTCTTGCCGTGTGACTTGTGACTTAGACTTTTCAGGACTTAGTTTTTGGACAAAGATTAAGGGTACTGTGTAGTCGTCTGAAGGCTTGTGGTTGTAGTCGGGTGAAATCTGAAAATTCTTAAAAATTAAAGTTTACTGTTGAGTCGTGTGAAACATTGTGTAGTCGTGTTACTATTCAGTCGGGTCAATATACTTCTGTCGTTTCAAGTTTTGTTCAGTGTTGCCGTGTGAACCTTCCAGTCGGGTCATCAAAATTAAACTTGGCTTGAAACTGTTCAGCCGGGTGAGAAACTGTTCAGCCGTGTCAAGTTTTGCAGTCGGGTCAAGATCTATCTACTATTCGGTCGCATGAACCGTCTACTGTTCAGTCGTGTGACTTCAAATTTCTCTACTGTTTAGTCGCGTGACTTCAAATTTCTCTACTGTTCAGGCATGTGACTGTTTAGTCGTGTCATCTTCAAACATCATTATCTGAAATCACTGTTCTGTCGTATCAACTTTAATCACTCAAATTTATCTTATTTTTAAATGTTCACATCTATTTTAAAAAAAAATTTATTCAACAAAATACAAAAATATTTTCTTCTGTTAAATTTAAAATGGCTCCTATTGATGATTCAGATAATTGTGTGCCAAGGTTAGTTAACCGTGCAGATTTCAAGAATTGGACGATCAGATTGAAACACCATTTGTGCTCCATTGACAATGATTTGTGGAAGTCGATTGATAAAGGTCCAAATATTCCTGTTCAGACTGCTCCTGATAGTGCAAGCACTTACACAAAAGATTCAACTAAACCTTATCCAGAGGATGATTTGCAAGGTGAAGACTTACGAATAGTGAAAAATGAAAGTAAGGTTTATTCCTTAATGTGTAAAGGGATGCCACTTCAAGTGTTGTCAAGATTGGATGCTTATCAGACAGGCTACACAATGTTCAAAGCACTAACATCAATCTGTGAAGGAGGAGAACATATTAGAAGTCTCAAGAAGCAGAAATTGAAGAGACAGTTGAAACTGTTTGAGCATATATCTGGAGAGACTGTCCATCAGATGATGAATAGATTTGTGCATCTAACTACTGAAATGACAAATGTTGGAGTTAAGACAGATCTTCAAGACTTGAACGACAGATTATTGTGTGCTCTTCCATCTTCATGGAAACAAACAGTGACACTTATGAAACATACTGAGAAGTTTCCTATGGACTTAGATCTTCTCATTGCAAAAATAGAAGAAGTTGTAATTGATGAAAGTTCAAGGAACACTGATCGATCTGGTTCTCATGCTCAGTATAAGTTTGTGGTAAATCCGTCAAATACGGTTGAGAATGCTTTTCTTGTTCAAGATGGTATTAAATCAGAAGATGAGGGTGATTTGTTCGTCGGTGCTAGCTTTTATATTGATTCTTCATACCAAACAAGCTCACCAATCTACATGCAACCTCAATCTCCACCAAAAGCTCAACCTCAATCAATGAAGTCTCAATCTGAATCTCAAAGTTCAAGTTCTACAGTTCAAGGAAAAGTTAAAGATGTGATGAATATTTTGCTGCAAGATGATGAAACAAAGAATGCTTTCACTGCATTCATGGCAAGTTTTCAAGCTTATCAAGGAAGTCATCTAACTCAGCTAGATGTTGTACTTCAAGATCTATTTGAAATGGATCCTGATGATGTTGAAGAAATGGATCTAAACTGGCAAATGGTTATGGTTGCATACCGAACACAAAAAGATGCGTATGTTACTCGTAATTTCAAGCCAAGTGAGAACAAGACGGTTGGTTTTGACAAATCAAAGGCCAGATGTTTCAATTGCAACTGCTATGGTCATTTTTCTATGGAATGTAAAGCCCCAAAGAATTAAAACTACAATGGTCAAGCAAGTTCGAGCAGTCAGAATCAGAATCAAGGTCAAAGTCAGAATTCTCAACAGTCTTCAAGCTACCAAAACAGACATCAGCGTTTTCATCAGAAAACGTATCAAAGTCTTCCCATGCCAGAACTCAAAGATGAAGGTAAACAGCCAGAAGATCAGAACAAAGCACTTGTGGTCAGTGTCAAGGACGGATATGACTGGAGTGCTTATGCGGAACAGTTTACTGCTAATCTTACTTCAAGTTTGGCTCTGGTTTGTGAAATTGTTGAGGAAGACTGGTTTGAAGAAGGTGATATCAAAGTTCTTAGTGATGACAGCCATGAGCCAGATGAATATGATTGGAGTGCAAAAGCTGACCCAACTGAAGAATTAGAAGCTGAAATTGCACTTATGGCTACATCTCAAGAGTCTTTCTCGTCTGCTGAATCTGAACAACCAAAGGTTAGTTATGAATTACCCCCGAATTATGTTCCAGTTCCAGATGATGTGAAAGACAGGTTGTGTTCTGATGAATGCATTAAGCAAGTGGAACATTATCGAAATCATTCATTTAGAACTAGAGATAAATTAAGTAAACATGAAAAACTTCATGAACAACTTAAACAAGATCATAAAATTTCAGATGATAAGATATTATCACTTAAAAATTCATGGAACAAAACACTCAAAGAACTGGAATTGTCACTAAGCAACTTGAAGAAATGACAAAAGCACTCGAATTGGAAAAGATTGCTTATGCAGCAACTCAGGTTGATTTAACCAAAATGAAAAGTTTAAAAGTTATTTTAGCTAAACTGGCGAGTGAAAGAAAGGATAACAAAGCAGGTTTGGGTTTTACACATGAACTAATGCCTAAGTCAATAACAAACACTTTACTTGAGAACTTTAATCAATTTGATCTCTCACCTGAAAATGAAGAAAAATTCAAAGAAGTAAATCTGAACCTGAAAGTTCTGAATTGTTAACCGAGAGTGTGAAAGAAGGCGAAGTTATGCTTATAGAGGCTGATGATGAGGCAAGTGAAGAATCAAGTCCTGTTCTTGAACAAGTTGTTGAATATTCAGCATTAATTTTAGAAACAACAAAGACTGTGAAGAATGATGAATAATTTCAGGATACAATGATCCTGAATATCTGAAATAAAAGCAGGAACAGAAAGAACTTGTTGCTGCCAAGATTCATCAACGTGCAAATGTGAGGAATGATGGTGCTTCTACTTCAAAATCACAAAAATCAAAGAAGTCAACCAATCAATCTAAAACAAAGCAAGAAAAAGGTAAAAATATCATAACATCAAATGAAAATTCTAAAATCACCAAAGCTCAATCTGCAAAATCTGTAACAAAGAATGTGTCAAAGTTGTTAAAACCAATGAAGTTTGTGTCAGCTGTAAAATTTGATATGAATTCATCTCAAAGTAACCAAACAAATTCGAAGATCAAATCTCTCTCTGATCTGAAAACAAATTCAGGTCCTAAGACTTTCACTGTTAAACGATTTTCATCTAAGTAAGATGTTTCAGAATCAAAACCTGTTTTAAAACCAAAACCTCAAACTGGTAATAACAAACCAAATTCACAAACACAATCTCCAAAGAAGAACAAAGTTAACTTAAAAACAAACAAAGATGTGAATGAATCACGTGTTGGTTCAACAATAAAAGTTAACAATCAGTTGTTCAAAATCAACAAAACTTATTGTGAGATACGTGATCGTTATACCCATGCAACTGTCAAGTGTTTCTTTAACAGGTACTGTGATTACTGCAATAAAAGAAATCATTCATCTGCAGAATGCTATTATAACAAATTTTGTGAAATTTGTGAGAGACGTAATCATGACACGTCTGATTATTTCTTCTGGAAAACCTCATCAGGAGAAATGACTAGATTTCCAAACTTTCAACGAAATAAATCTTTTGGTTTTCAAAATTCAACAGACAGTCATTCTCTTGATTCGAGACCTTTCAGAAGAATCAATTCTGAATTCAATGATATGCCTGCAATGCAGTTTCAGACTAACAAATTTACACCAAGAGCTGTGATGGTTGTTCCTCAAAGAAATGAAAACAACCTTGATCCTAAGTTAGATGAGAGTTACCATGCTTTAAGAAGAAAGCAATCGAACCAAACCGGTGGTAGAAATAACTTTCACACCAATCTCCAAATGAACCAAATTTAAATAACTTACATTATCAGCAAGTTACTGTGGCAGATAGATTTTGAAAACCCAAGACCGTGTGGGCCTGGGTTGACCGCACTAACTAAGTGACTGTTGAAATGCAGGTTCGCCCAAGAAGACCTGTTAACTCATGGTTTGTTGACAGTGGATGCAGCCGACATATGACAGGCAATCATGCCTTGCTTTAAGACTTTAAGCATAAAATGGTACTCATGCTGTATTTGGAGGAGATGCTGGAGGAAAAATCACTGGTGAAGGAACCGTATCCAATGGGATAATTAGCTTTGATAAAGTCAACTATTGTGCCTAGTTGAACTTTAATTTGCTAAGTGTTTCCCAAATTTGTGATAAATCATATTCAACTCTATTTTATGATTCTTTTTGTTACATACTCAGCTTTGGCATAGACGGCTGAGCCATTCTAATGTCAGAAACATGAACAAGCTGGTGTCAGGAATCGTGCTGTAGGAATACCTTCGAAGAAATTCTCTACAACTGATCACTGCTTGGCATGTTTGAAAGGAAAACAACATCGAATATCTTTTAAGTCCAAGATCGAAAACTCAATTTCCAAACCTCTACAAATGCTTCATATGGATCTATTCGGACCAACAAATGTCCAGAGTATTGGAAAGAAATCTTACTGTTTAGTCATTATTGATGATTTTACAAGATTTACTTGGGTTTATTTCTTGCATGTAAAATCTGAAACTGCTGATTTGTTAACAGAATTTATTATTAAAGTTGAAAACCAATTGGAATCAAAAGTAAAAATCCTGAGAAGTGATAATGGAACCGAGTTTAAATGTTAATGTGAATTCTTTTTGTGCATTCAGTGCTCCACGAACTCCTCAGCAAAATGGAGTTGCAGAACGGAAAAATTGGACACTAATTGAAGCAGCAAGATCCATGCTAGCAGATGCTAAACTTTCTTTCACATTCTGGGATGAAGCAATTGTTACTGCCTGCTTTGTACAAAACATGACACTATTAGTTCAGGATAAACATAAAACTCCTTATGAGTTATTATTTGGGAGGAAACCAAATATTTCTTACTTGAAAGCTTTTGGTTGTCCTATTACGATTCTAAATTTAAGTGACCATCTCGGAAAATTTGAGTCAAAATCAGATGACGGTTTCTTTCTTGGATGTTCATCAACGTCTAAGGCATACCGTGTGTTTAATAGACGAACTAATGTTGTCCTTGAATATGTAAACGTACAATTTTTAGAAAACTTCTTTCCATCTGTGGCTCATGGTCCCGACTGGTTATTTGATTTAGATTCGTTATCCAAATCTTTAAACTCTAACTTGTTTGATTTTTCAGGAAAATCAAAAAAGGAACCAAGAGATTTAGGATCTTTCAGCGATAATTCAGACAATGATGACGATGATGATCTCAATCCTGAGTATCCGTTCATGTCTTTTCACGATCCGCATGTTGAATCCTCCAATCATTCACAAGATCCATCCGTTTCTCAAGAAGCTCAGGAATCAAATAATGATGCAGATCTTTCAAATTAGCAAAATTCTCCTAATGATGGTGGATCTGATTATAATTAACCATCATCAGATCCGAATGCTGAAGTTACTCCGGAATCTCTCTATTACTTCATCAATTCACCCGAACAAGTTCCTAATTTTACTCTCCACACTTCTGCAATCCTGCAAGATCCACCGAATCTGAATGAATCTAATCTGGAGACACAAGCACAAGGTGAAGACATTCCAACTTCCCGTGCTCACAGGAATCATCTTATCCCTCATATTATAGGTCCTTTGAATCTAAGAACGATGAGAAGTCAGACCGAACAAGCTAATATTTGTCTCTACTCTTGTTTTCTTTCTTAAGTGATACCGAAGAACATTTCAGAGGCTTTGCAAGATAACAACTGGATAGAAGCAATGCAAGAGGAGTGACTTCAGTTCAGAAAGCAAGATGTATGGAAATTAGTGGACTTACCTGAAGGATAAAATGCTATTGGCACAAGATGGTTGTATAAGAACAAGCCAGATGAACGTGGCATTGTCAGAAATAAAGCAAGACTAGTTGCACAAGGATACACTCAAGAGGAAGGCATAGACTATGAAGAAGTGTTTGCTCAAGTCGCTCGACTTGAAGCAATTCCTGTTTTTCTGGTTTATGCATCTTTTATGAAGTTCAAGGTGTATCAAATGGACATAAAAGGCGCATTTTTGTATGGACCAATTATCGATGATGTGTACGTCAGACAACCTCCAGGATTTGAAGACCCTGAGTATCTGCATCGTGTATACAAATTGAGTAAAGCTTTATACGGTCTACATCAAGATCCAAGAATTTGGTACGAGACGCTATCTAAACATTTGCTGGAACATGGTTTTACAAGAGGTCAGATTGATCCAACTTTATTCATGAAGCGGGTTAATGAAGATCTTCTATGTGTTCAAGTGTATGTGGATGATATCATATTTGGATCAACAAGCTCGTCCATGTGCAAAGAGTTTGAGGAAATTATGAAATCCAAATTTCAGATGAGTTCTATTGGAGAGATCAATTTCTTCCTTGGATTGCAAGTAAAACAGTCTGCATATGTAATTTTAATCAATCAATCGAAGTTTGTTGACAAATTGTTGAAGAAATTCAAGCTGCAAGATTGTCAAACTATTAGAACTCCATCTGATGTGAACTGCACAATCCAACCTGATCCAAAAGGCAAATATGTTGATCAAACACTTACAGATCAATGATCGGTTCACTGATGTATCTTACTGCATCAAAACCAGACATCATGTATGCTATATGTGTATGTGCCAGATATCAATCAGATCCTAAACGTCGCACCTGATCGCCGTCAAACGTATATTCAGATATCTCAAAGGGAAACCTAATCTCGGTTTATGGTATCCTTATGAAGGCAATTTTGAATTATATAGTTATTCTAATAGTGATTATGGTGGTTGTGCTCTTAATTTGAAGTTTTGTGAACTTTTTAATTGTCTTTGGTTGGAAGTTTAGCACATGTGATTTTAGGTTTAGCACATGTGATTGTAGTTTTAGCAAATGTGATTTGAGGTTTAGCATATGTGATACTAGATTTAACACATGTGATTCTAGTTTTAGGCTTTTAGCACATGTGATTTGAGGTTTAGCACATGTGATTCTAGTTTAGCATATGTGATTTGAGATTTAGCACATGTGATTCTAGTTTTAGCACATGCGATTCTAGTTTTACCACATGCGATTCTAGTTTTAGCACATGTGATTTGAGTTTTAGCATATGTGGTTCTAGTTTAGCATATGTGATTTGAGGTTTAGCACATGTGATTCAAGTTCTAGCACATGTGCTTCTAGTTTTAGCTCATGTGATTTGAGGTTTAGCACATGTGATTTGATGTTTTAGCACATGTGATTATAGTTTTAGCACATGTGATATCAGTTTTAACACATGTAATTTATGGTTTAGCAGATGTGATTCTACTTTTAGCATGTGATTCTAGTTTTAGACTTTTAGCACATGTGATTTGAGGTTTAACACATGTGATTCTAGTTTTAGCACATGTGATTTAAGGGTTAGCATATGTGATTCTAGTTTTAGCACATGTGAATCTAGTTTTAGCATATTTAAATTTTCGCTTCGTTCTTAGTGCCGTTGTAAATTGTAATTACAACACTTCCCATGATTGTTTCTTCTCTGAAGGCTATGGCGACGACCGTTTCATCTTCGTGCGTGGTTATGGTCGAGAAATTGAGCAACCAAAGGCTAAAAATCATCAAAATCCGTCAATTAGTTAACTGATTAGCTTTAATTACTAGATTTAGTTGAGTATTTAGGAAACTAGTGGACGGCCAGAGGATCTGACCTCTAGTTTCTAATGAAGAATCAGCCAGAGCAGTGGTCGTTTGATGCGGTAGTAGTGGTGACTATAGGTCATGCTATGTATTGGTGGTTTAAGGGGGTATTATTACCGGTAATTCACCAATGAAGGGCAGTGAATTCTCTCAACGACGGAAGTGTTACTTATAGAAGACTAAAAAGAATTGCATTTAACCCCCACCCCTCGTGCCAAAGAAATAAAATTAAACCCCCAACCCACCCCAAAAACCTAAACCCCACCAAAAAACCTAACCCTAAAAAGCCAAACAAAAAAACCTAACCCAAGAAACTAAAACTTAAAATCTGAACTATAGCCTAAGTAAATGATCCGAGCAACAAGCGAGCTACTTGAGAACAAGTTGATAAAAAGGTGGAAACAAACCGAGGTTCATCTTGCTCAAGCCAAACCCGAGCTTAAAATAAAGCTCATTAAGTTACGAGTTCCAATTTCACATGTCAAGCTCAAGTAGGCTCGCGAGCCGTAACGAACTTTTTACTTATATGTTTTTATTTAATATGGTACACATATTTATTCCTTATATACTAATTTCGGTGGTCGGTTCCTTTCTGGGACCGACGGCAGCCATGTGACAAGCTCTGAGTGGTAAAAAGTTTTTTTTCTTTTTTTCCCTTTACTCTTATATTAAATAAATTTTCGTTCAAAGCTAATATACATGTTGAGGATTTGGTGAGTTGGTTTGCATGTCACTCTTTTAGCTTGAGGTCAAGGGTTCAAGTCCTTAGACCTCAAGTTTATTTTTGTTTTTTTTGTCTTTAATTAAATTAAAAAAATCAATTAAAAAATTAAGTAAAAATTAAATTAAATACCAATCTAGATAAACTCTAAAATCTTAAAACCTAATTATAAAACTAACCCTTAAAGTTAAGCAATAATAGGTAAAAAAACAAACAAAAAAAACTGCGACATATAGATTAAATAAAAACCATCGAAATGCATAACAAAAGTTTTATCTGGTCCAGTGGAAACGTGCGTCACAATGAAAGAGGTTGTCACGATTTCGATTCCTACAACAACATGATTTTTTTTCTTTTTTTTAGATGTGCAATGCAATAGATTGAAGGGTGTAGGTGTTTCTCACCTTAGATGATCCAATGGCCCAGAATTGTTCCTTAGTTCCTAGTAAAAAAAAGTTCTCCATTTAAGTTTTCCATATATATATATATATGTATATCAATACGGGGGATGTATATATAGAAAACTTAGTTTTATTGGAAAAACCCACGAACCCTTAATGTGTGGATGATATCAATGGCGGACATATAAATAACTGAGCCGTAGCCCGGGCTAAGGCTCAACTTTTCACGCGTAACGTAAAGTTTAATGTTTTTTCCCGTTTTATGTTTAGTATACACCTGAACACTTAAAAGGATACCCCTGAACAATCAAAACACATTTTTAGTTACAGTTTTTTTAAAAAGTGTCAAGAAAATGATGATATTGGTTAAAATAGTCCAAATATTGTTGTTAGTTATAAAGAAAATATTGATAAAAACTCCGGATATTGCTTATAATATGCAAGAAAATGATGTTTTGTATGAGTGTACACAAAAAAAAACTTTTTGTACGAGTGTACGCAAATACACTGTATAAGTGTAGGACAAATTTTTTTTCAAAGGATAACTATGATATACTGAGCTGGCTCAGTCATTGGATGAGATCAAGCCACAACCACACTTTCTTTCATTTTTGTGTTTTTACCTCTGAGGGCATAATATTCTTTTTGCCCCAAAGTTATTTTTTTAAATCAGAAAAATCCTCTACCATATCATATCATAATTTCAAATTTTATCTCATTCAAAAATTTCAAACTCATTCTCTATCTCTCTCTCTGAATCATCTTCAACATCTACAGTTATCGAGCCCATATCCACATCGACATCTAGATATGCAAAAACGACATTGTTTCTTCGTCGGACCAAATTTGCAACAACGACATCAAGATCCACTCACCACCAGCTCCGTTGCCGGAAAACGACACGCCACCATCACCATCGAAAAATGATTTACTTCATGAAGACACCGATTCAACAACTGAAATAACTTCGAAACTTGAAGAAATGGATTATGTTGGTTAGTTCCCAGCTATGCTTACTTTTAATGAGATTATGTTTTACTTTTATATTCTTTAAAAAGATTTTAATTTTAAAACATATTATTTATTTTGCATTTTCACTTTTATAGTAATTATATACTTGGAGTTCTGGTTAATTTTAAAAAAAGTTTAACATTTGTTTATGATTCTTGATTATCCCTATTTAAATCACCGAACATTAAACATGAATTAACTACCTTAATTTGTTGTAAATAGATAAACTCACAATTTATGATAAAAACGAATACTTGTTTATCTATTTTTATGAGCATGAACATTTAACTTTATTTAATTTATCTATTTTGATGTTATAAAAATTCGAATGTTTTATCTATCTTAAAAATTCGAATGCTTTAATTTTATTTTTGGTTTTGGTTTGATTATTAATTTTGGGGTATGAATCTGGATTTGAATTTGGAGATTCTGAAGTGACATCGTGTGTTAATTAATTGATTCACATTTTTTATTTAATTTAACAATAAGTGCATACTTTTAAAAAAGGGTGTTATTACTTATTATAGTAAGGATGCACGATATAATTTGGTTTAGGCATTAATAATGTTAAGCCCCCTATAGGTGTTCATCAAATTGAATGGTTTTTAATAATGTTACACGTCCTAGTCAGTCTCCATTAAATTTAATAGTTTTTAATAATGTTACTGTAACACCCCGATTTTTATGGAAAGACTTAACTACGTGCTTATGCTTATCTGAATGTGCATTTAAGTAACTGTGATTAAAATGGTGCGTGACGTCTACGACATATGTTATGTTAATGATGTAATTATGGGCCATTAAGGGTGAAAGAATGAATTAGGCCCAAAATGGTAAGTGGTTTAGTTAAGATACTTGCCTAAAATAGCCTAATTACCTAAGTAAAGCCCAAGCTCACCTAAAACTCTACCCCATTATGGAAACCCTACTACTTAAACAACATTTTCCAGCCCCCATTCACATTCTTCACCATCACAACAACAACACACACACAAAACCCTTGTTTTTGAAAGAGAAGGCAAAGAAGAAGAGAAACCTAGATTTTTGGTAATCCAAGTGTTAATCTGAAGGAAAAAGGTGTTAAACAACTGGTAATCAAGGTAAGAATCATCCCGTAAAACATGTTTTCATAACACAAAACGAATCTGGCCCTTAATGGAGTTTTTAAGTTTTTTTAAAGTTTCAAAGAAATCAATAAAGGTTGCATTTTTATGGAGGAAAACGTGGGAAAAGCTTAGATTTGGTCATATAAATGATAAACCAAGGTTATGGACGTAAAAAGTTTGTGATTTGGTTGAAAAACAAGGATTTTGGGTTGAAAAACGAGCTGATACAGCGTTCTGCGACACTAGTGTTCATCCTGCGACACTAGTGTTCATCTTGCGACACTAAGGGTAAAAGTTGTCTCCTGGGCGAGTGTCGGGTGTGCTTGCGACAGTAGTGTAAGTCCCAACGAAAGTTGGGCAAGAGCCTTGCGACACTGCAAGTGAAGGTGCTGCTTATGTAGCATGCGACACTGTGGTTCGTCTATGCGACACTACCAGCGACACTGCTTGCGACACTAAGAAAGAAATAACGATTTTTCATAAAAACTTAAATGCAGATCGTACGCCAAAACCACTACCTTAACCGTGACCGAACGAGCAAGATTATTTAAGAATCAGGTGAGTTTCTAGACCTCACTTCCGTTTCAAACACATTTTTTAGGCTAACATGCATACCGAGATGTTTCCTGGACTGTTGGACTTTATTATGTGATGTATGATGATGATGAAAGAACCAGTAATTAAATGCTTGTATATATATGTATATATAATTATATAAACGAATGTAAGACTTAACGGAAGTCAAACATCCTACTGGGGATCTTATAAAACCAGTCAAGCGTCCTACTGGGGATCTTATAAAACCAGTCAAGCATCCTACTGGGGATCTTATAAAACCAGTCAAGCATCCTACTGGGGATCTTATAAAACCAGTCAAGACTGCAGAATGGGTCTTTTACGACCAAAGTGAACATGATGATGACTTACTAACAGAAAAGGATATTATGTTGTGTGCTATACGAATATGACGTACGGTATGATGATGCAAATTACGTGTATTACATGAACGATATGTGAAGTTTCTAATGATGTTATAAAACTAGAACTCACTCAGCGTAGCTGACTTTTGTATGCATGTTAGATTGATGTGCAGGTTTGATGATTTAGGGAGTAGCTTGGCAAGAGCTAGGGGTTTACTGAAGACTGGCATTGAAGAAGATACATTTAAGAACAAATTCACGTTTTGTAATGCTTGAATGAAACAATTAAGACAATTATGACGATGTAATGATGTTTTTAAACAAGTTTTCCGCTGCATTTGTGATTTTATTTAAATTATGGTTGTTTTTATGCTTATCAATACCAACTGTAGTGTCTGCCGAAAGGCGGGCGTTACAGTTACACAAGTCCTCTATAGGTCTCTATCATATTTAATGGTTTTATTTATGTGGTTTAATTTTTTTTTATTCTGAATCTTTATATGTAACGGAAGTAACATGATCAAATATGTAACAATATGCAATATTTTTTTTATAGATATTTGATTTTAGATCCAAATATGTAACCATTTTTATAGATATTTGATTTGTTAGATCCAAATATATTACATGATGTAACATATATAACTTTTTTTTTGGTTTTTATATAACTTCAGTTAAATATGTAACATTCTTTATAGATATTAGATTTTTTAGATCAAAATATGTAGCACGATATAACATATCTAAATTTGATTTGTATTTTAAATCCAAATATGTAACACGATGTAATAAAATAGGTAACAGGATGTAACATATGTATCGTGCCTAGAGTGACGCTTAATCAATCTTGTTTATATTTTAATAATGTAACATGATGTAAAATACATACTAGTTAGTTTTCAGCACATTGTTTAATTTTTTTATTCTTACTCTTTTATATTTAACTTATGTAACATGTGTTTAACATATGTAACATTATGTTTAAATTGACAAGTAAATTTTTTCAGTTTTTAATAAAATATGTAACACGATGTAACATATGTAATACTACGTCTGAATTGACATGTAATGTCTTTCAGTTATTAATAAAATATGTAACACTATGTAACATATACGTAACATATACGTAACTTTGCTTTATTGGTTCTTTTAATTTAAATTAAATATGTAACATTACGTAACATTTTGATAGATATTTGATTTTTGTAGATCTAAATATGTAACACGGTGTAATAAAATATGTAACACAATGTAACAAAATATGTAACACGATGTAACATATGTAACATGTCTAGACTTACACTTAATCAATCTAGTTCTTATTTTAATAATATATGTAACATGATGTAACATACGTACTAGTTTGTTTTCAGGATGCTGTTTAATATTTTTTAATCTTAATCTTTTATATGTAACTTATGTAACATGTTGTTTAACATATGTAACATTACGTCTAAATTGACATGTAGTTTTTTTTTTAGTTTTTAATAAAATATGTAACACGATGTAACATATGTAACTTTACGCCTGAATTGACATTTAATGTTTTTTTTAGTTTTTAATAAAATTTGTAACACAATGTAACATATACGTAAATTGTTTTTTTAATTTCAATTAAATATGGAACATTATGTAACATTTTGATAGATGTAACATTATGTAGCATATGTAACATGTCTGAAATGACACTTAGTCCATCTAGTTATGATTTTAATAAAATATGTAACACGATGTAACATATATGGATTGACACTTTATTTAGTGTTACATTAACTTATGCAACATGTAGTCTAATTTTTATATTCTTACTCTTTTATATGTAATTTAATACAACTCTTTATAATTCATAGATTATATTAGCCCTATACTTAATTCAAGTTTTGCATTCAGTTTTGAATTCGATTTTGATGATTTGAAATCTAGGGGCTGTTTGTTTCACCTCTTAATGGTTCAGTTCAGTACTTAATAATTTAGTAGTCAGACCGTTTATTTAATAAAAAATGTCATCTGAATGGTTCAATTAAGTGCTGAATGGTTAAATGACAGAAAGATGCTGAATCCTCATCCGCAATTCTACCCCCAACATCCCTCACATTAATAGAGCCTCTTAATGGTTCAGACTTCTTAACAATTCGGCACTTAATTATTCAGATTTTTCCAAACAACCCCCTAGTATTTATGAGATTTGGGAGACTTTATGTGTGATTATATTTAAACCTTTTACTTCTATCTCTAAACACTACAAAAACTCTGGTATGATGGACCCGAGTTCGAGTCCCCTCATAGAAAATCACTTCTAATGTGTTTCATTATTTCCTTTGCAACCACTCTTTTTATTATTTAACTAGATTATACCCCGTGTGTTACACAAGTTGAATAACTAAAAACATGTAATGATCATCAAGCATAGTAAACAAAGAATCATATGACAAGTAAACATTGTACTATAAATCATTACCATCTTTATTACGTTTTCTAATACCAACAAAGATTGAAAACCCACATAGGAAAAATTAAAAAGCATGCTACGTGTATAGTTGTAACTTATAACCTTTATTTTATTGATAATGATTTGTTATTTTATTGCCTTCTCAACAAAAGTTAGCTTAACAAAAGTTCAACAATTATGTCAAAATAACTCAACCTAAACTATGCTGCTAAATATATTTTTCATTAAATTTATGCGATGAATTTGCTGAAAAACCTTATCCAAATTAGTAAGTTATTAAAATTTCTCAACTTTTAATCACTTAATTGACATATTTTTGGACCGAAATATATCGATGTATTTTTGTAAATGGCACGTTTACTAAGAATATAGTAATTATTTTTGGGATATATATTTTGGTAAATGATATGTTTACTAAAAATATGGTAATCATTTTTGTAATATATTGATATGGAAATATGTTAGTTTGATAGTTGTACATTATACAATAGTAGAAGGTATAAATATGTAATATACAAATGAGAAGGTATAAATATGTAATATATAAATGAGCGGGAAATTGATGTCAACGATAGTTCCATTGTATGACATGTGGCATCAAAAACCCTCTTTTATTAGAAGGTATAGATAGATATAGATTCTTTTAATGTATTCTTTTAATTCTATCGTTATTTACTTAACATAATTATATAAAATCATTTAACTATTAAATATTAATAAAAAAAACCTTATAATCGTTTATGCATTTTAGTTAATACAATACTAATTAGCTATAAATATTTCATCTCATATTTAGTTAATTATTTATATAAATAATTGTCATAATTAGTTAATTATTTAGCAAATTATTAATAATTCAAATGACTCATTTATTAACGTTACTAGATTAAACCATATGTGTTATACGGGTGGACACATAAAAACAAAATTCTAAAGCTTTAAGAAAAAATAAATAACGTTAGAAAATAAACCACACATTACATGAAAGATATATATGAAAATAGAAACACAAATTGCATTAAACTCTAATTTGAGCCTTAAATAAATACATTTAAACTACAAGTATACTATTAGTACAAATTAGATATCGATGCTTTTAAAATGGGTGTTTTGTCACTCCTAACAATTAACTAAAAAAAGATTAAGAAAAAAACACACATACAAATAATCAATATGATAGATACCCGGAAAAATTCACGGTGATAATCATATTTACCGAGTCGAGCGTACGAGTTAGCATGCATGGGTCTAGTTTGTAAATTGCGATGAGTTATTTGTTAAGTTGATTGTTTTTCGTTTTCACAATGATTTCAGGGATTTAAATAAGGTAGATTGAAATTTTTGAAGAGAAAATTATATGTGATTTAATGTTATGGATTTATTTCCATACATAGCTTAGAAGAGAAGATTCTTAGTTTTAAGCGGGAAAAATGCTCCAACACCCTCTCCAATGAATGACATGTCCTTCAAAACCCTCTTTTATTAGAATGTATAAGTAGATTTTTCAAAGTAATACACTTTTAAATATTATAAACATCTATTATCCTATTATTCCTTTATTTAAAACCCCTAAATCCTCATTAGAAATCTTAGTTCTCAAGTCATCCTTAAAATCTTAAGGTTATTATTTTAATTTAGGACATCGTTATTTAGGGTGACTTATAAGGGAACGATTCAGTGCCTATACTCAAGTTGTCTATTATTTCACCTTCACTTCCTATTGATCCAAGTGAGTATTCATAGCACATTTTTACTTTTATGCTTTGGGGTGAAATCATGTGACATAATAAATCATGTCTTAACATTTTGTTCATTTGGTTTATTATATGCAATTCAATTCAATTCTTGTTGTGTCATTTGGTTTCATAGGCTGATAAATATTTATTCTCACACAATCATTAATTTATTCAAACTAATAGTTATCAATAATAGATTTATTTGGCTAAACAAGCACACCCAATTTACATATACGCGTGGTGATTGTAACCGATATATTCATATGCTTTTGCTTATTATGGCTTAATCTGTGTGATTAGTTGGTTGTAGTCATATAGGTTTGATTGCGCGCTCGCTTTATCTTGTGTGATACACTTTTGCATGATAGGTGTTAACATAATATGGAATTGAAGCATTTTACTTATTCTAATCATTTCGATCATTTAATCACTATCTATATGTATACCAACCTGTATTACTCACCAGCTAATTCGTTAGCTGAACTAATACTATTTTCACATGTTTTTCAGGAAATGCAGCTTAGTTGTTATTCAAAATGCTTCACATAAAGGATATGCTTAGACCTAGTCCTTAAGGGGGGTGGAATGTAACATCCCAAATCGGTTGCAGTGGTGTACTCGAGAATTTTTTCACGGTGGTCGAAAAGTTGATAGAATCGTTTGAATATCGATATATAACATTTTTTCAATCTGTTCGACTCGGTTCGGGTTGAACCGGGATCGGGTCAAATTAAAAAATGACAAAAACTAAATTTGAGGGGTTAAAATTTAATTTTTTTCATTTCCTCCACTTATATACTTAAAATTGAAAATTTTCAATTTCCCTCCACTTAACTAACTTCTTTAATGTCGAACTCTAGTTTTTATCTATAAATACTAACATAAATTTCTCTAATCACCTTTATCACTCTAAACTCATTCACAAACTCTCTCAATATGTCTAAGAACTCCATACTTTTGCAACAAATTTTCAATAACAACTTGTGAGTATTTTTTTCTTTCTTTCATCTTTTTCTTTTTTCTTTCATTTTTTGACATTATTTTTTTTCCTAAATACTTGAAACATCCTCTAGGAATTTACCATATACTTACCAAGGTAAATAAAGGTTGGTAAATCACCATCTTGAGGTTCAAGTTATGATTGTTTTTCTTAAATCTAATAAAATTATTTTTTTATTTTGTTTCTTAAACCTCATATATCTCCATTCTTCATCTTTCTTAAGCCATTAATTAATATACAAATAAGAAGTGAATGAAACCAAACCATGTTTCTAAACAAGACTGTTAGAGGACTTGTGTTATGGTATAAAAATGATGATGTTGAGAACCTTGGTTTACAACTAAACTTTCAACCATTCTTCACTTTTAACTTGATTACTTAGCTAAAGCAGTTAATTTATTATGTATTTATATTCTTGTACTCATGGCCATCTGAATCATTATTTATGTTGATGGTTTGTGCAATGGTGAAACACTTGAGGTTATAATACCTCAATGCTTGACTATACATGACAATATAAATAAATATATATAATTACTATCCTTCTAACAATAATTAACCCAATACATGGTTAAATATTATGTGTTTCATATTGGCTGTGGATTGGGTATCAAAATGAGTTTTCAAGATTAGACAAGGGGTCGAGAGTTAAATTTTACGGGGGTCGATCGAGAATTTAACATAAAAAAAATTCATAGGGGGAGCGGGCGCCCCCCACCCACTCTTAGTGGGTACGCTCCTCATCGGATGGGAAGGAGAACGAAGCATGCATGCCTTATTAGAGGGTGAAAACCTTCCCTACCATGACGCGTTTTAAAACCGTGAGGGGCAGAACCTGAGGGAGTTCCGACCGCCAGAGCGGACAATATCATGATGCGGTTACACTGGGCTGTTACAATATTTCATTGTTTAGCTTGAGGATACACACATCAAAATATCTAGTGCCAAAGCATTGACTACAAAATTTTAGAGTAACTTTCACCAAAAGATCGAGACTATCAATTTAATTTAATTACAATTTAATTTAATTACAAGATCTTTACTAAAATTAGGGGGAGTATTATACATGTTGCACTCTTTTTCCCTTAGCTATGGATTTATCACGATTACTATTAGACCGTTGTTTTCCAACAAGAAAGTTTTTCAAACATTATATTAATAACTTACCTAGCCTTTACAAAATAGAAATTATAAATCTATATTAATTCCATCTTCAAATAATAAAATACAAAACATATAAATCCCATTATCGTTATCTAATGGAAAAAGCCATATGTGATCACAAACACAAGCCCTTCACAACCACAATCGAAAACCACTCCACAAAATCCTGACATGTGGCAGATATCTTATCATGTTAACACACTATTTCCACAAGCCTCCTCCCCTATCTTAATACTCACTTCTTAGTTCTTCAATTCTACCACCACCCATTTCCTCCTCACCACAACAATGGCAGCCGCAACCTCTTCCCTCACCGGCACCATGGCTACCACCACCTTCCTCCGCCGCCAACAACCCACCACCACCACCAAAACATCCACCCTATTCGGCCTCAAACCCACCTCCAACAGCCGTGGTGGAGTGAAGATGATGGCAACACACAAGGTGACACTCATCACCCCAGAAGGAACTAAGGAAATAACATGCCCACATGATGTGTACCTCCTTGATCATGCAGAAGAGGAACATGGTTTGGACCTGCCATACTCTTGCAGGGCTGGTTCTTGCTCTTCATGCGCCGGGAAGATTGTGTCCGGTTCGGTTGACCAGTCTGATGGTGGCTTCCTTGATGATGACCAGATTGAAGCAGGGTTTGTGCTCACATGTGTGGCGTATCCTACTAGTGATGTTGTCATTGAGACTCACAAGGAGGAAGAACTTGTTGGTTAAGTTTAATTTAGTAAGATTTGTTTCGTCAATAAATTTGATATTGTTGTTTCATGAAGACGTCATGTCTTTACATTGAAGTTAAACTTTATTATTACATTGTCAAATTTTGTTATATTCTATATATTGTGGCTTCTTTAGTTGTTTTCTTTTGTTGAATATCAATGCATTATTTTAATCCTAGTAATTATATTTTAATACCCTTCAAAAATTGTTTTTTTTTTATATTTTAAACTTTAATCTTTTATCCGGTAGTGAAGATAAGAATTTTACTTAAGTAATTATCATAGATTTACTTTTGATTTTCAGTTCGATTTTCTTGTAATAATAGTTATGTCCAAAATTTTTTATTAAAATTTCATTTCAAGTGACATTAAGTGGGATATAAAAATGAAAGTCATATGTGTGACTAGTTAAATCTTAGTAACAAGTTGTAATTCATGTGGTTGAGTTGGGTGTCTAAGAATTCTTTAAAATGTGTGTGTAAGTAATGAATTGTAGTTCTTGTAGTTGAGTTATAGGGGCTTCTAAGACTTCGTTAAATGTGGGTGACTTAAGTTGAAGTCCACCTCACACATAATGGGATGGTTCAAAGTTGGGCTATGGAGTTTTTTTTATATGGTGAGTTTCTTTCTTAAAGGTGTTTGAGGATGAATTATGCTAAGTCAATAGTGTTAAAATTAGGGGTTGTTTGGTTCACCTTTTAATGGTTCAATTCAGTGTTTAATCATTTAGATTCAGCATTCAGAGCGTTTGTTTCATAAAAAAATAACCTCTGAATGGTTCAGTTAAGTGCTGAATGGTTAAGAGATTGAAAGATGCTGAATGAAGCATATACCAAACTTACCATCACCTGAAGTTCTACCTCAATATCCCTCTCATTGATAGAGCCTCTTAATCATTCAGACCTCTTAACCATTCAGCACTTAATCATTAGTATGTTGATAACGTGTCTCAAAAAAGATCATTCGAGTATTTGGGATAGTTATAAACATTGTTAACAAAATGTTATATGTTAGTATAGATTATTATCGGTTATTCTCTTTTAAACTTTACAGTTAAAATCAAATTTTGCTTTAATCCTATATATACGTTTTTTTTATCTAAGAAAGTGAGTGAATGATAAATGGACTCTTTTCCTAAAGAGGTATATGATAATTTTGATAATTTAGAAAGCTGGTTGTATGGGGAGCTTGATTTGTTAGTGATTTCAAATATGAAGTAGTTGAAGAACATGGCTAGTAAGTAGTCCACGTAAAATAACCGAAAACATGTTGGAAATATTAATTTGTTGAAAATAAGTTTTAACTTAATAGGAAAATGGTTTTCTGATACGGTCGCGTGATAATGTGATTGAGTCTTGGGCATGTGATTTTCTCACACAAGTTAAGTTTAATGTCTCAAATATTACAATGAAAAAACGTCATTCGTCAAGTATTAATAAAATACGAAAATATATTCAAATATATATAGTGGCCAAAATGATGTGAAAGTCGTAAATTTATCTAAGTATAATAGGATCCAAGTTGTAAGTTGCGTACTCATCAGGAGTCAAAGTCATAAATATATCAAGCTACAGTAGGAAATTAAAGTTGTAATATCAAGAGTCAAAATAACTAAAAATCAAAGTTAGAGGGTTGAAGTTGTAAATATATTAAAGTTGAGTAACGAGCTAAAGTCACTAAAAGGACAAAGTCGTCAATGAGTAGGTGGTAAAGTTGTAAGTTGGTAACTTATCAGAAGTCAAAATGATAAAAAGTCAAAATTTAAAGTTAAAGTCACAAATATGTGAAATTTGAGTCGGTGATTAAAGTCGCCAAAGTGCGAAATTCGTCCGATGGCACTTTAGTCACGGGCCCTCTTTCATAGCATGCTAAGGAATATATTTTTATTTTTCCAGACTTTCGATATCTAATCTTGAATGATATTCTTGTGAAACAACTGCATAATAGTAATCATTATACAAAGTAGGGGTGAGCATGAAACCGAAAAAACCGATCCGAAACCCAAAAAACCGACAAACCGAACCTAAAAAAACCGAACCCAAACAGAAACCGTGGGTTTGGGTTTAATTTTTAAAAAACCGAACTTTCGGGTTGGGTTTGGGTTTTGTAAACAAACCGATCCGTAAAAACCGAACCGACCCAATAATGTTTATGTGTTTGCTAAATATCATATATGTAAAGCACATGACTTATGTTATGCAAAAACTCATATTGTAATACATTATTATATGACCCATATTGCAATTTATCTATGATTTATTGGTTATTTTTTGTTGAAGCAAGAGAACATTTAAAATTTAGTTTATGATTACTGTTTTTTTTAACAAATTTCTCTAGAAATGTAGTTGATTTTTAATGTTTAATACTTAAGGAAACATAAATTTAAACTTTAGTATTACTAGTAAGGTACCCGCGCGATGCGGCGGTGACAGCGATGCACCAACGATAACAAACAACGATTGCGTATCATACAGTGATGCAGTTAGAACCTAATAGATTAACAAACGATTGTGACGATGCAACTGCTGTATAAATCCTTCAGTTTTAGACACATGATTTAATAATAATGGATTATTAACGAGCAACATATAGCCTCAAGGATGCTGAGTTTTAAACAAGTGAAAGCATATTCCAACATTTTTATTTTTTAAACTATGTCAACTATTTACGAATCAAACCAACAAACTTCGACACTCTTTAAAAAAAAACGGTAAATGTGTTTTCAATCAAACCAACATACTTACAATATTTTTTTCCTAGTAACAGTAAATGTTGCTAACATTTATCTAAAACATAGAAATAAAGGTAAAGTGACAAGCATGCACCTCTGTTGGTCAAGGTGTATGGGTCGATTGACCAAACTAAATTTGTAGCCAAAATGTATATTAGTTTGCTATCAAATTTGAACATAATAGAACTTAAAATACAATAATAGACTTTTGAAGAACAAACCATTAATCAGCACCAAACAACCATTAATCAATAGCATACCACACATCCATCATACTTTCAACCGTTTCTTAGGGCCAAATTAGGCCTTTGACACAATAATCACTTGCATTACAAATGACTAATGCAAAGTTTGATTCACAAAGATCCGTATATCTACACTTGTAAAAAAGAAAACCAAATTCAAACAATATTACATCATAGTTTAAACATGCATTAACAAATACCCATGTAAAAAAACAATGGACCATTTCAACACAACCCAAAGTGACATGCTTGAAGTACTTCTACCTTTGATAACTCGTTACCTGTAATTCAAAATAAATAAATAAAAAAAATCAACCATTACATTTGAAGAACATAACCTTAACGTACCACGAAAAATAGGCAGATTAGGTCGGCCAAGGTAATTGTTATCGGTCATGTAACTCATTTTAGGTTTGGTTCGGCTCAGTGGGTAGTGCATGGGTCGAATCAAGTTGATTTAAATCAAATTATAATTAATGAGTGCCCAAAAGGTAATTCAAATTAATAACCGACAACATCATTTTGAATTCAACGCAAACCAAATTGGATTATGAAATTGATCATAACAAATATGGATTTGTTAATAGATTGCCGATCAAAATACTTACATATCAATTTCAACAGGTTTGTTTCATCACATGATTCAAAATAAGGTGGGAAGACTTCATGATCAAAGAAACATGTTATTGCAAGCAATTAGATCTTCCATGGTTTGCCCTTATATTTTGGCTGCAAGTGATAAAAATGTAGTAGGAAAATAAACAGAAAGAAACTTACGTGCAATGCTAATGAATCCTTGCACCATGTGGCTTGCTACGATAAAACAAACTTGGTTCCTCAGCTACAAACATTAAACATACATCCTATTCAGTCTCCAAGCTAAAATAAAGCTATGTGAAGGTATACAACATCTAACTAAACCTAAAGTGCAGCATAAAACTTGTAATCTATAACCTGGGCAAAAACAATGTGTAACAGCAAAACCCAAAAAATAAAAACTTAAAAAATATGACTTATTTTCTGGTAGTCTATAAATGTGCCTGTTTATGTAGTATTAACCTGATATTTGTTTCCCTATAGTTGATCTTTACAGTAGTGGAGTTAAAATGTGAAAAAGATCTTTACCTAACTTGCATTTGTTGATTCTGATGGATTTGTTGCTGCATTTGGCTTCATTTATTTGGATTGACCTGAGTTGTAGTTTTTAATTGCAGAGATTGGTATTTGGGAAGCCATGCTTTCGTGCTTCTGTAACTTCCTGTCCATGTGGCTACTGTAGGCGCGAACCTATTCGAGTGTATATAAAAAGGGGTTTAAAAACATTAGTAAGTAAGTTTCTAGACTGGATTTAAAAGTATCTTAATCCTAGCATACATAGAGAGTTAGCGCTTACGAAACTAATGCTAAAAGTTTGGCATGCTTCGTCGCTGAATTAAACCGTCTCCCCTTCAAGCAAATCAATAATATGCTGAATTAAACCGTCTCCCCTTCAAGCCACCATAAAGATTCTAAAATGATTAAACGAACAAACTGAAACATTAGTCTTTTAATGAAATATATCAAAACTCAACCTGAGCCCATTTATAAAACAATGTAAAGAACAGATTTTTGCTTAAACAACTCCATTTTTATTAAGAAGAAAGGAAACATTGAGCTCAACATCAATGTGATCTGCTCCCGACTCCATTGCTAACTGAAGAGCTGCCAATCGACTATGCAATATTTGTTAATGAAAAAGTTAACAGTTTTCATTAATATGGTTACTTAAACTCCATCATTATTCAGACATTTGCATTAGCATATTCACTTTCGCAAGGTTTAATGGGTCAAACAGATCAAATCAAAAACTAAAGCATACACTCTTGAGCTCAACACAACACATTCATTATTCATACACAACACAACTCAACACACACACATTTATCATTCACAACACACACATACAAATAATACCCCCCTCCATTCTTATTAACCCGGCCCTCTCGGTTCAAAAAACACAAAATCAATTAAAAAATGATAAATTTTGAATTGAAATGTGTTGCTGTTACGCAACACAACAACAAAACACACACATTCATACATACCACATTCAGATCCCCCCCTGCATACTACAATTAGTTGTGCCCCTAACAATAAAGCATGTCAATTTATATGGCATATTCAATGGTAAAACACACAGAACATACCATTGCAAATTTGAAAAAACTAAATAATAATTTCAAATAAACAAATAGTAATTCTAAATTCCTTGTAGGCTTTTCCACTGAACGTGTTAATCATATAACATGTTAGAAAATAAAAATCATTTGATTCTATCATTCTGGATACCGTGAATGACATGTTTTCATTAAAACCATAAACAAGTTCATACATACATTCATACATCTAACCCATTTTGACCCATAAGCAAGTTCATACATACACTCATCTATACTACGACACACAACACATTCATACAACACAACCCAACACAACACACACCTTCATACAACACATTCATGCAACACACACCTTCATACAACACATTTATGAACAAAAATTGAACTAAAATGACATTTTTGAACCATTTTTCAGTTTTCACAGCACAAACAAACACAACACAACACAAAACACATTCAGTTTCAACTGTTTTTAAACAACATCAACTGTTTTTTAAATTTTTCTTTGAAGTTTTTATGGGTGTTGCTGCTGTATGACATGTATGAACCATTTTTCACTTTTCACAGCATAAACAACGTGATTCATACAACATAACACATTCAGTTTTTTAAAACAACAACAACATCATACAACACATTCATACATGCTTTCATTAAAACCATAAGCAAGTTCATACATACATTTATACATCTAACCCATTTTGACCCATAAGCAAGTTCATACGTACACTCATCTATACTACAACACACAACACATTCATACATCACAACCCAACACAACACACACCTTCATACAACACATTCATGCAACACACACCTTCATACAACACATTCATGCACAAAAATGAACAAAAATGTGAGAAAATAAAAATCATTTGATTCTATCATTCTGGATACCGTGATTTACATCAATAAGTTCATTGTAAATCAGGTTCGAGTCTTTCGATGATAAGTTCTTTGTAAATCAATAAGATGTATCATACATTACTTATGAGTCAGTCAATTTAGGAATGGGTCATACAAAAGTTGTCCAAAGTTGGTTCTAATGGGACATATATATCCTTTAACTCCCTCTAATTTATCAGAATTTTCCTCATAATCACAGCTATTTTACAAATCAGCCTGATTAAGTTATCTATTTATCCATATTTATCAGTTCTAGTCCCCGCTATATAAAACAGTTTGTTTCATCAACATATTAAACCAAATGACATTTTTCCTGGTTCCTACGTGGTTAATAGAAATATTTTAAACTCATATTATCCTTTGAAATCAACCTTTTAACTATCATTGATAGACATAAGTAGCAAAAACACGGAAAAATGAATAACTAACACATATAATAGAAACTTACAATGCTTGATTAGTTGTTCTTGAGCCAAATTCTCCAACTGCTATTTAAGTGCTTTGTTTTCCATTCCCAGTATAAGACTTTACTGGTTCAGAAACTCCATTTGATCTGAAACCTCAAAACCTTCTGCCTGCAATCACAGTGAAATGTAACATCACTTTCAGTTGTACTTAATTATGTCTGGAACCAAACCGATATGATTTTTTCTATAATTTTTTATTTTACAAAATAAAAACTTCGTTTAAATATTATATTAATCAAATTATGAAACACTAAGTTTGTATTTAGTTTACAATTTGGTTTGTGATCAAACAATGCTAAAGTTGAAAACCATGAAAAGCTTGAGCACAAACTCCACACAACAAAAACTACAAGATCAAAACAATAATAAAATGGGTCAAATAGGTGAATAATGCTAAACGGGTCACAAACTACAAAAAACTTCACATAATAAAAGAAACATTTTTATAACGTGTGTATGTACATAGGTCTTAAACATGTTTGACTTTGAACATCATGGAATCTTAAACATGGATCAAACTCAAAATAAGGTGGGAAGACTTCATAATCAAAGAAACATGTTATTGCAAGCATTTGGATCATCCATGGTTTGCCCTTATATTTTGGCTGCAAGTGATAAAAATGTAGTAGGAAAATAAACCTAAAGAAACTTACGTGCAATGCTAATGAATCCTTGCACCATGTGGCTTGCTAAGATAAAACAAACTTGGTATCCTTGGCTACAAACGTTAAACATACATCCTATTCAGTCTTCAAGCTAAACTAAACCTATGTGAAGGTATACAACATCTAACTAAACCTAAAGTGCAGCATAAAACTTGTAATTTATAACCTGGGCAAAAACAATGTGTAACAGCAAAACCCAAAAAATAGACACTTGAAAAATATGACTTATTTTCTAGTAGACTATAAATGTGCCTGTTTATGTAGTATTAAACTAATATTTGTTTCCCTAATGTTGATCTTTACAGTAGTGGAGTTAAAATGTGAAAAAGATCTTTACCTAACTTGCATTTGTTGATTCTGATGGATATGTTGCTGCATTTGGCTTCATTTATTTGGATTGACCTGAGTTGTAGTTTTTAATTGCATAGATTGGTATTTGGGAAGCCATGCTTTCATGCTTCTGTAACTTCCTGTCCATGTGGCTATTGTAGGCGCGAACCTATTCGAGTGTATATAAAAGGGGGTTTAAAAACATTAGTAAGTAAATTTCTAGACTGGATTTAAAAGTATCTTAATCCTAGCATACATAGAGAGTTAGCGCTTACGAAGCTAATGCTAAAAGTTTGGCCTGCTTCGTCGCTGAATTAAACCGTCTCCCCTTCAAGTAAATCAATAATGTGCTGAATTAAACCGTCTCCCCTTCAAGCCACCATAAAGATTCTAAAATGATTAAACGAACAAACTGAAACATTAGTCTTTTAATGAAATATATCAAAACTCAACATGAGCCCATCTATAAAACAATGTAAAGAACAGATTTTTGCTTAAACAGCTCCATTTTTATTAAGAAGAAAGGAAACCTTGAGCTCAACATCAATGTGATCTGCTCCCGGCTCCATTGCTAACTGAAGAGCTGCCAATCGACTCTGCATTTGTTAATGAAAATGTTAACAATTTTTCATTAATTTGGTTACTTAAACTCCAGTTTGAAGGACACATTTGCATTAGCATATTCACTTTCGCAAGGTTTAATGGGTCAAACAGATCAAATCAAAAACTAAAGCATACACTCTCGATCTCAACACAACACATTCATCATTCATACACAACACAACTCAACACACACTCATTTATCATTCACAACACACACATACAAATAATACCCCCCATTCAGATTAACCCGGCCCCCTCGGTTCAAAAAACACACATTCAATTAAAAAATGACAGATTTTGAATTGAAATGTGCCGCTGTTACACAACACAACACAACAACAAAACACACGCATTCATACATACCACATTCAGATCCCCCCTGCATATTACAATTAGTTGTGTCCCCCATCTCATCTGCATATTTCAAAGGAGTAACATCCATTTTGTAACAACATACAACATTACAACCAACATTCAAGGAAACAAAGTCAGTCTAGAACTATTTAAAAAAACTCAAATATAAACAAACTCAGTCAAGAACTGAAACAAAAATGTTTAAAGAAAAACTCGGAAATCAGCATACCCTTGAAGTTGATGCTCGTGCGTTAGTATGGGGGTTTGATGTTCGGCGAGTTGAACCCTGAACTTGACGGCTGCTCGAGTTTTTTTCCACTTGGTAGCCATAGCAGTGGATGCAAGCCACCATAAACACCATTGTTCAAAGAATTAGGGAGTAATCGAAGGTGAGTTGTACCAATTTTGAACAGGGAGTAATCGAAGGTGAGGAATCAGTGGGAGGCGGGTTGTAACAATTTTGAACAAGAGGCAGGAGGAGGCGGATTGAGAGAAACCCTAGATAACAAAGTAGTATAGATAACATGTTTCTTAAATCATTAAGAGTTTATATACTGTTGAAAGTTTAAGGAAATTGTTAAATGACCATTATGTCCTTCCAATTTGAATAATAAAGTAGTATAGATAACATGTTTCTTAAATCATTAAGAGTTTGTGTTTTCGGCTCGTACTTACTACTAAAACAATAAGTTTAAAGTCCAAGTTGAAAAACCCGAAAAAACCGAACCCAAACCCAAACCCAAACCCAGTCCAGAAACCGAAAATCCAAAACCGAAAAACCCAAAACCCATGGGTTTTAAAAACACAAAAACCGAAGTTTTGGGTTTGGGTTCGGTTTGAATAAAAAACCGACCCAAACCGACCCATGCACACCCCTAATACAAAGTAAATAAACTAATGGATTACATGATGAGGGAAATGAAAGGTGTAGAAAAGAAGAAACTCTTTCTTATTATCCCTTAATACTAATTTACAATGTCGGTTCTCATTCTCGTGACTTGCACGTGCGAGTTCTTTTTACCGGTATATACTTTGAAAGATATTCATTTTCTTCATCCTCTCTTCTTGATATTTTGTTGTTTATGTGTATGGTTATCATCTTCTTCAATTCTTTTTTAAGATTTAGCCTTTCCTTCGTTCTTTTCATGTTTATATCAATTTAATTCGTTTGTTTATTGTTTGTTTTCACCTTGATTTCTTGTGTCTGGTTGTGTTTTTATTAGTTTTTTCCATTTTTATTGGGAATCAGTGTTGTTCTTTGGTGTTTTTGTGGTCTTTGGCTTCCGATTTCGGTTTTTTATTTGTCGATTGCTGATCGTCATCTGTTTTGGAGTTGTTTGACTGTATTTATTCCGCTCATTTTGTGATTTGGGTGTTTTTTTATTATTGTTGTCGTATTGTGGGTCTGATCGTTCATGCATTCAGTGGTTTTCTTCGATTAGGGCTTCCTTAATCTTTTGAAGGTTAGTAACTATCTTGTTAGGGTTATTTCCTGTTAAGAATTTACTTTGTATCTTTGTTTATATGTTTGTATAGTTTAGGGTTTATTGTGTATTTTCCTTAAACTTGCATTTTGTTTGTTATAAAGCATGTAGAGTGCGTGCGTTAGGAGAGAGCGACTTTTACACTGTTAGAGAGAGAATTAACTGTGTGTAATTTGTTTCTCCTGCACTTTTGTACTACGAATTGCTTGATCATCAAATACAAAGAGAATTTATGAATATGAATTGTGTTTGTGATTGAATCGTTTGTTTGTACTTGTTGTTCTGATCATTTGAGTGATATTATCGATCCAATTGAACATATCAATTGGTATCAGAGCTTTCGGTTTGTGTTCTTCGCTGTTTCTAAGCAAAACACATCAATATTGCTCAAAATATCATGATCTGAATGAATTGTTGGTGTTTTTAGTTGTGATTCATCATCATAATCACTTCTATACACAGCGATTGTGCAGATTCTATCAGATCATCATCAGATCTGAAGAATTAAGAAGAATAGAAAAAGTACTGTTCGATCAATTTTTGCTCAAAATTCATCGAAGAATGAAGATGTTTTCGATTGATTGATATAAGGGTTTGATAATCGGACTATTTCACAGCTTGTGTGTGAATTTTGGACAATTTGGACAAGTTTTAGACAAAACCCAGAAAATCTTCATGAAGAAGATGATGAACAGTTGAGTTTGGTTGAAGATTAACTTGCCGGGTGATATTATTGACTTAGACAATTTCCTTGGACTTAGAATTTGTGAAGAAATTAGGTCCTGTGCTGCCGTGTAAGGGATTTTGCTCTAGACGGGTGAAGTTTTTGACTTGAAAAAGTGCTACTGTTCAGCCGGATCAGACACTGTTGTGCCGGGTAATACACTGTTACGCCGGGTGATAGAGAAAATACAGCCGGGTAAAATCAAACTGTGTAGCCGGGTAATCAATATTTCTGCCGTGTGACCAAGTACTGTTCAGCCGGGCAAAGAACTTTTTGCCGTGTCAAGACTCTGCCGTGTCAAGTTATTGCCGTGTGAAGTTTTTCTTGCTGCCGTGTAACTGTTTATCCGGGTGAAGAACAAAGTAATTTTCAACTGTTTAGCAGGGTAACTATTTAGCCGGGTGAAGACTTATTTCTGCCGGGTGAAGAACAAACACTGTTTAGCCGGCTGAAGAAGATTTTTCACTGTATTGCCGTGTGACTTTATTTAGTTGTTTTTAATACTTGTTTCTTATCTTGTCTTTAATTTCTTGTCTTTATATTAGTATTTTAATCACTTCTTTTCAAAAATTAACAAAAACCAAAAATATTTTCTTTAAAAAAAAAAAAAAAAAAAAAAAATTGTTAAAAATGGCTCCTAATGATGATTCTGATAACCGTGTTCCTAGACTTTTGAATCGTGCAGATTTCAAGAACTGGACCATCAGGCTGAGACATCATTTGTGTTCTATTGACAATGACTTATGGAAATCAATTGAGAAGGGTCCTCACATTCCAACTCAGACACAACCAGATAGTGCAAGTACCTACACAAAAGACTCCACTGAACCTTATCCAGAGGATAATCTGTCAGCTGAAGACTTGAGGAAGGTAAAGAATGATAGCAAGGCCTATTCGTTGATGTGCAAGGGGTTACCACTTCAGGTTTTGTCAAGATTGGATGGATATCAGACTGGTTATACATGCTTCAAAGCATTAAAGTCGATATGTGAAGGAGGAGAACAACTGAGAAGCTTGAAGAAATCTAAACTGAAAAGGCAATTGGAACTTTTTGAACACATTAATGGTGAGACAGTTCACCAGATGATGAACAGGTTTGTTCACTTGACTACTGAGATGTCAAATCTCGGAGTGAAGACTGAACTTCAAGACCTAAATGATCGATTGTTATGTGCTTTACCATCATCCTGGAAACAAACTGTTACCTTGTTGAAACATACTGAGAAATTCCCAATGGAATTAGATCTGCTGATTGGGAAAATAGAAGAAGTTGAGATTGATGAAGGATCTAGAAACACTGATAGATCAATGTCACAAACTCAATACAAGTATGTGGTAAATCCTGCCAATACTGTGGACAATGCTTTTCTTGTGCAAAATACAACAAAGTTTGAAGATGAGGATGACTTATTCGTTGGTGCAAGTTTTTATACTGATTCAGCATACTTTCCAAATTCACCAACTTATTCTCAACCTCAATCTCCGCCAAGAGCTCAAGTTCATGTCCAAAGTCAGAATATGAAGAATCAATCAGAAAGTTCAACGTCAAATGTTCAAGCAAAAGTGAAAGATGTCATGAATATTCTGTTGCAAGATGACGAAACAAAAACTGCCTTCACTACTTTTATGGCAAGTTTTCAAGCGTACCAAGGTAGTCATTTAAGTCAAATGGACGTTGTCCTTCAAGACTTGTTTGAAATGGATCCAGTAGACGTTGAGGAAATGGATCTTAACTGGCAAATGGTTATGGTAGCTTATCGTACTCAAAAGCATGCATATGTCAACAGAAGCTACAAACCTCATGCAAACAAGACTGTTGGATTTGACAAATCTAAGGCCAGATGCTTTAACTGTAATCAGTATGGTCATTTCTCAAGAGAATGTAAAGCTCCAAAGAATTTTAATGACCAAGCGAGTTCAAGCAATCAAGGTCAAGGTCAAAATTCTCAACAATCAACAAGTTATCAAGGCAGAAATCAACGTTTCTTTCAGAAACCATACCAAAGTCTTCCTATGCCTGAATTAAAGGATGAAGGAAAGAAGCCAGAAGACCAAACAAAGGCGTTGGTTGTAAGTGTGAAAGACGGGTATGATTGGAGCGCTTATGCAGAACAATTCACGTCTGATCTTACATCAAGTCTGGCATTGGTATGTGAAGTAGAAGAAGACTGGTCAGAAGAAGGGGATTGTAAGATGATTGAAGATGTGAGTGAAGATTCAGAAGACTATGACTGGAGTGCAAAATCTGATCCTACTGAAGAATCTGAGTCTGAACTTGTGCTGATGGCTACTGCCAGTGAGTCTTCATCATCCACAGAACAACCAAAGGTTAATACTGACCTGCCCCCTAACTATGTTCCATTACCTGCTGATGTCAAGGAAAGGCTATGTTCTGAACAGTGCATTCAACAAGTAGAACATTATCGGACTCATTCATTTAAAATCGGTGACAAATTAAGCAAACATGAGAAAATTCATGAACAACTTAAAATTGATCACAAAATTGCTGATGAGAAGATTTTGTCACTTAAAGAATCTTGGAACAAAACCTTAAAGGAACTGGAATTGATAACCAAACAACTTGAAGAAATGACAAAGAACTTTGAACAAGAAAAAGTCGCACATGCTGTCACTCAAGTTGAACTAACAAAGGTTAAAAGCTGTAAAACCATGGTTAAACAACTCATCAAAGAAAGAGGTAACAAAACCAAAACCGGGTTGGGTTTTACACATGAACCGATGCCAAATTCAATCACTCAAACCTTACCGGAAAACTTTAATGAATTTGATCATTCACCTGAAAATGAACGAAAATTTAAAGAAATTCAAAGAAGTAAATCCGAGTCTGAAGGATCTGAAGTGTTGATTGAAAGTTTGAGAGAAGAAGATGGAATGACAACTGAAGCTGATGATGAAGCAAGCAACAAATCTGAAAACAAAGTTGAGCCTGTTCTAATCCAACTTGTTGAATATCCAAAGCTTAATCCCGAACCAGAAACACCGGTGAAGGAAGAAGGTGAATTTTCAGGATACAATGATCCTGAGTACATCAAGTGGAAGAAGGAACAAAAGGCGCAAGTTGCTGCTCAGTTGATCAAAAAGCCAGAAGTGAAAAAGGCTGAAGTTTCGAGTGTTAAGAAGCAAAAATCGAAAACACTGAACAATCAATCTGAAACAAAACAGTCAAAAGGCAAAAATGTCTTAAAATCGAATGATAACACAAAAGTTCAAAGTGTTAAAACTGACAAAGTTAAACCTGTCAAGAAAGTGTCAAAAGAAAAGAAAATCAAGTTTGTGTCTGCAGGAACGTTTGATTTAAATGGATCTTATGGTAAACCAATCAATTCTCCAATCAAATCTAACTCTGGTCTGAAAACAGGTTCAGGTCCTAAGTCTTCCGCTGTCAATGAAAAGAGAAGTGAAAACAAAAAGGTGACCAAACAGAACAGTTTAAAATCGAACCAAAGTCCCATGCAATCAAGAGCACAAACAATGACTCCACAGAAAAACGTTAATCTAAAACCGAACAACTATGTTAATGAATCACGTTTTGGTTCAACATCTAGAGTTAACAATCGGCTCTTTAGGATTAGCAAGAAATATTGTGAAATTTGTGATAGATATAACCATGCAACTGCTGAATGTTTCTTTAACAGGTACTGCAGTTTCTGTGACAAAAGAAATCATTCTTCAGAAGAATGTTATTTTAACAAATTTTGTGATATCTGTGAGAGAAGAAACCATGACACAAAGGATTGTTTCTTTCGATCAAACTCGACTAGAGAAATGACTCCATATTCAAATTTTCAAAGAAATAATTCATATGGTTTTCAAAATATGAATCAAAGTCATTCTCCGGTTTTGAGAAACTTCAATCGAAACAATTCTGTTTCTAACTTTTCAAGGAATGTGCAGGTTAACAGCTTTAAACCAAGAGCTTTAATGGTTAAAAATCAAAAGTTTGAAAATAACCTTGATCCTAAGCTAGAGGAGAGGTTTATTGCTTTGAGGAGAAAGCAATCATTGAACGCCAATGGGCGAAGTTATCAGCATCAAAATCTTTTGAACGAAACAAATTTTCAAAATGTTCAATACCAACAAGTTACTATTGCAGATAGATTCGGAAAACCCAAGACCGTGTGGGCCTGGGTTGACCAAACTAACTGAATGTTTTTGTTGAAATGCAGGTACGCCCAAGAAGACCTATCAACTCGTGGTTCGTTGATAGTGGGTGTAGCCGGCACATGACAGGCAACCATGCCTTACTTCAAGACTTTAAGTCGAAAAATGGTACACACGTAGCGTTTGGAGGTGATGCGGGTGGAAAGATAACAGGAGAAGGAACAGTATCTAATGGGATCATTAGTTTTGATAAAGTCAACTACTGTGCACAGTTGAACTTTAACTTACTAAGTGTCTCCCAAATTTGTGATAAATCTTATTCGACTTTATTTGATGATTCTTTCTGTTATATTCTTAAACCAGGTTTCAAGATTGACAATGAGTGGGTAGTGGTTAAAGCTCCTAGAGATCGCGATGTATACAAGTTGGATATGTCGCAGATTGACGCTGATACCGAAACAACCTGTCTCATTGCCCATGCTTCAAATGATGAGAGTCAGCTTTGGCATAGACGGCTGGGCCACTCCAACTTCAGAAACATGAACCGTTTGGTAACTGGAAACCACGCTGTGGGAATCCCATCGAAGAAATTCTCCACAACTGATCTCTGTCCAGCATGTTTGAAGGGCAAACAGCATCGGATGTCTTTTAAGTCCAAGCTCGAGAACTCCATTTCAAAACCTTTGCAGATGTTACATATGGATCTTTTTGGACCGACAAATGTTCAAAGCATCGGCAGAAAATCTTATTGTTTAGTTATCATAGATGACTTCACTAGATTTTCATGGGTTTATTTTTTGCATGCGAAATCTGAAACAGCTGAATTATTGAAAGAATTTATCATTAAAATTGAAAATCAATTGGAATGCAAAGTTAAAACTTTAAGAAGTGATAATGGAACTGAATTTAAGAATGCTAATGTTGATTTATTTTGTGCAGAAAAGGGGATTGCTCGTCAATATAGTGCTCCAAGAACGCCTCAACAAAATGGGGTTGCGGAACGGAAAAACCGGACACTAATTGAAGCTGCAAGATCCATGCTCGCAGATGCCAAAATCCCTATCACCTTTTGGGATGAAGCTATTGCCACTGCGTGTTTTGTACAAAATAGAACATTATTAGTTCAAGACAAACAGAAAACTTCTTATGAGTTGTTGTTTGGAAGAAAACCAAATATTTCTTACTTGAAAGCATTTGGTTGTCCAGTTTCGATTCTTAATCTAAATGAACATCTCGGGAAGTTTGAGTCAAAATCTGACGATGGATTTTTCCTAGGATATTCGTCTGTTTCTAAAGCTTATCGGGTTTTTAATAGCAAAACAAATACTGTTATTGAAACTTTCAACGTCAAGTTTTTAGAAAATTCGTTTCCGTTAGTGGCTCATGGTCCCGAATGGTTATTTGATTTGGATTCGTTATCTAGATCTTTCAATTCTAACTTATTTGATTTTTCAGGAAAAACAAGGAAGGAATCAGGTGACTTAGGAAGCTTTAGTGACGATTCTGATAATGACGAAGATGGAAATCTCAACTCTGAATATCCATTTATGTCTTTTCACAATCCTGATCATGTCAAATCTAGTCAAGCTCCGGGTCCTTCTGGTTCACAAGAAGATCAAGAATCAAACAATCATGAAGAAAATGTGAATTCGCAAATGTCTCCTAATGATGGTGGATCCGTTCAAAATCAACCATCATCGAATCCGAATGCTGAAGTTATTCCAGAATCTTTTGATTACTTCATCAATTCACCGGATCAAGTCCCGAATTTCACACCGCATACTTCTTCCATACTTCAAGATCTACCAAATCTGAATACTACTAATCTAGAGACTCAAGTGCAAGAAGGTGATATTCCAATTCATCGAATTCACAAGAAACATCCTGTCTCTCAGATTATTGGGCCGTTGAATCAGAGAACTACAAGAAGTCAGACAGAGCAAGCAAATGTTTGTCTTTACTCGTGTTTTCTATCTCAAGTAGTGCCAAAGAATATTTCAGAGGCGTTGCAAGACAACAGTTGGATTGAAGCCATGCAGGAGGAATTGCTTCAGTTTCGCAAACAGGAAGTTTGGAAACTTGTGGACTTACCTGAAGGAGAGAATGCGATAGGTACAAGATGGTTGTACAAAAACAAGCCAGACGAACGTGGCATTGTTGTGAGAAACAAAGCAAGACTGATTGCACAGGGATACACTCAAGAAGAAGGCATAGATTATGAAGAGGTGTTTGCTCCGGTCGCAAGACTTGAAGCCATACGCGTTTTTCTTGCTTATGCTTCCTTCATGCGTTTCAAAGTATTCCAAATGGACGTGAAAGGTGCTTTTCTGTATGGACCGATTACGGATGACGTGTATGTTAGACAACCTCCGGGTTTCGAAGATCCAGACTATCCTCATCGGGTATACAAGTTAAGTAAAGCTCTTTACGGTCTACATCAAGCTCCTAGAATTTGGTACGAGACATTATCTAAGCATTTACTAGAAAATGGATTTACAAGAGGTCAGATTGATCCAACTTTGTTTATGAAGAGGGATAATGATGATTTATTGTGCGTTCAAGTGTATGTGGACGATATTATTTTCGGATCAACTAGTGAGTCAATGTGCAAAGAATTTGAAGAAATCATGAAGTCAAGATTTCAGATGAGTTCGATGGGGGAGATTAATTTCTTTCTGGGATTGCAAGTGAAACAGTCTGCTGACGGAATTTTTATCAACCAATCAAAATTTGTTGAGAAGTTGCTGAAGAAGTTCAAGATGCAAGATTGTCAGACTATCCGAACTCCTTCTGATGTAAATTGCAAGATACAACCTGATCCAAAGGGCAAAGCAGTTGATCAGACACTATACAGATCAATGATCGGTTCTCTGATGTATCTTACTGCATCAAGACCAGACATCATGTATGCTGTGTGTGTATGCGCCAGATACCAGTCAGATCCAAAAGAGTCGCATCTAGTTGCTGTGAAGCGTATATTCAGATATCTCAAAGGGAAACCAAATCTTGGGTTATGGTATCCTTATGAAGGAAATTTTGAACTATATAGCTATTCTGACAGTGATTTTGGTGGTTGTGCTCTTGACAGGAAATCGACTACTGGTGGTTGTCAATTTCTGGGTCCAAGGCTTGTCTCTTGGCAATGTAAGAAGCAGACCAATGTTTCTGTATCCACAGCTGAAGCAGAGTATATCGCTGCATCTGCAGGATGTTCTCAGGTTTTATGGTTACAAAATCAGTTGCTGGATTACGGGTTTAACTTTTTGAAAACTCCTATTTACATAGACAATACTGCTGCTATGTTCATAACTGCTAATCCTGTTCAACATTCTAAAACCAAGCACATCGAAATTAGATATCACTTTTTAAGAGACAACTCTGAAAAAGGTTTAATAATTTTGATTAAAGTTCATACCGACAAACAACTGGCAGATCTTTTCACAAAATCATTTTTGTCAGGACGGTTTGAATTTTTAATTCAATCCATAGGATTAATCAATCATGATTGATTCTATTTTTTTCGAAAAACAAAAGAAAAATCAGAAAAATTTAAAAGCCAAAAATATAATAAGTTGATGTTATGTTTTGATTCCTTTGCTTTTATTTTATGTTTTGCATTGTGTGTGTGCATGAAAAAGAAAAACAAATACAAAATATAAAATCAAAAAGAAAAGAAAATATCATGTCATAAGAATCTATATTGCAAAAAGTGAGAAATGATAGATACACTAGACATTATTTGTTACATCATTTTTAATAAAGACTGATGAATGTTAATTGATGTGCTAGACAGCTCAGGCAATTAGACTGAACAAGTAAGTTGATTGTTGACAAACATAAACTTAATGATCTTTGTGTTAAGTTCCATTGTTCTACATGTCTAGATATATATCTTTTGAAACATTGCTTGTGATGATAGTTGTGCATGGTCGGGTAACGATGCAGTGTATTCAGTGTGATGAACCGCATCGTGAGCTTCTTTGTTGTGGTACCCACAGACCTGAAGTCTCACACGAAGTCTCTTTTGAGCTTCAAGGTGCAGCAAAAGATTCCAAAATGGAACATAAAGAGTCCCAAATGTGGACCAACACCAAACAAAAATTCCAAAAAGGAATTCAGAAGATTCCCAAGGGGAACGATAGGAAAGAAAAATTCCCAAAGATGGAATAAAAAGAAGTCCCAAAGTGGACCAAATCCGAATAGAACCCATATTCCACACTGTGTATGACTGTAAGTGACCAGATTGTGTGCAATATACATTCAGGTAGTGTTTGATAAGGAAATATGTTGACATATGTATACATGTGGGTCACATAAGTCATTCTAATCGTACCTTAAATATCATCATGATACTGAAAAAGTAAGTGTGTCAATTCGAGCTAATTGGTATGTTTTCATATCATCACTCAATCAAGCATAAGTCAAATGTCTATTCAAAACTTCCAAAACATGTTCAAATAATGTGTGGTATGATCTCACTGTGATATTTTGATTCATTTGCATTGCATATGTTTTTACTTTAATGTGTGTGCTTTGTGTGTGCAGGCATATGGAATCATTATTGACACATCAACATCCTTGTTAAACTTAAAAATTTCAAGAAATTTCAAGTTTAGGGGGAGAATAAATTGAAGAAAAATATATCTACAAAAATCCAAAAATATTTTGAATAAGTGTGTGTTTGAATGAACAAGATTATAAGTTATGAAAAGCAAAGGTATTGGATGTGTTAAAAACAAACCCAAGGTCTCGTAATTTGTTTTTAAGAAATGGCTTCGGGATATAGAAAAATTGGTTGTGCAAAAACAATATAGGATATCTTGTCTAATTAATATGTCAGAGAATGTTGCAGGTGTAATAAATGACCGTTGAAAAAGTCAACAGACGAGAAAAGTGAAGAAAAATTGCTTAAGTGTCATAGCCGGGTAAAGATATCAGATACAACTGTGCAGCCGGGCAAAGAACTGTTCAGCCGGGTGATGTTGTATGTCTGATACTTGCCGGGTGATTAAGGAAATGGTGAAGATATTGTGACCACTGTACAGCCGGGCAAATGATCATGTCAAATACAGCCGGGTGAAGGTCATTGATATCTTGCCGGGTGACAAGTGTATACTATACAGCCGGGTAATGAAGAAATCTTCTTGCCGTGTAAAGTTATTACACTATGCTGCCGGGTGATGAAGAAGTGTGTATGCCGTGTGAAGAAGGATGTCAAAGGTTGCCGTGTAAAGAAGAAAGCAAGCCGGATGAAGAAGGAAAGCAACTGTGTTGCCGGGTGATGAAGAAAAGTTGCCGGGTGATGTTTTGAAGTCAACTATGCTGCCGGGTGATGTATAAAACCCATCAGGTGTAGTTGTTCCTTAACCCTTACCCGTCACTACAGTGACTCACCCGTATCTACAGTGCTTGACCCGTCAAGTGATTTTCACTTTGTTGGTGACTTGTTTTATGTACTTGACCCGTATCTACAGTACATGACCCGTCACTACAGTACTTGACCCGGCAAGGTTATTGGGCCTAATTTGCTTGTGTTGACCCGGCACTTAAAGTTTGACCTAAAATTTTTGACGATACAAATACCGCCTCTTCACAAAACACTTATCATTTCACACACTTTCACTTTCACCAAACACTCTGAACTTCAAATCGCCATTGTTATCATAGTCAATCTGTTGCTCTATAACAGGATTAATAGATTGATTAAGGTAGTGTTTCTGTGTTTTTGACCTAAATCGACCTGAAAATCAACTGTTTAAAGGAAAAACGATGATGAACAGTGTTTTGAACTTGAATCGACACTTTGATTTTGAGCATAAAAACTTAAATCGAATGTTGTTTTAGGGTTAAAATTTGTCGATCATCAACATTCAATCATTCATTTGCACTAAAACACCTTAAAACCAACTGAACAAGTGAAATGGACTTAACTGTTAAAATCGCCATTGATGAACTTTGAAGCTTTTAAAAGTTAAACATCAAAACGATGAAATGTTTGTTTTAAAAGTGATTTAACTTGCTAAAACTGAACCAAAACATGTTAAATTTTTCATCATTAAATGTATCAAAATTTTGTGTAAGTGATTAACTATTAAAAGTTTAAAAACATGAAACATAACTTTAAAAATTCAATGTTGTTTGATTAAAATGATGAAAATCAGGTTATTAGAACAATTTAGGATTTAAAATGTTTATGTTAATGTTTTGCCTTCTAACTTTGAGTTAAACACTTAATAAAATTTTTATATGTTTAATGAAGAAACTAATACATTTGCCTTGTTTTGTGTTTTTGTTTATGTTAACAGATGGAGACTCTCAAATTTGAGCCTAAACATAATCTTGTAGCATGTTTAGATGAATCACTGCCTGAGACAGAAGGTTATAGAGACATGATTCAGTTCATCAAGAGGACAAAGTATGTATATGCTATATGTGCCAAACCGGTCATATATGCAAGGCTGATTAAAAGCTTTTGGAGAACAGCAGAGGTTGTAAGGAATGAGGATGGTAGTGCTATTGTCAGAGGACATATCACTAGGGATTGGGTACTAAATGTCACTGAAGAAGCTATTAGACAAGCTCTAAGGATAGATGAGGATGAAGTAGGCATGATGGATGAACTGACAATGGAGGAGTGTAAAACTTGTTTTGTGAACATGGGTCATCCACCTGTGTTTCCAAAGTCACAGTTTTTCAGAGCAAAGTTGGGAAAGAAGTATAAGCTGCTGTGTTATGTGGTACAGCAATGCATGTCAAGGAGAAGTGCAGGTTTTGATAATTTTCCCTCTGACATCGCATCCCCGATAGTGGCAATTGCAGAAAACAAACCATTCAACATGTCGAGATGGATAATGAATGGGTTTGTGTTTAATTTGGTGAAAGGCAAGAGGTTCAAATTTTTGATGTACCCAAGGTTTCTGCAATTGATGATAAACATTGCCTATCCAATAATCAGGAGTGAAGGATATGCTGGAGGCATGTTGTACACTGAGGACATGAACGATCTCTCTTACAAAAAGATGAGTATCGGGAATGTGCCTGACATTGCTTTGTTTGACTATATGCGAGATATAGTCAACAATGAAGAAGAAGTAGATGGAGTGTATTATCACATATCTCATGGTGAGATTGTGAATCCACTGGACCTTGTGGATGAGGTGCCAGATAACTTATTGGATGATGACGAGTACTTTGCTCGTCATCCAGAGGATGAAGAAGATGAAGGTGATGATAGTAATGATGATGGTGGTAATGATGCTGAATCTGAATCGAATTCAGAGGAGGTTGAACCAACAAAGACTGAGATAGAGGTTGTTGAGCCTATGGTTGTAGAAGAACCTGCTGAGGTTGCTTCTGTGGTTGAAGAAGTTGTTTCTGAGACTCCAAAAGATGTATCAGTACAGTATGTTAGAAAGAAAAGGAAAACTGTAGAAAAGCCTGAGGAGATTGATGTGCTACAAATTGCTCAGACAGTAATGGCCGAAGCTGAATCTATTGCACAGATAGAGGAAGTGGATGCTGGCATTACTGATCCCATTATTGATGATATTCCCACCATGTCACCACAAATTGCTGAAAACATTGGACAAGGTTTGGAGTCTTCACCAAACATTGTGCCAAGTGTTGATGAAGTTTATGAAGAGAAAGAGAAACGAATTGCAGAATTGGAGGAGATGGTTGAGAATCTGATTAAGGTCAATGATTTGTTGAAAGCATCGAATGATCGCAAGAAGAAGAGATTTGATGAATATTGGGATATTCACAATCAAAACTTGAAGATTTTCAAAGAGTTGGATTCGGATCATCAGGAGTTAAAGATTGAACATGCTAAGTTGATAGATGAGCATGAGAAGTTAAAGGAGGAGTATGAAAACCTTAAGTATGATTATGCTGAGGTTAAAGCTGAATGCAATACACTAGAGGATGAGAAGGAGATGTTGGAAAAAGAATTGGAGGATATGAAACCAAAGAAGGCTGGCTCATCATTATCAGACAAAGACTTTTCTGATGATATAGCTGAAGTGACAGGAGCTGAAGTGCCAAAAGTTTACTTAACTAGAGCGCGAGGTGTGGCAAATGCTGGAATCTTGGTTGAATCACCAATTATTGTTCCCGATGAAGCTGGTGCTGAAACTGTCAAGATGGACAAGGCTGAGGGAAAGAGAAAGATAGATGCCATTCCAGAGTTATTCGGTGATGAAGAAAATTCTAAAAGGGCAAAGATTGATAAACCAGTACAGATTGAGCCGATTCAATCTGTAGCTGTGGCTGATATTGAGAAAGTTGCTGAGATTGAGACTATGTCTGAAGCTGAAACAGAAGTATTTGAAGCAGCTGATAGTGAGAAAGATGTTAACTCTGGAGATACAGTTCAGTTTGAGCCGATTCAAGCTGAAGCTGTTGAAGTGGAAAGTGGGCCTGAAATAGTATCTGAAGTTGTTAGTCAATTTGAGCCGATTCAAACTGACGAAGCACCCATGATTGAAGCGTTAGATGATTTGGATATTGATTGGACTGAATCTGAGGATGAAGCTGAGCCGGAGCCAGTACAGAACACAGTTGAAGAGTTACCTAATGATTTGGCTGAGAGATTTGCGTATCTTGAAAGAATGAAGTACAATTCTGTGTTTTTGAATGGATTGACGGTGACTCAGATAAATGAAGAATACGAGAAGTGTATGATTCATCAAGATAAAGTTGAAGCAGATAAGAAGGAGATTGTGACTGAAATGGGCGAATGGAATCCATTGCAAGAAAGTCTGAACATAGAAGATCTGCCACCTACTGAGCTATATCACCCAAATCCAGAAGAAATGACTACTTACGAGATGCGAAGTTGGTTAAGTTCAAGGAACTATCCGTACAAAACTTTGCAGAGGTTGAAATCTGGTTCTTTGAAGAAGATAGTGGTCAGCTTCATGAAAACAGAAAAGATGTACAACAGAATGTTTTACTTGGATTATAACAATCCACAGTACTTCGAGTTGACCAAAAGATTCAAGGTGTTGGGTCCAAAAGAAATTCCTGTGATGGCGCTGCCTGAAGATGCTCATAAAAAACGTCACGAACTGATGGATATGTTTCCGAGCGAGGTTAAATCGTACAACATACCGATGGAAGTACGTGAAACTTGGCATAAGGCAGCAACACCTGGAGATGTGGTTAGATCATTGATGAGCAAAGGACAATCAATTGCAGAGTTGTTAGATTCTATGATTGTGCCTGAAAAGAACAAGAAAGTTAAAATAATTGCCTGGAAATATGATGAAGTCTTTGACGCGTTTATGATCAAGAGAGTAAATGGTTTGTGTGACGTTTACCATTACTACTCGAGTATATTCAAGTTGGAGGTTCAGGACCTGAAAGAGTTGAACAAGTTGAGGCTAATTAATCACACGCATGCTGAGCGTGGTGATAAATGCGTGATACTTCTTGATGCTGGTTTGAGTAGAACTGCAAAGTTTCTCGACTTTAGAGGTCAACAAGAAGACACTGCATATGTACAAGCAAAGAAACAGAGAAAGAAGAAGAGATTAGTGGTGACCGAGGATATGTACTTAGAAGAATTCTCGGACGAATATTTTGATAAGATAACTGATCCTGGATTGAAGGTTATAGATGGAAGTCAAACAACAAAGCCGATACTCAGAGCTTTCTACAATCAGGAAACGTTTGAACTAAAGCTTGTTCGCAATTTGGAGGATTGGGATAAGGACATGATCACACTCTTTAGTACTTTTGAGTTGAAATTGCTGCATCCGTCATATATTGATTTTTTGAGAAGTTATAGGATTGAGAAGTGCAAAGATGCTCTTGCTGAGGCTGATCGAAAATTATTTACAGTGATGATTGAAGTAATTGCTGCGGCTTCAGAAAAGATTCGTGTGAGAAAGGCACTACTAAATTCTAATCTCGTGATGGTTGATATACCAGAGATAGAATATATGCGGATCAGTAGAAAGGGTACATTGGAGGTGAAAGTTCAAGGCCAAGAAATGCCATTTGAGTTTTATGCTAATATCGATTTTGCAGGTTTAAATCTGGATTCGCTTAGACGCATGAATGCTCTACCAATTCTGACAAATGAATCCAAGCCTCGACAAGCTAAGATCGCTGAGAAGTTCAAATCCTGCATTGAAGAAGCTCTAAAAGAAAAAGAGGAGTATAAAGGCCGAGAATTGTTGGATGTGAAAGAGGAACCAGAAGAATGGTGAGAAAAAGATTGAAGATTGATGCTGATAAACGAAGAAAAAGATTGAAGTTTTTGAAGATCCAAAGATAAATCTTAGGGGGAGTACTGTTAGGGTTATTTCCTGTTAAGAATTTACTTTGTATCTTTGTTTATATGTTTGTATAGTTTAGGGTTTATTGTGTATTTTCCTTAAACTTGCATTTTGTTTGTTATAAAGCATGTAGAGTGCGTGTGTTAGGAGAGAGCGACTTTTACACTGTTAGAGAGAGAATTAACTGTGTGTAATTTGTTTCTCCTGCACTTTTGTACTACGAATTGCTTGATCATCAAATACAAAGAGAATTTATGAGTATGAATTGTGTTTGTGATTGAATCGTTTGTTTGTACTTGTTGTTCTGATCATTTGAGTGATATTATCGATCCAATTGAACATATCATATCTTCTTCTTTGTTCTTAGGCTTTATATGTGTCTAATTGTTGTCGTTTCTTCCCTCTGTTCGCTCATGATTTTGCTTTCGATTTGTTTTGGTGTTTGGTGTTTTAACTTCCATCTTTTCCGGTTTTGATTATAGTTTAATGTTTCCTTCGTAGTTCACTGCCTTTTTTCGGTTTCATGTTGGTTTTGGGTACGTTTTTGTTTGATTTGTTCACTAGTAGGTGTTCGAGTAATTATCACAAAGGAGGTAGCTTGGTGCAGATTTTACAGAAACCGGTTGATGTGTCATCTACCAACATGGTTTCAAAAGTACTGTGTTTAGTGCAGACTCTATTATGTTCTGTTGTGAAGTAAACTTCTATAATGTTTGCCTTAGTGTTGTTATTGTAGTTGTTGACTCTGACCTTGCTGTTGTTTTCGTCTTTCTCCTACTAGCTTGCTTTGGGTTCTCATTACTAGTTGTTGTGCTAACCGTAGTTATTGGTTGTGACTTCTTATAGTTGCTGATTTTTGTTTTTCGTAATGTCAACGGTGAGGAAGCGTTGGAGAAATACTACTGTCGGATCGACTTCGTCTTCTATGAGTTCCATTTACATAGATCATGGTGACTGCTATTGTGTGTGTCGTTTTTGCATTGCTTTGTTTTGGTTCAGTGAACGCATAGTAAGTCAGAGTACCAATAGTTGTTGTGTTTAAAACCAATGTTGTAAGGGTGGTCGGGTCAGCTTGCCTATTCCTCGATGTCCTCCTGAGTGTGTTACGTCTCTTTTCCGGATATTCGGTTTACGCTTAATATACGTGCAACACATATAGTGAGTCAAAGCACTAGCACCTGCTTTGTCTACAACTATTCAAGAAGACAAATAGAACGCTAGTGTGTTCAACTTTGTTGTGTACTTTTTGTTGACATTATAACAATCTTGGCTTTGTTGTATGTTTTTTTGGGGTTGTTGAGACTGTTATTCGCTATTGTCTTTGTGTTTATCTGTTGTCTATTGGGTTTAAACTAGGTTCTAGACATTGTGGTTGGCTTTTGACATTGTTGGTGGTGTTTGCCTTTGTGAGAAAATAAAAATCATTTGATTCTATCATTCTGGATACCGTGATTTACATCAATAAGTTCATTGTAAATCAGGTTCGAGTCTTTCGATGATAAGTTCTTTGTAAATCAATAAGATGTATCATACATTACTTATGAGTCAGTCAATTTAGGAATGGGTCATATAAAAGTTGTCCAAAGTTGGTTCTAATGGGACATATATATCCTTTAACTCCCTCTAATTTATCAGAATTTTCCTCATAATCACAGCTATTTTACAAATCAGCCTGATTAAGTTATCTATTTATCCATATTTATCAGTTCTAGTCCCCGCTATATAAAACAGTTTGTTTCATCAACATATTAAACCAAATGACATTTTTCCTGGTTCCTACGTGGTTAATAGAAATATTTTAAACTCATATTATCCTTTGAAATCAACCTTTTAACTATCATTGATAGACATAAGTAGCAAAAACACGGAAAAATGAATAACTAACACATATAATAGAAACTTACAATGCTTGATTAGTTGTTCTTGAGCCAAATTCTCCAACTGCTATTTAAGTGCTTTGTTTTCCATTCCCAGTATAAGACTTTACTGGTTCAGAAACTCCATTTGATCTGAAACCTCAAAACCTTCTGCCTGCAATCACAGTGAAATGTAACATCACTTTCAGTTGTACTTAATTATGTCTGGAACCAAACCGATATGATTTTTTCTATAATTTTTTATTTTACAAAATAAAAACTTCGTTTAAATATTATATTAATCAAATTATGAAACACTAAGTTTGTATTTAGTTTACAATTTGGTTTGTGATCAAACAATGCTAAAGTTGAAAACCATGAAAAGCTTGAGCACAAACTCCACACAACAAAAACTACAAGATCAAAACAATAATAAAATGGGTCAAATAGGTGAATAATGCTAAACGGGTCACAAACTACAAAAAACTTCACATAATAAAAGAAACATTTTTATAACGTGTGTATGTACATAGGTCTTAAACATGTTTGACTTTGAACATCATGGAATCTTAAACATGGATCAAACTCAAAATAAGGTGGGAAGACTTCATAATCAAAGAAACATGTTATTGCAAGCATTTGGATCATCCATGGTTTGCCCTTATATTTTGGCTGCAAGTGATAAAAATGTAGTAGGAAAATAAACCTAAAGAAACTTACGTGCAATGCTAATGAATCCTTGCACCATGTGGCTTGCTACGATAAAACAAACTTGGTATCCTTGGCTACAAACGTTAAACATACATCCTATTCAGTCTTCAAGCTAAACTAAACCTATGTGAAGGTATACAACATCTAACTAAACCTAAAGTGCAGCATAAAACTTGTAATTTATAACCTGGGCAAAAACAATGTGTAACAGCAAAACCCAAAAAATAGACACTTGAAAAATATGACTTATTTTCTAGTAGACTATAAATGTGCCTGTTTATGTAGTATTAAACTAATATTTGTTTCCCTAATGTTGATCTTTATAGTAGTGGAGTTAAAATGTGAAAAAGATCTTTACCTAACTTGCATTTGTTGATTCTGATGGATATGTTGCTGCATTTGGCTTCATTTATTTGGATTGACCTGAGTTGTAGTTTTTAATTGCATAGATTGGTATTTGGGAAGCCATGCTTTCATGCTTCTGTAACTTCCTGTCCATGTGGCTATTGTAGGCGCGAACCTATTCGAGTGTATATAAAAGGGGGTTTAAAAACATTAGTAAGTAAATTTCTAGACTGGATTTAAAAGTATCTTAATCCTAGCATACATAGAGAGTTAGCGCTTACGAAGCTAATGCTAAAAGTTTGGCCTGCTTCGTCGCTGAATTAAACCGTCTCCCCTTCAAGTAAATCAATAATGTGCTGAATTAAACCGTCTCCCCTTCAAGCCACCATAAAGATTCTAAAATGATTAAACGAACAAACTGAAACATTAGTCTTTTAATGAAATATATCAAAACTCAACATGAGCCCATCTATAAAACAATGTAAAGAACAGATTTTTGCTTAAACAGCTCCATTTTTATTAAGAAGAAAGGAAACCTTGAGCTCAACATCAATGTGATCTGCTCCCGGCTCCATTGCTAACTGAAGAGCTGCCAATCGACTCTGCATTTGTTAATGAAAATGTTAACAATTTTTCATTAATTTGGTTACTTAAACTCCAGTTTGAAGGACACATTTGCATTAGCATATTCACTTTCGCAAGGTTTAATGGGTCAAACAGATCAAATCAAAAACTAAAGCATACACTCTCGATCTCAACACAACACATTCATCATTCATACACAACACAACTCAACACACACTCATTTATCATTCACAACACACACATACAAATAATACCCCCCCATTCAGATTAACCCGGCCCCCTCGGTTCAAAAAACACACATTCAATTAAAAAATGACAGATTTTGAATTGAAATGTGCTGCTGTTACACAACACAACACAACAACAAAACACACGCATTCATACATACCACATTCAGATCCCCCCTGCATATTACAATTAGTTGTGTCCCCCATCTCATCTGCATATTTCAAAGGAGTAACATCCATTTTGTAACAACATACAACATTACAACCAACATTCAAGGAAACAAAGTCAGTCTAGAACTATTTAAAAAAACTCAAATATAAACAAACTCAGTCAAGAACTGAAACAAAAATGTTTAAAGAAAAACTCGGAAATCAGCATACCCTTGAAGTTGATGCTCGTGCGTTAGTATGGGGGTTTGATGTTCGGCGAGTTGAACCCTGAACTTGACGGCTGCTCGAGTTTTTTTCCACTTGGTAGCCATAGCAGTGGATGCAAGCCACCATAAACACCATTGTTCAAAGAATTAGGGAGTAATCGAAGGTGAGTTGTACCAATTTTGAACAGGGAGTAATCGAAGGTGAGGAATCAGTGGGAGGCGGGTTGTAACAATTTTGAACAAGAGGCAGGAGGAGGCGGATTGAGAGAAACCCTAGATAACAAAGTAGTATAGATAACATGTTTCTTAAATCATTAAGAGTTTATATACTGTTGAAAGTTTAAGGAAATTGTTAAATGACCATTATGTCCTTCCAATTTGAATAATAAAGTAGTATAGATAACATGTTTCTTAAATCATTAAGAGTTTGTGTTTTCGGCTCGTACTTACTACTAAAACAATAAGTTTAAAGTCCAAGTTGAAAAACCCGAAAAAACCGAACCCAAACCCAAACCCAAACCCAGTCCAGAAACCGAAAATCCAAAACCGAAAAACCCAAAACCCATGGGTTTTAAAAACACAAAAACCGAAGTTTTGGGTTTGGGTTCGGTTTGAATAAAAAACCGACCCAAACCGACCCATGCACACCCCTAATACAAAGTAAATAAACTAATGGATTACATGATGAGGGAAATGAAAGGTGTAGAAAAGAAGAAACTCTTTCTTATTATCCCTTAATACTAATTTACAATGTCGGTTCTCATTCTCGTGACTTGCACGTGCGAGTTCTTTTTACCGGTATATACTTTGAAAGATATTCATTTTCTTCATCCTCTCTTCTTGATATTTTGTTGTTTATGTGTATGGTTATCATCTTCTTCAATTCTTTTTTAAGATTTAGCCTTTCCTTCGTTCTTTTCATGTTTATATCAATTTAATTCGTTTGTTTATTGTTTGTTTTCACCTTGATTTCTTGTGTCTGGTTGTGTTTTTATTAGTTTTTTCCATTTTTATTGGGAATCAGTGTTGTTCTTTGGTGTTTTTGTGGTCTTTGGCTTCCGATTTCGGTTTTTTATTTGTCGATTGCTGATCGTCATCTGTTTTGGAGTTGTTTGACTGTATTTATTCCGCTCATTTTGTGATTTGGGTGTTTTTTTATTATTGTTGTCGTATTGTGGGTCTGATCGTTCATGCATTCAGTGGTTTTCTTCGATTAGGGCTTCCTTAATCTTTTGAAGGTTAGTAACTATCTTCTTCTTTGTTCTTAGGCTTTATATGTGTCTAATTGTTGTCGTTTCTTCCCTCTGTTCGCTCATGATTTTGCTTTCGATTTGTTTTGGTGTTTGGTGTTTTAACTTCCATCTTTTCCGGTTTTGATTATAGTTTAATGTTTCCTTCGTAGTTCACTGCCTTTTTTCGGTTTCATGTTGGTTTTGGGTACGTTTTTGTTTGATTTGTTCACTAGTAGGTGTTCGAGTAATTATCACAAAGGAGGTAGCTTGGTGCAGATTTTACAGAAACCGGTTGATGTGTCATCTACCAACATGGTTTCAAAAGTACTGTGTTTAGTGCAGACTCTATTATGTTCTGTTGTGAAGTAAACTTCTATAATGTTTGCCTTAGTGTTGTTATTGTAGTTGTTGACTCTGACCTTGCTGTTGTTTTCGTCTTTCTCCTACTAGCTTGCTTTGGGTTCTCATTACTAGTTGTTGTGCTAACCGTAGTTATTGGTTGTGACTTCTTATAGTTGCTGATTTTTGTTTTTCGTAATGTCAACGGTGAGGAAGCGTTGGAGAAATACTACTGTCGGATCGACTTCGTCTTCTATGAGTTCCATTTACATAGATCATGGTGACTGCTATTGTGTGTGTCGTTTTTGCATTGCTTTGTTTTGGTTCAGTGAACGCATAGTAAGTCAGAGTACCAATAGTTGTTGTGTTTAAAACCAATGTTGTAAGGGTGGTCGGGTCAGCTTGCCTATTCCTCGATGTCCTCCTGAGTGTGTTACGTCTCTTTTCCGGATATTCGGTTTACGCTTAATATACGTGCAACACATATAGTGAGTCAAAGCACTAGCACCTGCTTTGTCTACAACTATTCAAGAAGACAAATAGAACGCTAGTGTGTTCAACTTTGTTGTGTACTTTTTGTTGACATTATAACAATCTTGGCTTTGTTGTATGTTTTTTTGGGGTTGTTGAGACTGTTATTCGCTATTGTCTTTGTGTTTATCTGTTGTCTATTGGGTTTAAACTAGGTTCTAGACATTGTGGTTGGCTTTTGACATTGTTGGTGGTGTTTGCCTTTGTCATTTGCTAGCTGTAATTTGTTTTTGAGTCATTTAGTTTGTTCTTTTTTGTTGTATTGGACTGGCTTCTAGGTGTTTGTAGGAGTAACAAATTTGGTAGTATGACCAGGCCATAGTGAGGTTGGTCGTTTTCTGTAAGACAACAAAAAGAAGTTTTTTTAATCCTTTAGTTTGTTCATTCTGCCTTGCCTTTGTCATTTTGTTGAACAATTTGGGGTCGGGCCTTCTTTTCGCACTATTGCGCATATAAAGTAATGGGATGATTTTTTAGGGTTGTTGAGACTGTTATTTGCCATAGTTGAAAGAACATGTGACTATTTTTGTGTTGCATATGAACAGTTTAGGGTCTAATTATACCTTATCTAAAATGTTAGGCAACTCTTATGAGGATAAATTTAAAAATGAAAAAGGTATTTGTCATGAATGAAGAAGGTAGTGACTGAGTAGTATTAACAATAGTTCCTAGCTAGAGTTGTATGGAATCTATTAGTTGCACTTAGTCTATTTGACTTGCTTTTTGTTAATCACGCTTGCAGGAACTGACTACGGTAGCCTTTGAAAAGTCGAACATTGCTTGCGTCGCAGCATAGCTTTTGACAGGCAAGCCGAGGCAAGCTTTTGAATACCACAACAGCAGCTAATGGCTCATGACAAGAAAATCACTGCAATCTTTTGAATACTAAAACCTAAAATAGCAAGAAACAGCTGGACTATATTATTCATATTTGATGCCCACTATACCAATGCGTACAATCATGCTGTAAGGTAAATGTCTTATATCCCTCACACGTAAATTCATAGTATGCCTCGGCTGCTTATAAAGGAAAGTGTTTCATACCCCCCTCCCTCAGGCAAATTCACAACACGTCTCAGGCGTTGAAACGCATGGCCTCAGCCTAAAAATCTAGTTCATAATAGAAGTAGAAGTATAAGAGCCACTATTTATACAACTAATATATAACACCCATTTTTTTAATACTTAATACCTTTTCACAAAAATATATTTATCAGAGTCGGTCCCGGTTTTTCATACAAAACTTGCCACTCTAGGTGACTTGTCAAATATTTTTGTGTTACAACAAAAAGATAGTTGTTTTACAGTACAAATTATTAAGCACGAGAGTAGGGTTCCTTGTCAGTCAGCTACTTCCACGAAGCTTCAACCATTTAGTAATGCTTTTCCTGAAAACATTTAAAAATATTTTTTATTAGCTTTCGCTAAGTAAGTACACTCTTTTTTTTCAGAACATAATTAATTTCTGTCGGGAACCTACACCTAAAGTGTTTGAGATTTCACCACCCAAGATCTCTTTATACTTAATCCTCATTACTCCTTTGTAATTCAACACCCGAATTCCTTATGGGTTCTTTCGACCATTTGAGGATTATTAACTCCTTTATCTATATATGTTTAGTCCAACACCTGAACTCTTCACATATATTTAACTCTCCTTACAAATCTTGAGTTTCAACTTTCGAGACTTTCGATAATCTTATCCCATTTATTTTCTTAGGGATTTATCTCCGTAATCCTTTTAAAATCTCATCTCTTTATTAATGATCAGTTCATATGTATGAACCCGTAATCCATAAGTCATTCTCCACATAATCTTACATATTTTCATATCATATATGCCATGTAATTATACATACTTCATCTCAACAAACATTATACAAACTTTTCATGTAATCAAAGGTATCCCACCAATACACATACTTTAACCTATAATCCCATAAAATATTTTCCCATAATCACACAAATATAACAAACGATCAAATATAACATGATAAGAAAACATGTAAATTGATTTAATTATGGGCCTGTATACTTACGATCACACTTTTATAATCAATAACCACATATAACATATAAAATAATTTAATTACACACGGGTCAGTGTACTTACCTCTGACTCGAGTGTAAAAAATAACTGTTAGTTGCGATCGTCTTCAAATAATAACACATCCTATTTGCTCTAATGTCTCATTCAACGACTTGCTTACAAAGGTGATAAATATAAATCTGATGTGCTTACATCTCTTAACGTGTACATATACATATACTCTGTTACAGTTGCCTCAAGAATCTTCCTGAAGGTTTCTGACAAACTTATCTTCATGTTATTTAAAATATATGCATATACATATGCCGACTTCACAATGTGACACCCCACTCGGTGGCGGAAACATCGGGCTGTCATAGAAATTGGATATCAATAGTAAACAAAGCACATGGTAATTATTTATTGAATTCTAATAATTGTCATAACATAAGTTTTGGAACATGAGTCCTAAATAAAAACGGCAAAAGTAATCAACCGAAACAGTAAATGGAATTGTCTTTATTATTAACTAGGTCCAAGACAATCTTATGTCTTGGCAAAAGCAGCAAAATAACATTAACAACACTTGAAATATATGAAAATAAAGTTAGCTATAAAAGCTAGTGAGTAAACCACAACTGATAAATAATAGTATAGAAAATCCAAGATCATCATAAATATGTTGCGCAATCTTACATGTATAGCTATTTCATACTAATCTCAACACCATGACCCTTTGCACACACATTGAAAACCAACTTGTAGCTATTTCATACTAACTTGTATCATGAGGAACCAACTCATATATTAATTAAAGATAACTTTTCAAGCAACCGTCACGTAACCGTATCATCGAATAGCAACTTGTAACATTGTAATAGAATGGGCGGGTTTAAATCACCTATCGTTGTTGTACATGTAGGTGGGTTTGTCAAACCATTAGCGCTAACATTGTACCGCTGGGATTACCAAGTAATAATACTACTTTAAACTACCACATAAGACTGTATCATGCTGAAGCAAGACTAACACATTTGTATGATCTCTTTTGAAAATTGAAAGAAAATTAGAAAACTTTGCATTGTAATATAACACATACTTCGGCCACAAAATGTGTAAGTAAAAAAAGGGGAGTGAGTTTACTCTCCTTGAAACTCGGGCACGAAACAAACAGTAAATAGTCTAAATAGAACTGAGGATCGTCCAAATATTAGAATCACCTAATTAAATGACAATCCTAAATTAGGAAAACATATTGTATAGAGAACTATAATTAAAACAATAGGAGTCTAAAGAAATTAGAATTCCAGGGTTTTGAATTTGTATTTTGGGGTTTTTTGGTAAACAATTAAAATTCATATTTAATCATAACGTCGGAAAAATGTTAATACTAGAGATGACAGTATTTTCGTCACACGATAGCAATTATATATTTTTAGCGAAAACTATTTAACGTCACGAAATTATATTTTGCATCTAGAAATACTTTAAAACATTTTCCCTATTTTTAAAGATATTTAAATGTTTTATGTAAATTCAGTTTTTTATAAACTATTACTATAAATATTTTATATACATTGGAAATGTAAAAAAAGTGTATTTTATAGTATTGTTAAATTGCTAAAATTATTTAAAATAGTTAAATTTTTAAAACCAAACTTATATAAAATTATGGTTTTGGATATTTTTATAAGTTTTTAACATTTTGTAATATATAAGTTTAGATTGAAGATATATAGTAAAAGTGATTAGCGAAAATTATTACACATAATAATACAAAAACTGAAGCTCCCTAGACTCGAACCCAAGGTCTTACAGACACAGACAAGAACCATAACCAGCTGCACTGTGTGTTGTTTTTGTTTTATCTTGATTGGAAACACATTTAACAAAAACCCCAAATCACATATGAACCCTAGAATCTGAATTCATCAGTTTGATCGACTAAACGATCTTGAAACCCAAATTAAACTTAGGGCTTTTGATCAGGACGACACAAGGATCATTTTATATATAAAAACTTACTTGTTTGGTGATTAATTGAATCAACGAGATGAAGAACAAGGAGCGACAGTTTTGAAGATAAAACTTGAATTCTTGATGTTTTTGGGTGAAATTGAGATAGTAGGGAGCAAGAGCGTGCAAGGGGGAGAGAATAATTCGATTGAATTGAATTGCTTTGAACAAAAAGTTGTCGAATGGGTTGAAGGTTGATTGCAAGTTAATTTTGATTAGTTATTGTTTAATTTGTCGATTAAAGGCCGATTAAATGCTACCAACGTCTTCCAATTATCGATATGATCGTTTTGGGTTAATCAATTTACTGATTTCGGACGTTTTGAGTCGATTGGGTATTATGGGTTTAATGATGAAACCGAGCATTATGAATTTAGATTAAACCGATTGATTTTGGCGTTAAAAATGTAATTAACAGTCTAGGAGTTCGAGTATGACACGAGGGACATTTACCGGGTTTTGATTTGGTTCAAAATCGCTAAAAACGAGTTTTGGTACTTGCCGGAAAAACGACGGAATCTGGCGGAAAGCGCCGGAAATTACTCGCCGGATTTGCGAGCAATTCTGGAACAAAAAAAGGGGGATTTGAGATATTTTCACATTTGATCCTTCTGTTTAATTATTATTTCTAAGATAATATAAACTTTAATATAAATTTGAAAGTTGACAGTTTTGACACAAAGTTAATTAATCTTTTATTTTAACTAACTAAATTAACCGAGTTGAAGCGTAATGATTATATAACTGATGTTTTTATGTTTTTATTTCGTTCTTGACGTTAATGGGTATTTTGAGATTTTGATAGTATTTATCTTTAATAATCTTAATAAAACCTTTTTTATAAAATTCAATTTATATATATACTTTGAGATTTAATTATTGTATTTGGCATTTAATCAGTAGACGTTATATAATAATTAAGTCGTTTTATTAAAAACGATACAACATAAAGTTCTGACAGATCTATTTATATTAATAACGGACATTTCATCACGATGAATTAAATACAGATAAATCGAAACAAAACAATGGATTCAGGTTCGAGTCGGACGTTCGGGTTCGGGTTTGGGGCAAATGTTACACACAAGTACAAAACATATTATTTTATTATATTTATGTTATATTTATATTTAAAAGTTAGCTATCATTTACCAAAGATCTTATCTTTTCTTAATTTTTAACATATATTAGTTTCCATATCATATTTACTTTTGTTAAATACTTTAAACACATATGTTCATATGTTCATCAAGAATATTGTTATCATCCTTATCTTATTAGAAGTACTTTTATAGTTATTATTACATTATACCATGTTTAACTAACTTATCTTATTATAAGTAGGCACATCTTTTGTCACTTACTCGTCTAATAATGTCTTAAACTTAAGTTTTAAATATTTTATTTTATCTGTGAAACGGGATGTTACATAACACCATTAATACAAACATAAGTAATATGAAAGTTTGTAATGCGGATAGTCACCATAATATATATTCATAACACTCACATTTGACTATTCATGTGATAAAAAAAGATAGTACATTATTCTTATAATGTGCTTGGTGATATTACCTCCTTAAAACCGTACAAGGAAAACCCAATGAAATAAAACAATAGCCAAGGGAAAAAAGTGCAGCACGTATTTTCTCCCCTTGATACTTGTGGATTAGTAATCTTGGCTCATTAAAAATATTACTAAGAACACCCGATGGAATACAACATTCGTGAAGGGAAAACGAGTGCAACGTGTAAATACTCTCCTCATTATAGTATGTATCTTTTAAGTCCATTGCCGATATTCTTTGCAAGATACTTGAAAATTTTTTACTCTATGAATTGTCGATTGATCTCTTGATGTATAATGCCTTAAGGTAAGCAACGATTTGTGATCTTCATGTAGACTTCAAGTGCATCCTCTCACACATTCCACAAGATCAATAAGTGTGATGTGTTACATTGCATGCATAAAAAAACTAACCAACCCCCTTTTTACAGGTTAGTAAAGTTTAAAATCATAACGTACATACCTTGATGGTATCTAAATATTTAACTTTAAGTTCATTTCAGTATCTCCTCACTAGACAAGAACTATATCTTGTCAAGATATATATATATATATATATATATATATATATATAGAGGGACTCTCAAATGAGAACACCTCTTAACTTGAGTACAAAAAGTACAACTTTAACGAATCATAAAGTGAGTCAAACTATTGAATTTTTTGTAATATAAATTGACCAAAATGCTTATAATTCAACTAATTTTAACATCTATTTAAAAAAAATATGATTCGTGATGTCGTTTGTTAGAATGCATATATGCACCCACAATGTGTGTTTGTGTACAAGTAATGTGGGTGCATATATGCATTTTAACAAACGACTTCACAAATCATATATTTTTTAAATAGATGTTAAAATTAGGTTAATTATAAACATTTTGGTCAATTTATATTATAAAAAATACAACAGTTAAAGCGGTTCTTAAGTTGTTCTCAAGTTAAAAGTGTTCTCATTTGAATGGATCCCTATATATATATATTTGTATATATATACATACATACATAAATATACATGCATATATTTATATAAACATACATACGTGTGTGTCTATATATATATATATATATATATATATATATATATATATATAAAATCTATAGGGGACATGTATTTTGCAAACCAACTCTTATAATATAAACAAAAAAAATTAAATCTTGACCATACATTTATTTAATCAATGGCCAATATTGATTCTGATTTTAAAAGTACAAAACATTATATATTAATAAATTAAAGAGTTAATTACACGGATGGCCCCAGTGGTAATACCTTATTTTAGGTATGGCCCCTAACTTCCGAAAATTACAAGGATGGCCCTTACTTTTACGCATTTTGTTGCATCGTTGGCCCTTGACACTAACCTTCGTTAACTTTTCCGGTTAAGTGAGTGTGAAATGACTAAAATGCCCTTTACTTAAAAACTATTAACTTTGTTCAGTCTTAATTGCTATACATGTGCTTTGTTTTGTTTTTTTTGAGTCGTAGGGGTCTAAAAGTCCTTGTCTTTATTGCTAGTTTGTCGTATTTATTTATTTTTTCACTGCTTTGTTCTGTCAGTTTGATATGATGTGTTGGTTTGGTGCAGTTATATGCCACACTTGAGATCGCACAGACCAGTGAAGCATACGTTCGAAGAGGTTGATTCAAAGCTAGAGACTGTTGATGACTCGTCTGCAGAGGTAAAGGTAAGTGCTTTAAAGTTCGATTTCACACCGCGCCCTTCACTGCACAATACACCACCTAGCAGTCCTAGGTTTCCGATGTAAGCGAACCGTACTGTCCATCAACAGGCATTCGACGCTTTCACCGGAAACCGTTCGCTTAGTGTAACGCCTGTGATCACGAATCAAAATTCGTAGCAGATTACATCATACATCATGATCGCATTGTTAACAATCAATTTCACGGACGGGATGATGAAGATGCACCGGCTCACCTCGCGCGCATCGTGAGCACCTTTAAACTTCAAGGTGCATCTGATGACACAATCTATCTATATCTGTTTCCATTCTCACTTGCGGATCGAGCCATCGTCTGGCTCGACTCGCAAGCTGAGGGGACACTCACAACGTGGGAAGCATTCGCTCAGCTTTTCTGAATAAGTATTTCCCACCTGCTAAGGCCTCCCGCCTTCGTGATCAGATCCACTCATTTAGAATGGAACCAGATGAGCCGTACTATCTTGCTTGGGAGCGTTTTCAAAACTTGATATCTCGCTGCTCCCAACATGGGCTTACACCTTGGGCCTTGGTTAAAAATTTTTATAATGGGCTTACGTATGAAACCAAGGCCCAGTTTGATACATCTGCCCAGGCTGAGCACGAACATCAGTCCACTAACAGGAATTCCAGTCATGTCACTGGCACACCTTCTTCTTCCACTCGAGGTGTGCACCATGTTAGCATGGAAACCAGTGTGGCCGTTGCTTTAGTGAACCTTACCCGTGATATGAGGAACCTTAGGGCTAAGGTAGACAAATGTGAGTTATGTTGTGAAGACCATAGTACCTTAGAATGCCCTTTGATGTTGAGAGAGGAACATGTAGAGTTTGTTGCCAATCAGAGTAGGTTCCCTAATTCTAATAATACAAATTCTAATTGGAACCGTAATTTAAATTTCAATAATAACTCTAACTGGCGTTCTTCAGGTGCCCCACTTGGTTATCACTCTAATTATAATAACAATAATAATTAGGGAGCGGGTAGTTCGTTTCATGGTAGTAATGGTTAGCAGGTTAGTGGACAGGGGTCTAGTAATAACATGGGTAGGATTGAGTAGTTACTAGTTCAGTTAGTCGCTAAGGATAAGGTTGCACAGGAAACCCTAGCGAAACATTAATTTCAGTTACAGAACCAGCATGCTATTATCTTAGATATCTAGATGACTGTAGGAGAGTTAGTCAAGCAGTCACCTACTCAGAGGTCGCAAGGTCAGTTCTCTGGATCCAGTCAAACGAACCCATCGACTCAGTTGAATGCTATCTCAACCCGTAGCAGTAGAATCTTAGAGCCTGTTAGGAAGAAGGTTTCGTTTAGTGAACTTGTAGTGAGTGAGAAGATAACTAGTGAGGATGAGGAGGAAGTCGATGAGGAGATAGTGCTAGGTAGTTATCATGCTAAGTTTAGTAATCCTAAACCCGTGAGTGACCCTGAGTCAGAGTTAAGTGTGGGGAGGAAGCCGGTGGATGTTAGGCCCTCCCCTCTGATTGATCATGCTCGCATCACATATCCCGCTCGTCTTAAGCAGTAAAAGTATACGCGGGAATATGAGCATTTCTTAGATCTATTTAAGAAAATCGAGATCAATCTTCCGTTTATCGAGGTTCTGCGGCGTATGTCTAAATATGCTAAGTTCTTGAAGGGCATCCTCAAGAACAAATGCAAGCTGGGAGAACTCTCATCTGTTCCGTTAAGTGGTGAGTGTTCGGCTGTTGTTACGAATACGTTACTGGAAAAGCTTTCTGATCCAGGAGTCTTTACGATTCCTTGCTTATTCGGTAGTGACCTTGAGAGCCGAGCTTTAGTAGATCTCGGTGCTAGTATTAATTTTATGCCTTACTCTTTGTAAGAGAAGCTAGGCCTAGGTGAATTGACTCCCACTAGGATGTCGTTGTCTCTAGCCAACAAGTCGATTATGTATCCACGGGGGATTGTGGAAAACCTGTTGGTTAAGGTAGATAAGCTTGTCTTCCCCGTGGATTTTGTCGTGCTAGATATAGAGGCTGATGCCAAAGTCCCCATTATCCTTGGTCATCCTTTCCTTCGCACTGCTCACGCGAATATAGATGTCTTTAAGGGACAAATTTCTTTGCAAGTAGGAGAGGACATTGCTGTGTTTAAGATTCCTGAACCGATAGAACAGGTTAAGCGTTGGGATAATCAGGTTTAGGTGGTAGATTCTGAGGATAGATGTGTAGAGGGCAATGAGAGTGGTGATGTGTTTTTCACTAAGGATTTGGCGGAAGTTAAGAAGTTAGTCAGGCTTAAGTGTGGGGTTCCTGTTGGGTTTGAGGATGCCCCACAAGGCGCAAGTTAAGTTGGTTTGGGTAGGAGTTGTGGTTTTGTAGAGTTTGTATAGGTTAGTTCGTTATTTTGATTTTATTTTATTTTATTTTTATTTTGTCATTTAGTTGTGTCGAGTCAGTTTTACGCTCGGGTATCTTTTGTTTGTTTTTGCAGGTTTAAATCATTCTTACCCGTACTCAATCTCCATTCGGGTGAGTTTGTATTTGTGAAGATGAAGATGGATCTCGAGAGTGTCGTGGGAAGCTCGATCGCGACCGAAATGCTATACGATTGAAGCCGAAGATTGGAACGAAGACTTGGAGCAAACGCATTTTGCAAATCACCAGCTAAGTCTTTTCTAATTCACCTTTCTATCTTTTTATTATTTTTGCATTTTTTTATTTTATTTTTAGGTGTTTTCCATTTCTACATTAGGCACAATGTAAAACTTAAGTGTGGGGATGGGAAATAGTCATTTCTGAGTCTTAGTTGTTTGTTTTGAGTCTTATAGTGTCTTAAAAAAATCCAAAAAAAATTGAAAAATCTGAAAAAATGTCTTTGTTTAAAGTTGTGCACTTTTAATTAGAAAATGATAAGAATCTAATTTTGGCGTTCAAATAAGTTGTGGTTTTTAAACAAAGATGAATTTGGATAAACTTTTGGTAACCCAATTAGCTAAGATGGTTTCCCTAAGTGTAGTAATTGAATCTTAATTTTCGTGAATCTCGTGGGTTGTCATCTTAGGAGAAACATGATGGCCTTACACTATATAAAGATAGGCACCATTGTAGGCTTTAGAACTTAAATATGTTAAGGATTAGTGCCATTTTGGGATTTATAGCACTCTTCTTGTGAAAGAAGTGGCGCTCCGCAAAACAATGTCCACAAGGTGTAGACTGAAAGCGCTCAAAGTAGCTGCTAAAAATAAAAGAACTCAATGTAGCCAACTCAAATGAAAAAAAATGAAAAATATATAAAGCAAGTGATCCAAGACCTCATGTGCTCTACCTCTAGGATATCAACTTGGAGCCGACACCCCTGGGTGAGGTGATCTTGTTTTATGAAAAAAAACGAATAAACAGTCTATGCCCGTAAATATCATCCATCCAAAGTTCACCCTAATATGGCACTAGTAAGATACTTAGTTAAGTTCTTTAGGTTATTATGGTAGGAAACCTTTGTGGTTTAATCATGTGCCTCGTCAAGCAACAATTAATCGGGCTGACTTATTTTTTCTTTGTGTGAGACCTTGTAGATAAATGATCTAATTGAATTAAATTAAACATAAGGGAAACTTAATTGGCTGGTGTTAGGGTGTTTACTTAAATGCACCACTGTTTATCTGATTCGGTTCGTGTTTGTGATTCTATTATGAAATGTTGAAGGCTTAATTAGTTGTGATTCTATGTGCATGCTTTTTCAGGGACAAAAAAGGTTAAGTATGGGAATGTTTGATAATGTGCTAAATATACATAAATCCAGTGTTGAGTTTATTTACGTTTTGATTCGTCTCGAGTCGGTTTTTGTCTTGCTTTCTATACAACTGATATTTTTATGTTTCGTAGGTCTCATGTTGATAAAGAAAATAAAAGCTCGCGGAAAATTGAATCTGTAGGCGAAAACGGGGCGCGAAACAGAGGTACGAGGAAACGGGAACACGAAAACGAACGAAACCGAAACGAAACAGCATGGATTGGCCTCACCACGCGACCAGGGGACCAGACCTGGCCGCGCTACTTGGCGTGTGTGGTGTGCTGGGCTGGTGGCGTGGTGTTGTACTACGCGGCCACAACTCCATTTCGTCATCGCGCAACGCAGTGACGACGTTTCGGCAGAAAGTTTTCTCTTTTTTTGGCCCGGTTCACTATAAAAAGATGTTTTCGTTAACCCTAGCTTCCATACACGGTTTTGGGACAAAAAATAGTGAAAAAGAGGTGTGCCAGAGCTAAAGCGAAGGTGAAAAGGTTCAAGGGAAGCTGAGGATTGAAGACTAGTGATTTGCGTCAATCGGTTTATCAATTCTTTATCTTTTTTACATCTTTTTAATCATGTTTACTTTTCTTAAACTTGTGTTTGCTTTAAGTATTACTATGCTTGGCTAGGCTTCTTAGACCGCCTAGGCTAATGACGAACTAGTTGCAATGGTTTGAATGTTTGCTTGCATTATGGTTTGATTTTGGTTGTTAAGATTTAGTAAACGATTCATTGACGCATGTATGTGTTTGGTTTGACTTGACGATATTTATTTGTTTCCACTTGAATCTTGTTGAATGCCTTTCAAATAATGGATTTAAGTTAGGTCATGGACTGTGTGTTAGTGACTAGTTTATGATTTAGGTGCACCAAAACCATAGGAACGATAAATTGAATTGAGTTGATAAAAACGTGTAGCTAAACTAATATCCGTGAGGTGATAGTTTAATTGGTAGATCTAAGTAGATAAATTGCTAAGCTACATTTTGTGAAGAATTGGACTAGGTTTGGTTTAAATACGGTGTCTACTAATATAAATTGAAGCAAAGTAATTACCTTAGGTTATTCAATTGTGAGATTAATAATCGACATAGGTGCTAAATCATAATCTTTAGACGAATGTGAGGGAGTCTATTTACTAAACTGGTTTACTCAAATAACTTGAAACAAAACCCATAGGTTTCTTCTTGAAAAGGGTCGAGGATCTTGTCGGGGTTTGGGTTAAGTGATCATTTTACGATCCCAGTTCAATGTCAAAATATTTTCCAACAAACTAATAACTTAAGCAACTAGGGAGTCGGGTCTAGGTGGTTTGCTTTGATTCATCTGATTTCGTTTCTCATCTTTCGTGCTAGTTTCTATTTATAGTAAGTTTCCATTTTTAGGAAGTTACTATTTTTAGCAAAACTCCCATTTCAAATACTCTTTCATTTCAAGTTCGTGTCTAGTTAGTAAGTCTTACTTTAGTTAATTATCGTAGTATATAGAGTTTGTGGGTCGACACCCGGACTTACTTTAGCTATATTGCATTAGACCGGTCCACTGCCGGTTGTGTGTAAGTTAGTTGGTTCGTCTAGGTTTTTATAAATTTAAAACTAGGTATTTTTAGGTAATTAATTTATATATACGTTTGTACGCATCAATTCTCCTAATGATGGTGGATATATTCATACTAATTCACAACCATCATAAGATCCTAATGGTGAAGTTGGTCCAGAGTCACTCGACCACTTTATCAATTCAACATATCATGACCCTAACTTCACCCCCCACTCTTCAATAATCATGCAAGATCTACCCAATCTGAATCAATAAAATCTGTAGGTACAAATACAAGGAGGAGGTCATCCAACTTCACGTATTCACAAGAATCATCCTATCTCTTTGATCATAGGTCCTTTGAATCAAAGAACTATGAGAAGTCAGACGAAACAAACAAACATCTGTCTCTACTCATGTTTTCTTTCTCAAGTGGTTCCAAAGAACATTTAAGAAGCTTTACAAGACAACAACTGGATAGAGGCTATGCAGGAAGAGTTACTTTAGTTCAGAAAACCAGAAGTATGGAAGTTAGTGGATTTGCCTGAAGGAGAAAATGCTATCGGTACAAGATGATTGTACAAAAACAAGCCAGATGAACGTGGCATTATGATCAGAAACAAAGCGAGACTGGTTGTACTAGGATACACTCAGTAGGAAGACATAGACTATGAAGAAGTGCTTGTTCTAGTGGCACGACTTGAAGTCTTTCATGAAGTTGAAACTGTATCAGATGGATGTTAAAGGCGCATTCTTGTATGGACCGATTACCGATGAGGTGTACGTCAGGCAGCCGCCAGGTTCGAAGACCCTGAGTATCCACATCATGTATACTAACTTAGAAAAGCATTGTACAGTCTACATCAAGCTCCAAGGATTTGGTACGAGACATTATCCAAACATCTACTAGAACATGGTTATACCAGAGGTTAGATTGATCCAACTTTATTCATGAAGCGGGAAAATGATGGTTTTTGGTGTGTTCAAGTGTATGTTGACGATATTATCTTTGGATTAACAAGTCCATCCATGTGCAAAGCGTCCGAGGAAATTATGAAGTCCAGATTCCATATGAGTTCTACGGGGTAGATCAATTTCTTCCTTGGGTTACAAGTTAAACAGTCTGTAGAAGGCATCTTCATCAACCAATTAAAATTCGTTGACAAATTTTTGAAGAAGTTCAAGTTGCAAAATTGTCAGGCTATTAGAACTGCATCTGATGTGAACTACAAGATCCAACCTGATCCAAAAGGAAATCTGTTGATCAGACACTATACAGATCAATGATTGGTTCACCGATGTATCTTACTACATCAAGACCAGACATCATGTATACTATATGTGTGTGTGCCCGATATCAATAAGATCCTAAAGAGTTGCACTTGATCGCCGTCAAACGCATATTCAGATATCTCAAAGGAAAACCTAATCTCGGTTTATGGTATCCTTATGATGACAATTTTGAATTATATAGTTATTCTCACAGTGATTATGGTGGTTGTGCTCTTGACAGGAAATCAACTACGGGTGGATATCAGTTTCTGGGCCCTCGACTGGTCTCTTGGCAATGCAAAAAGCAGACCAAGTTTCCATAAAATAAAACACATTAAAATTCGTTACCATTTTCTCATAGATAACTCTTTAAAAGGTTTAATAATTTTGGTTAAAGTTCACACTGACAAACAACTGGCAGATTTGTTCACAAAATCTTTCTTGTCAGGACGGTTTGAATTCTTAGTCCAATCCATAGGATTAATCAACCATGATTAATTCTTTTTCTCAAGATAAGAAAATATAAATCAGAAAATCAAAAATCCAAAAATATAATAAGTCGATTTCATTTTTGATACCCATGCCTTTTTGCTTATGTTTTGTGTGTTTGTGTGATTTGCATTGAAAAAGAAAAGGTAAACAAATAAAAAGAAACACCATTTCATAAGAATCTGACTTGCAATGTGAGAAATGATAGTTACACTAATTTTTGTCTAATACATCATTTTCAACAATAAAAACTTATACGTGTTAATCGATGTGCGGGATAGCTCAGGCAATTATACTGAAAAAGTAAGTTCATTGTTGACAAACTCTAATAATAATGTGCTTTGTGTTAAGATTCATAGTTATACATGTGCTAAGATATCTCTTTTGATGAATTGGTTGAGGTGTTTCTTTAATACACCGGGTAATGATGCAATATAACTAGTGTGATGAACCACATCTTTGAACTTCTTTGATGTGGTGACCGCAGACCTGAAGTTTCACACGAAGTCTCCTTTGTTGTAGTACGCTATAGACCTGGACCACTTTAAGGTGCAGCACAAGATTCCTAATGTGGAGAAAAAAAGAGTCCCAAAGTAGACCATCACCAAATAAATTCCAAAGAGAATTTTCCAAGATTCCCAAGAGGAACGCAAGAAAAAGAAAATTCCAAAAAGGAATTCAAAAAGATTCCAAAGTGGAACAAATCCAAATAAGATAGAAACCCATTCCACACTTTTTATGTTGTAAATGACCAGGTTATGTTTGTTTAAGTACATTTCTGGTATGTTCTGATAAGGAAATAGATTGATATATGTATACATGTGGGTCACATAAGACATTCTAATCGAACCTTAATCTCATCATGTTACTGAAAAAGTAAGTGTGCCAACTCGAGCTAATTGGTATGTTTTCATATCATCACTAAATTTAACACAAGTCAAATGCCTATTTAAAAATCTAAAACATGTTTAGAAATTCTTGGTATGATCTCTCTGTAGTCTTTAGATTCATTGCATTGCATTGCATTCGTATTTAATTTATGTGTGCTTTATGTGTGCAGGCATGTGGATTCATTGATGATATTTCGACAATCCTTGTAAACTTAAAAATTTCAAGAAATTTCAAAGTTTAGGGGAAGAAATAATTTAGAAAAGAAAAATAAAAAAAATGTTTGAAAAGTTAAAAAAATGTGTTGTTGGATGAAAGGATTAAGTTTTAAATGAATGCATTTGTATTTAATGCAAACAACCCTAAATTCCCCCCAAAACCCTAACCCTAATTCTTAAATTACTTCGAATTGGATCAATGAAACTAGAAATTGATCGAGGGCTTTTGATCTAGACATGATAACGAGCTTTTGTATGAATAAATTACTTGGTTGCTGATCAATTGGAGAAAATGAAAACGAAGAACAAATGCGTTGTTGGAGAATCAAATTGGTAGTTTAGAGTTGTTAGAATTCAATTAATCTTCCAGAAACACTCTTGATGATGAGATGAATGAAAATCCCATTGTAATTGCAACAAACAACAATGTTTTGGTGCTCAAATTACAAGTTGCATGTGACATCTACCCCAAACCCGAACCCAAATGCCCGACTCGAACCCGAAGTTGTTCATCTTTTATTTATTTCGTATTTAAATTCGTTAAGATATAACTTTTTATTATTAATATAAATGAACATTTAGGATTTCCAAGTTTTCCCATCATCAATAAAACAGTCGAATTTACTAAGAGTTAATATATAAGTGTATCTATTTAATTACTATTCAAAATGATTAATCCCAAAAATATATAAATTTGTAATTTATAAGATGGATTTTATAATTATTACTTCTAAGACTACAAACGGTCATATATTATAAAAAACAACGTAAATATATAAAAACGTCAATTTTATAAACGTTACAAGTTAACTCGGTTAATTTAGTTTGTTAAATTAACGATTTATTTCACTTTGTGCCAAAACTGTTAAATTTGAAATTTATTATAAAGATTTAATCTCAATCAATCAAATAAACCAAACCATAAGGGCCAAAAGTGTAACTTTATAACCGAGCCCCCTAGTGTGCGATGTCCCATTTTTTCGGCGCCAACTCCGGCCACCGGCGAACACCCAAAACACCACTTTTTAACCATTTTAACCAGTTTCAACCGCGGTAAAATGATCCTTGTGACAAACTCGAACGCGTGACCTTTTTAATTGGATTACAACGCCCCAAATGAAACGATTTGTGCAAATCTATAACTAACGGTTTAAAATCAAAACCCGCTAAATCAATTCGAATAAAACGCTCGATTTAATCAAATCAAATCAACCAAATCGACCCTTCCATCAATTTGAAACATCCTATAATGTCTAATTGGATTAATAACTCGTCAATGGTCATCAATTTCATCCAATTAAGCTCGAATCAAAACTGAAACCATCAAACCGAATCAATCGTCGTAGAGCAATCTCTCGACATCCCTTGCATTCTCTGTGATCTCAATTTTATCAAAACAACAGTAAGATTCAGTGATTGTGTCTCCATAACTCGAACCTTCAACTATTATAATCATCATCAAAGATAATGTTGTATTATTGTTTTTTATGTGTTAGTTAATCCATAAACCAAAGATAATCTCTACAAGGTATATTTTATAAAAAAAATACTAAAATCTTATAAATTATAGTAAAACCATGATTTTATATAAACTTAGTTTTTTAAATTAATTAATACAAATACTTTTAATATCTTAAGAACACTATAAAAATGTATTTTAATACTTTTAAAATACATAAAAAGTTTTATATAAATAATGGGTTATACAAATAAGACTTTTATATGGATTTTGGTATACTTTAAAATTGTGTAAAATATTTTAGAGTATTTTTGGTGTTTATAACTCTATTTCTCATCACCAAATAGTTAATTGGATTAGTTTATTATTTACAATACTATTATTACAATTATTATAAAAAACTGTTGATATGTTTTTGATCGTTTATCGAAAACCCCAAATCCCAATTTGAAACCCTAGAATTCCAAATAACCTTAGATTCACATTGTTCCTATTCAAGTTTTCTATGCCATATGTTTTTTACTAAGTCACGATTGTTATTTACTTAGGTGATCCTAGAATTTGGACAATCCTTGATTCAATCTAGTCGGTTTTCTATTTATTTCGAGCCCGAGTTTCAAGGTAAGTAAATTCACTCCCCTTTTTACTTCTACTTTTTGGGGCCTAAATATGTGTTCTATGCTATACTACCTTTTTTCTATTTTATTTTGCTTCATAAAGAGATCATAAAATATGTTTGTCTTGCTACACCATGATGCAGTCTTATGTTATAGTTTAAAGTATTATTACTGTTAGATCATTATAGATTAGCTTGTCTTGTTTATCTTTATTATATTTGTAATGTTTTGTTTAGTCTAGGGACTGTTTATGTAAATTTTTCCTAGTAGGTTGTTTTTCTTTAATTAGTGATTGATTGCTCATTTTGAGAGAGCATTTCCTTAAAACTCATTGTAATCGCTATTTCTTAGACTATCAATACAACACTGAATTTTTAGTAATTGCAATTGTGTTTGATTGAATCATATTGGAATTGTCTCGTTGATCATAACTTTTTTCAGATTTTGATCCAATCTAGCTTTATCAATTGGTATCACAGCTGTTGGCTCAAATCTAAACTGTATTGTTAGGGCTCGTTCCTATTAGAAGATTTACTTTGTTCTTAGATTAGACAAGTTTGTATAGTGTAGGGTTAATTTTGTATTTTACCTAAAGTTGTGATGCATAAAGCATGTTGCTAGTGAATGTTAGAGAGAGAGTCTAGATCACATCTTACACGTTAGAGAGAGAAGTGTGTGTGTGATTGTATTCTCCTGCACCATTGTACTGCAACTTTTGCTTTCATCATCAATACAAGAGAATTATTTAGTAATGAATTGTGTTGCTGATTGAGTTGTTGTGATTGTACTTTGATCAGTCTGATTTTGAGCAGTATCGATCCAATTGAACCTATCAATTGGTATCAGAGCTGTTGGTACTGTGTGTTCTTCGCTACTCATCAAGCAAAAACACATCAATATTGCTCAAATCATGATCTGAATGATCTGTTGCTGTTTTTGGATCTGATTCATCATCAGAATCATTTCTAATTCACAACAATTATGCAAATTCCATCAGATTATCATCAGATCTGAGGAATTTAGAAGAAATTGAAGTTTACTGTTCGATCGAATTTTTGCTCAAAAACATCAAAAATTGATCATGTTTTGGATTGATTGATATAGGAGATTGATAATCGGTATCAAACACTGCTTGTGTGTGATTTTTGAACAAATTGGACAATTTATGTTAAAATTCTGAAAAATTTGTATGAAGATGCTGATGAACATGATGAACTGGTTGAAGATGAACTAGCCGGGTAATAAAAATTGACTTAGACAAAATTTTTGGACTTAGTTTGACGAACAATTAGGTCTTGTGCAGCCGTGTAAAGGTAATTTGTGTAAACGGGTGAAGATTTGACAAGAAAAAGTTGTGTATTGTAGAGCCGGGTGAAGCAACTATTCAGCCGGGTGATTAACTTTACAGCCGGATCAACTTGTTACTATTCAGCCGGGTCAAGTATCTCTTTTACCGTGTCAAGTACTGCCAGGTGAAAGTTTCTGATAGCTGTTGAGCCGGGTGATCATTTCTTCTTGCAGTGTCAAGTTTTGCCGGGTCAAGTTATATCTGTTCAAACAGCCGGGTGAAGATATAAAGTGTTGAAGTTTGACAACTGTTAAGCCGTGTGACTGTTCAGTCGGGTCAACACAAAAAGTTCACTGATCAGCCGGGTGAAGACAAAATTTCACTGTTCAGCCGGGTGAAAGTAAAAAATTCACTGTTCAGCCGTGTCACTTATTTTAGTTGTTTCAAACTTTATTATCTTACTTTGTTATTAATTTAGTTGCATTTATTTTTCAAATTTTAACTGTTTCTTTTCAAAAATCAACAAAACCCCAAAAATATTTTCTTTAAATTTTAAAATGGCACATATTGATGATTCTGATAATCGTGTATCAAGATTGATTAATCGTGCAGATTTCAAGAACTGGACAATCAGATTGAAACATCATCTATGCTCTATTGACAATGATTTGTGGAAGTCGATTGATAAAGGTCCCCACATTCCTACTCAGACTGCTCCTGACAGTGCAAGCACGTACACAAAAGATTCAACTGAACCTTTTCCTGAAGATAATCTACAAGGAGAAGACTTACGAAAGGTCAAGAATGATAGTAAGGCTTATTCTTTGATGTGTAAAGGGCTGCCACTTCAAGTGTTGTCGAGACTGGATACTTATCAAACTGGCTACACACTGTTCAAGGCATTAAAATCAATTTGTGAAGGAGGAGAACAATTGAGAAGTCTCAAGAAGCAAAAACTGAAGAGACAATTAGAATTGTTTGAACATATTGCTGGAGAATCTGTACACCAGATGATGAACAGATTTGTGCATCTAACAACTGAGATGACAAATGTTGGTGCAAAGACAGATCTTCAAGATCTGAATTATAGATTATTGTGTGCTCTTCCATCTTCATGGAAACAAACAATGACTCTACTGAAGCATACATAAAAGTTTCCAATGGACTTAGATCTTCTTATTGCTAAGATTGAAGAAGTTGAAATTGATGAAAGTTCAGGAAACACTGACAGATCAGGTTCTCATGCACAGTATAAGTTTGTACGGTGAATCCTTCTAATACAGTTGAGAATGCTTTTCTAGCTCAAGATGCTGTTAAAACTGATGATGAGGGTGATTTGTTTGTTGGTGCTAGCTTTTACACTGATTCATCTTATCAACCAAGCTCACCAATTTACTCTCAACCTTAATCTCCACCAAGAGTTCAAGTTCAATCAATGAAATTTCAAGCAGAAAACCAAAGTTCAAGTGCTATAGTTTAAGCAAAAGTAAAAGATGTCATGAACATCTTGTTATAAGATGATGAGACTAAGAATGCTTTCACTACATTCATGGCAAGCTTCCAAGCTTATCAAGGAAGTCATTTGACTCAATTAGATGTTGTTCTTCAAGACCTATTTGAAATGGATCCTGATGACATTGAGGAGATGGATTTAAACTGGCAAATGGTTATGGTTGCATATCGAACTCAGAAACATGCGTATGTGAACAGTAGTTACAAGCCAAATGCAAACAAGACAGTTGGTTTTGACAAGTCAAAGGCCAGATGTTTCAACTGTAACTGTTATGGTCATTTTTCAAGGGAATGTAAAGCTCCTAAGAATCAGAATTATAATGGTCAAGCTAGTTCCAGTGAACAGAATCAATATTAAGGTCAAAGTCAGAACTCGCAACAGTCTTCAAGCTATCAAAACAGGAATCAACGTTTCATGCAAAAGCCATATCAAAGTCTTCCAATGCCAGAACTGAAAGATGAAGGCAAAAAGCCTGAAGATCAGATCAAAGCACTTGTGGTTAGTGTGAAAGATGGGTATGATTGGAGTGCTTATGCAGAACAGTTTACATCTGATCTTACTTCGAGTTTGGCACTGGTTTGTGATATTGAGGAAGAAGATTGGTCTGAAGAAGGGGATGGTCAGGTGATTAATGATATCAGTTAAGATTCTGAAGATTATGATTGGAGTGCAAAATCAGATCCAACAGAAGAATCTGAATCAGAAATTGCACTTATGGCTACATCAGAAGAATCTTTATCATCTGCTGAATCAAATCAACCAAAGGTTAGTATCGAATTACCCCCTAATTATGTTCCTTTACCTGATGATGTGAAAGGTAGGTTATGTTCTGAACAATGCATTAAACATGTGGAACATTATCGAACTCATTCGCTTAAAATTGGTGACAAATTAAGCAAACATGAACAAGTTCATGAACAACTTAAAATTGATCACAAAATTGCCAATGAGAAGATATTGTCACTTAAAGAATCATGGAACAAAACCTTAAAGGAACTGGAATTGTCAAATAAACAATTGGAAGAAATGACCAAAAATTTTAAATCAAAAAAGATTGCTCATGCAGCAACTGAGGTTGAATTGACAAAAATGAAAAGCTCAAAAGCAATTCTAGCAAAGTTGATAAGTGATAGAAAAGAAAAAAGAATAGGATTGGGTTTCACACATGAACCAATGCCTAAATCAATCACTAACACTTTACCAGAAAGCTTTAATGAATTTGATCATTCACCTGAAAATGAACAAAGATTCAAAGAAATTCAAAGAAGAAAATCTGAATCCGAAGGATCTGAAGTTTTACTCGAAAGCCAGAAAGAAGATGACTGTGTGACTGTTGAAGCTGATGACGAGGCAAGCAACAAATCTGATCCTATTCTGGTACAACTTGTTGAATATCCGGAACTGACTCCTAAACCAGAAGAAACGGTAAAGGATGAAGCAGAATTTTCGGGTTACAATGATCCAGAATATAGCAAATGGAAAAAGGAGCAGAAAGCTCAGGTTGCTGATCAGCTGAGCAAACATGAAACTGTGAAGAAGATTGAAGTTCAGAAAGCAAAGATGCAAAAATCGAAAGTATCAAACAATCAATCTGAAACAAAACCATCAAAAGGTAAAAATGTCATAACATCAAATGACAACATCAAAGCTCAAGTTGTTAAAACTGAAAAAGTGAAACCTGAGACAAAGAAAGTGTCTAAAATCAAACCAATCAAGTTTGTGTCTGCAAGAACGTTTGATATGAACTCATCTCATGGTAACCAAATTAATTCTAAGATCAAATCTAACTCTGGTCTGAAATCAGGTTCAAGTCCTAAGACTTCCGCTGTCAATGATAAAAGATTTGAATCAAAGAAGGTAACTAACCAAGATGTTTCAAAATCGAACCAAGTTCCCAAACAATCAAAACTTGATAACAAGCAATCAAAGTCACAACCAAAATCTCCATAAAAGAATCAAGTTAACTTAAAACCGAACAAGTTTGCTAATGAATCACATGTTGGTTCAACATCTAAAGTTAACAATCGGCTCTTTAAGATTAACAAGAAGCATTGTGAGATTTGTGATCGTTATAATCATGTTACTGCTAAGTGTTTCTTTAACAGGTACTGCGATTACTGTGACAAAAGAAATCATTCTTCGGAGGAATGTTTTTATAACAAGTTTTGTGAGATATGTGAAAGGAGAAATCATGACACTGCAGATTGTTTCTTTCGGAAAAGCTCATCAAGAGAAATGACTCCTTTTCCGAATTTTCAAAGAAATCAATCTTTTGGTTTTCAAAAATTTAACCAAAGTCATTCTCCTGATTTGAGACCTTTCAAAAGAATCAATTCTGGTTTTAAGGAAATGTCATCAAGAAATCAGCAGGTTAACAGTTTTACGCCAAGAGCGTTGATGGTGAGAAATCAAAGATTTGAAAATAACCTTAATCCTAAGTTAGAGGAAAGGTTTTCAGCTTTAAGAAGAAAGCAAACAAATCAAGCCAGTGGCAGAAACAGTTTTCAACCAAATCTCTCGAATGAATCAAATTTTCAAAATTTACATTATCAACAAGTTACAGTTACAGATAGATTCGGAAAACCCAAGACCATGTGGGCCTGGGTTGACCAAACTAACTAAGTAAATGTTGAAATGCAGGTACGCCCTCGAAGACCTATCAACTCATGGTTTGTTGATAGTGGGTGTAGCCGGCATATGACAGGCAATCATGCCTTGCTTCAAGATTTTAAGCTAAAGAATGGTACACATGTTGCATTTGGAGGAGATGCTGGTGGAAAAATCACTGGAGAAAGAACTGTGTCAAATGGGATTATTAGCTTTGATAAAGTCAACTACTGTTCACAGTTGAACTTTAATTTGCTAAGTGTATCTCAAATTTGTGACAAATCATATTCAACTTTATTTGATGATTCTTTTTGTTACATACTTCAGCCAGGTTTTAAGATTGACAATGAATGGGTGGTGGTTAAAGCTCCAAGATCGTGATGTATACAAGCTTGATATGTCTCAGATTGATGCTGAAACCGAAACCACATGTCTCATTGATCATGCATCGAATGATGAGAGTCAGCTATGGCATAGACGGCTGGGCCATTCAAATTTCATGAATATGAACAGACTGGTGACTGGAAATCATGCTGTGGGAATACCGTCAAAGAAATTCTCAACAACTGATCTCTGTCCAGCGTGTTTGAAAGGAAAACAACATCGAATGTCTTTTAAGTCCAAGCAAGAAAACTCCATTTCAAAGCCCTTACAGATGCTACATATGGATCTTTTCGGACCAACAAATGTTCAAAGCATCGGGAAGAAGTCGTATTATTTAGTCATCATTGATGATTTTACTAGATTTTCTTGGGTTTATTTTTTGCATGTTAAATATGAAACTGCTGAGTTGCTACTGCCTACTTTGTACAAAACATGACATTATTGGTTCAGGATAAACATAAAACATCTTATGAGTTGTTATTTGGAAGAAAACCGAATATTTCATACTTGAAAGCATTTGGTTGTCCTGTGTCGATTCTGAATATAAGTGATCATCTCGGTAAATTTGAGTCAAAATCTGATGATGAATTTTTCTTAGGATTTTCATCAGTGTCTAAAGCTTATCGGGTTTTTAACAGTAAAAAGAATGTTGTTATTGAAACTATCAACGTTAAGTTTTTAGAAAATTCATTTCCGTCAGTGGCTCATGGTCCCGAATGGTTATTTGATTTAGATTCGTTTTCAAAATCTTTCAATTCTAACTTATTCGATTTTTCAGGTAAAACGAAGAAAGAGTCAGGAGACTTAGGATGTTTCAGTGATGATTCGGATAATGACGATGATAATAATCTAAATTCTGAGTATCCATTCATGTCATTTCACAATCCTAATAACGCTGTATCCAACCAAGCTCCGGATCCATCTGGTTCTCAAGAAGGTCAAGAATCAAACATTTTTGAAGATGTTGTGAATCAACAATATTCTCCTAATGATGGTGGATCTGTTCATAATCAATCATCATCAGATCCGATTGTTGTAGTTGTTCCAGAAACATTTGACTACTTCATCAATTCACCAGATCAAGTTCCTAATTTCACTCCGCATACTTCTATAATTCTACAAGATCTACCGAATCTGAATCAGTCTAATCTGGAGACTCAAGTTCAAGGAGATGTGATTCCAACTCATCGAGTTCATAGGAATCATCCTGGCTCTCAGATTATAGGTCCTTTGAATCAGCGAACAATGAGAAGTCAGACTGAGCATGCAAACGTTTGTCTTTATTCATGTTTTCTTTCTCAAGTGGTACCGAAAAACATTTCAGAAGCATTGCAAGATAACAGTTGGATTGAAGCCATGCAAGAGGAGTTACTTCAGTTTCGAAAACAAGAAGTTTGGAGATTAGTGGACTTACCTGAAGGAGAAAATGCAATTGGTACAAGATGGTTGTACAAGAACCAGCCACATGAACGTGGCATTGTGGTCAGAAATAAAGCCAGACTTATTGCACAAGGTTACACTCAAGAAGAAGGTATCGACTATGAAGAAGTGTTTGCTCCGGTCGCTCGACTTGAAGCTATTCGCGTTTTTCTAGCATATGCCTCTTTCATGAACTTCAAAGTGTTTCAAATGGATGTAAAAGGTGCATTTTTGTATGGACCAATTACCGATGATGTATACGTCAGACAACCTCCAGGTTTTGAGGACCCTGAGTATCCACATCGTGTATACAAATTAAGCAAAGCTTTGTATGGTCTACATCAAGCCCCAAGGACTTGGTACGAGACGATATCTAAACATTTGCTAGAACATGGTTTTTCAAGAGGTCAGATTGATCCCACGTTATTCATGAAGCGGGAAAATGAAGATCTTTTGTGTGTTCAAGTATACGTTGATGATATCATCTTTGGATCAACAAGTCCATCCATGTGCAAAGAGTTTGAGGAGATTATGAAATCCAGATTTCAGATGAGTTCTATGGGGGAGATAAATTTCTTTCTCGGATTTCAAGTAAAACAGTCAGCAGACGGAATTTTTATCAACCAATCAAAGTTTGTTGAAAAGTTGCTGAAAAAGTTCAAGATGCAAGATTGTTAGACTATACGAACTCCATCTAATGTAAACTGCAAGATCCAGCCTGATCCAAAAAGGAAAATCCGTTGATCAAACACTTTACAGATCAATGATCAGTTCTTTGATGTATCTTACAGCATTAAGACCAGACATAATGTATTCTGTATGTGTATGTGCCAGATATCAGTCAGATCCTAAAGAGTCGCACCTGATTGCTGTCAAACATATTTTCAGATACCTTAAAGGAAAACCGAATCTCGGGTTAAGGTATCCTTATGAGGGAAATTTTGAATTATATAGTTATTCTGATAGTGACTTTGGTGGTTGTGCTCTTGACAGGAAATCGACTATGGGTGGATGTCAGTTTCTGGGTCCTCGCCTTGTCTCATGGCAATGCAAAAAGCAGACCAATGTTTCCGTATCCACAGCTGAAGCAGAGTATATCACTGCATCAGCAGGATGTTCTCAAGTTTTGTGGTTACAAAACCAATTACTTGACTACGGGGGGTTTAACTTTCTCAAAACTCCTATTTACATAGACAATACGTACTGCTGCTATGTTCATTACTGCTAATCCTGTTCAACACTCAAAAACGAAACATATCGAAATTCGATATCACTTTCTCAGAGATAACTCTGAAAAATGTTTAATAATTTTGATTAAAGTTCATACTGACAAACAACTGGCAGATCTTTTCACGAAACCATTCTTGTCAGGACGGTTTCAATTCTTAATTCAATCCATAGGGTTAATCAACCATGATTAATTCTGTTTTATGAAAATCAAAATATAAAATCAGAAATATAAAATTCAAAAATATAATAAGTCGATGTCAAGTTTTGATTCCTATGCCTATTTATTCTTGCATTGTGAGTGTGCATGAAAAAGAAAAAGAAACAAAAAGATAGAAAACTAAAGAAAAGAAAAATCATGTCATAAGAATCTACATTGCAAAAAGTGAGAAATGATCGTTACACTAGACATTATCTGTTTCATTATTTTTAAATAAAGACTGATGAGTGTTAATTGATGTGCGAGACAGCTCAGACAATTAGACTGAAAAAGTAACTTCATTGTTGACAAATCTAAACTTAATGATCTTTGTGTTAAGTTCCTTTGTTATACATGTCTAAATATATATCTTTTGATGCTCTGCTTGTGATGATATTTGAACATAATCGGGTAACGATGCAATCTATTCAGTGTGATGAACCGCATCGTGAGCTTCTTTGTTGTGGTATCCATAGACCTGAAGTCTCACACGAAGTTTCTTTTGAGCTTCAAGGTGCAGCAAAAGATTCCCAAAGATGGAACAAAAAGAGTCCCAAATGTGGACCGTCACCAAACAAAGTTCTAAAAAGGAATTCAGAAGATTCCCAAGGGGAACGATAGGCAAAAAGAAAAATTCCAAAAAGGAATATTAAAAGAAGTCCCAAAGTGGACCAAATCCAAATAGAACCCAATTTCCACACTGTTTATGGTTGTAAGTAACTAGTTTTTTGTGAAAATGCATTCAAGTTGTTGTTGATAAGGAAATATGTTGACATATGTATACATGTGGATCGCATAAGTCATTTTAATCGAACCTTAATCTCATCATGATACTGAAAAAGTAAGTGTGTCAATTCGAGCTAATTGGTATGTTTTCATATCATCACTCAATCAAACATAAGTCAAATGTCTATTCAAAACTTGCAAAACATGTTCAGATGATGTGTGGTATGATCTCACTGCGATATATTGATTCATTGCATTGCATATGTATTTACTTTAATGTGTGTGCTTTGTGTGTGCAGGCAAATGGATTCTTTATGACTCATCGACATCCTTGTTAAACTTGAAAATTTCAAGAAATTTCAAGTTTAGGGGGAGAATAATTGAAGAAAAATATAATTTCAAAGAGCCAAAAGTATTTGAAATAAGTGTGTTGAATGGAGTATGTGGTTAATGAAAGCAAATTTATTGGATGTGTTAAAAACAAACCTAAAGTCTTGTGATTTGTTTGTTAACTAAAGAAAAATGCTTCGGATGTAGAAATATTGGTAATGCAAAAATATGTGCAAAATGCTTTTTGAGAAAAATCAAAGAAAATTGAAAAAGAAATAATTTTTGATGAAATGTGTAATTTGTTCCTAAATCATGATTGATTAATTATTTAACACAAAATCTAATAAGGATTATGTGTCTAGTTAATTTGTCGGGAATGAATGATTGCAGGTGTAATAAATGCCATTGAAAAGTCAACAGACAAAGAAAAAGTGAAGAAAATCGTATGTGTTGTAGCCGGGTGAAAAACATCATTCACTGCTCGCCGGGTGATGATATCATGTATCACTGTATAGCCGGGTGATGGAATGATAAGAGTGTCGAGCCGGGTGACAAAACTTGTCACTATGCAGCCGGGTAATGAAGTAATTGACACTATGTAGCTGGGTGATAATAGAATGAAGTTTCTATATAGCCGGGTAAGTGCTGGTACTGTACAACCGGGTAAGTGTTGTCACTATGCAGCCGGGTGATGAAAGGAAAGATACTATATATGCAGCCGGGTGATGAAATAAATTGTCACTGTGCAGCCGGGTAATGAAAAGAAAAATGCTACTGTTCAGCCGAGTGATGTGTTAAACAAAGGTGTAGTCATTCCAAATCTTGTGACACGGCTTGTTTAATCATTTGTTGACCCGTCCCAACAGTAACATGACCCGACCAAGGTTATTGGGCCTAATTGTTTACCCGTCAGATATGTTGACCGGTCTCAGGGTTTTCACCTAATTTCTGAGCCGGCTTATCCACACATATAAAAACTCACTTCCTCATCAACACTTATCATTTCTCAAAAACATTTTCAAGCAAAATCCCGTGAACATCAATCGACTCATATCATATTCAATCTTTGATTTTGTGACAAGTTTTAGTGATTGAATAAGGTATAATTTTCATGATCAGACCTCGTTAAACCCACTGTTGCTCATAAAATCGAAATGTTGATGATGAACAGTAATTGGACTTTGAATCGACACTTTTATTGTGTGTGTTAAAATTGAAATCGAGTGTTGTAATAGGTGTAATAACTGTTAATCACCAATTTTCATCCATTAATTTAACCCAAATCATCTGTTATCGACTGAATCAAAAGAAAAAAATTCAAAACCTGTCGAAACCGCCATTGATGAACTTTGAATGTGTTCATGATTTTAATGTCAAATGATAAATCACCTGCAATTGATTGATTAACTGATGTTAAAGATGAACTAAAACATGTTTTACAACTTCATTTTGCAAATAACAAATTTGTACTTAAGAATTTAAGCAGTTAAGTGTGTAAAGTTACTTGATCATTGATGCACAAAAGTTTTTGTTAAACAAGATGATATTATCAAATTGTTGATTAACTTAGGTGATTAATGTCTATGTGATTTGTTACATTATGTCTTTGTGCTTATTTCTTGTGCAAATGTTGTTCGTTTATTGAATGATAATGTCTAACACATGTGCCTTGGTTTTTGTTAATAGATGAATGATCTAAAGTTTGAACCTAAGCATAATCTCGTGGCTGTATTGGATGAATCAATACCTGAAGCAGAAGGGTATAGAGACATGATCAGATTTCTGAGAAGGACTAAGTATGTGTATGCAATGTGTGCCAAACCCATTGTATATGCTAGATTGATTAAGAGTTTTTGGAGAATAGCAGAGGTTATCACAAATGAGGTTGGTATATCGGTTGTGAGAGGTAATATTACCAGACAGTTACAGATAACCGTGTCTGAAGAGTCAATTAGGAACTGCACTAAGGTTAGATGAAGAAGAAGTTGGCGCTCTTGATGAATACACAACTGCTGAATGTCAGGCATGTTTTATAAATATGGGACATCCTCCTGTATTTCCTAAACAGCAGTTTATGAGAGCCAGATTGGGAAAACAATGGAAATTGCTATGTTATGTTATTCAGCATTGTATGTCAAGAAGAAGTGCTGCATTTGATAATTTTCCATCAGATATTGCATCCACAATTGTTGCAATAGCTATGAACAGACCTTTTAATATGTCTAGATGGATTATGAAGGGATTCATTTTCAATTTGGTGAAAGGGAAAAGATTTAAATTCTTGATGTATCCATGATTTCTGCAACTTTTGATCAACATTGCACATCCGGTTATTCGTGAAGAGGGTGTGAATGGTGACTTGCTGATGACTGAAGATATGAATGCTTTATCTTATCGAAAGATGAGCATTGGAAATGTTGCAGAAGTGCAAATGTTTGACTATATGCGAGATATAACAAACAATGAAGAAGATATTGGAGAGGTATATCATCATATTTCTCAAGGAGAAGTTGTGAATCCAGAAGATCTCATAGATGATTTGCCTAATGCACTCAAGTCTAAATCAAGTGAAAGTGATGTGAATGAATCTGAAAGTGAAGAAGTTAGTAGCTCTGAAACAGAAGAAGAAGTTTCTGAGAATGATGATGATCAGGATGATGACAACAATGATGATGATAATGTTGTTGAGAACATTGAAGATGATACAATTTCTGATCAAGTAGAAAAAGAAAAGATAGAGATAGATGTTCCTAAAGTGGAATCGATTATTATAGAGGATGTTATTGTGTCTGAAGAGCACGGACCGATTAATGTGCTTCAGATTGCGCAAGAAGCGGTTGCTGAAGTAGAGACTGTGGCACAGACAGTTGATGAAACTGAAGCTGTTGAGATTATTCCGGATCCAGTTGATATAGCCACATCATCTATTCCTGCAACTGAACATGCTGAAAAACCGAAGGAGTCTTCACCTAAGGTTGATATTGATGTGGATTTAAATGAAGAAGAAGGTGAAATCTTTCATTTAAAAAGGATGATAGCAAAATTGTTGGATGAGAATGCTCAGCTTAAGGCTTCAAATGAAAGAAAGAAGAAGAGACTTGCTGATTTTTAGGTCACTCATCAGAAAAACAACAAAGTGTTTAAAGCATTGGATGAAGAGTATGAACAACTCAAGGTAGACTATGAAGAGTTGCAAGCTGAATGTAAGACTTTGAGAGCTTAAATGGAAGTTTTAGAAAACTGGTTGAAAGAGGATGAAACTGAAAAATCTGAGTGTGATAAAGCGTTTAGTGCTGATGAAGACGTTGGAGTATTTGAAACTCCTAGGGACGTTACAGTTTATTACACCAGATCACGACGATCTAAAACTGTGACAGAACCGATTGTTGAATCACTCCCTATTCCCGATGATGCTACTGCTGTTGTGCCTTATGACAAAGCGGAGGGAAAACGTAAACTCGAAGAAGTTATTGAGATCGTTGAAGATGTGTCTGTGAAGAAGGCTAGAACCGAGGAAGCAGTTCAGGTTGAGCCGGTTCAAGCTGATACTGTACAAGCAACTGAAGTGCTGAATGTAAGTGAAGGAGCTGACACATCTGGTTTTGAAACCGAAGAAAACATATGCGAAGATATTCCTATTGATCTTGATGCTCGGTTTGCTTACCTGGAAAGGATGAAGTATAATCCTGTTTATTTGAATGGACTTACTGTTAGTCAAATAAACGAGGAATATGAAAAATGTGTAAATGCTCAAGATAGAGTTGAAGGTGATGTGAAAGAGTTTGTAGTTGAGCCAGGTGAGTGGACGCCTTTACAAGAAAGCTTAAACATTGATGATCTTCCTCCGGAAGAATTATATCATCAAAATCCTGTAGAGATGACTTCAACAGATATGCGTCAGTGGTTACAGTCAAGGAACTATCCATATAAAACGCTGAAGAGGTTAAAGAAGGAATCATTGAAGAAGATCGTTGTGAGTTTTCAGAAGTCAGAAAAGATGCATAACCGTATGCTCTTTTTGGATTATAATAATCCACAATACTTTGAACTAACCAAACGGTTCAAAGTACTTGAACCAAAAGAGATTTCGTTGATGGCTTTGCCCGAAGATGCTCATAAAAAGAGGAAAGAATTGATTGATATGTTTCCAAGCTAAATGAAAGCATATCACATTCCTATGGATGTTTACGAGTCATGGCACAAATCTGCCACAGCATGTGATATCGTAAGATCACTGCTGAGTAAAGGTCAATCCGTTGCGGACTTATTAGACTCGATGATCGTACCGGAAAAGTCCAAGGATGTGAAAATCATTGCATGGAAGTATGATGAGGTCTTTGATGCATTTTTTATTAGAAGAGTGAATGGACTATGTGATGTTTATCACTATTATTCAAGTATTTTTAAGCTGCCGGTTCAAGACTTGAAAGAATTGCACAAGTTGAGATTGATAAATCATACACGAGCTGAACGTGGTGATAAATTTGCGATGTTATTGGATGCTGGAATTAGTCGCATGCCAAAGTTTCTGGAGTTTCGTGGGCAGTAAGAAGACAAAATATATTTGGATTCCAAGAAGAAGAAGCAGAAGAAGTTAATACTTCATGATATGTATTTAGAAGAATTTTCAGATGAGTATTTTGACAAAGTAACAAATCTTGGATTGAAGGTAATTGAAGGTTCGCAAATGATGAAGCCTATTCTGAAATTCTTTTATCATGAAGAGACGTTTGAGCTGAAGTTGGTTCGAAACTTGGATGATTGGAGTCAAGACATGATCACTCTGTTTAGTACGTTCGAGCTCAAATTGCTACATCCATCTTATATTGATCACTTGCGAAGTCACAAGATGGAAAAGATGAGGAATAAAATTGCTGAGGCTGATAGAAGATTATTTGAGATAATGATTGAAGTAATTGATGCTGCCACAGAGAAGATCCGATTAGGGAAGGCATTACTCAATGCTGACCTTGTGAAGATCAACATACCAGAAATCGAGTTTATGAGGATTACTTCCAAGGGTACCTTAGAAGTACGGGCCAAAGGAAAGAAAAGGCCGTACGAATTTTATGCTAACATCGATTTTGCAGGTATTAACTTGGAAACTTTGAAACAAATGGCTGCTTGTGACATTCTTACCAATGAGTCTAAACCGAGACAATCTTTGATTGCTGAAAAGTTCAAATCATGTATTGAAGAAGCTATCAAAGAACAAGAAGAACATACTGGAAAACCGTTGCTGAAGGTCAAAGATGAACCTGAAGATTTTTGAATGAAGAATCAAAATTCAAGAGAGATTGAAGCTTAAAGCGAAAGAGTTGAAAGCTGAAGATTTTTATTTTTGAAGACCAAAGTTAAATCTTAGGGGGAGTACTGTTAGGGCTCGTTCCTATTAGAAGATTTACTTTGTTCTTAGATTACACAAGTTTGTATAGTGTAGGGTTAATTTTGTATTTTCCCTAAAGTTGTGATGCATAAAGCATGTTGCTAGTGAATGTTAGAGAGAGATTCTAGATCACATCTTACATGTTAGAGAGAGAAGTGTGTGTGTGTGTGATTGTATTCTCCTGCACCATTGTACTGCAACTTTTGCTTTCATCATCAATACAAGAGAATTATTTAGTAATGAATTGTGTTGCTGATTGAGTTGTTGTGATTGTACTTTGATCAGTCTGATTTTGAGCAGTATCGATCCAATTGAACCTATCATGTGTTCTTCATAAACGAACATTGCTTGATATTGAAAAATCTGCTCAGATTGTAGTTTTGATCTGATCAATTGAAATTGAAGTTGTGTTTAAACATCACGAACAAAGATCGAAACTCAATTGATAGCAAAAATAAAAAATCAGTACGAAATCATTAGATCGAATCCGTTTTTGTGTTTAACAGTTTTCGAACTAAAAAATTGATCAAAAACATATCATAAGATGATAATTGATGGAAGTGTTGATTGAGGATTGTTAATCGCATAATTGTTCATCAATTCAGAAGAGAAAATATCAAATCCATCAACAAAATCATGAAATAAAAAATTCGTGTTGATATGAAGTTGTCGTTTTGGATCTGAAAACCTTGGAAAATTGCGTGCTAGCTGTTTTACACTGTTTAGGAGTTTTACCACTGTTTGGACGTTTTTGACTTAGCCGTTAGAGAACTGCTGAGCTGTTTGAGATCTGTTGAGATGTAATGCATGAGGACTTAGTGAAATTGTGAACTCGAAGTATTTAGCCGTATAACAACTGTTTGGGCGTTTGACTATTGTGTAGCCGTTTCATGAAGTGCGCAAAAAAAGTTTCTAAGTGTTTTAAAAGTTTTTTTTAGAATCCAGGAAATTGCAACTATTTAGCCGTTTTAGAATTTAACTTAGCAATTTTTACAAGTTTCTCTTATAAAATTTTTCAAAAATCCAAAAACAAATTTAATTTTATTAAAAATCAAAAATACCAAAAGTATTTTGTCTTCATTCAAAATTTAAAATGGCACCTAATGATTTTGAGAAAAGTGTCCCAAGGTTGAAGAATAGATCAGATTTCAAGAATTGGACGATCAGAATAAAGTTGCACTTAAACTCCATTGACTCGGATCTTTGGAAGTCTACTAAAAAGGGTCCATTCATTCCCATTCAGCAAGCTGGTCTAGATAGAAATGGAATTACATATGCCAAAGATTCAAATGAACCTTATCCGGAGGATGATTTAGAAGGGGAGGATTAGAAGAAGGTCAAAAATGACATCAAAGCCTACTCACTCATCTGCAAAGGCTTACCGTTGCAAGTTCTAACTCGATTGGAGAATTATCAGACTGCTTATATACTGTACAAAGCCTTAAAGGTTATATGTGATGGTTGGGAGGAACTTCAAATGTTGTAAAAATAGAATGAAGAGGCAACTTGAACTGTTTGAACATATAGTTGGTGAATCTGTGCATCAAATGATGAACAAATTTATGCAACTCACCCAGGAGATGTCAACTGCAGGAATTAAGAATGATATGAAGGATTAGAATGATCGACTGTTGAATGCAATACCTTCAAACTGAAAGCAAACTGTCACGTTACTGAAGCATACATAGAAATTTCCAATTGATATGGATACTCTTATTACCAAGATTGAATCAGTGAAAATTGATGAAAGTTCTAGAAACAATGATCATGATGGCTCATCTTCTCAGTATAAGTTTGTCGCATCTCCAGCAAGTATTGTTGATAATGCATTTGTGGTCCAGAAAGAAGAAACATCTGAAGCAGAAGGAGATCTGTTTGTAGGAGCTGAAGCTTTTTTTCTGAATCATTATATTCTACAGGAGTCCCCACACAGTCATCTCAATCTCAATCTAGTCCAAAAGTGCATCAATCAAAATATCAAAATGATAACTCGTCTTCTGATACTATAAACCATGGAAAGTTAAAGATGTTATAAACATTATTTTGCAGTATGAGGAAATGAAAAATGAATTTACAGCTTTTATGGCTAGTTTTCAAGCTTCTCAAGGAGACTATCTTACTAACATGGAATTAATTTTGCAGGATCTTTTTGAAATGGATCCAGATTATGTGGAAGAAATGGATCTAAATTGGCAAATGGTTATGGTTGCATAAATGACGCAAAAGCATGCCTATGTTAACAAGAATTTCAAGCCAAGCGTGAACAAATCTGTTGGGTTTGACAAGACAATATCTAGATGTTTCAACTGCAACATCTACAAACATTTTTCAAGGGAATGTAAAGCTCCGAAACAACAACAAACTTGAGGTCAATCTCAATCACACCAATCAAGTTCTAGCAACTCAGGCTTTCAATCAAGGTCTCTAAGATCTTTCCAGCGACCTTATCAGAGTGTTCCCAGGCTTGAACTTAAAGAAAAAGCAAAGTTTGTTAAAAAAGCGAAGTTTGTTGAAAAAGCAAAGTTTGTTGGCACTAGTAGTTAGTTGCAAGGATGAATATGACTGGCGTGCATATGCGGAACAATTTACAACTGATATTACATCGAATCTTGCTTTAATTTCTGAACAAATGAAGAAGACCGGTTAGAGGAGAATAATCCAAGGCTTGATGGAGAAGACGAAGATGAAGCTTATGATTGGAGCGATAAGTCAAATCCAATTGAAAATGAAGATGTTTATGGATAAAAAGCTGTTAATCATTCGAAAGAGGTTAGTGAATCTGAAGATGGTACTAAATTTGAAGAAATTGAAGTTGCTCAGTTTGAAGAAGTAGCTTTAATGGCTCAATCAGAATAGCCAAAGGTTGATTCTTCATCCTCTAATTCTGATAAACCATTAAATTATGTTCCATTACCAGAAGAGGTGAAATGAAAGTTGTGCTGTGTTGAATGTTTGGAACAAATTGAACATTATTGAACTTATTCAGTCAAAATTTGTGATAAACTGAACAAAGAAGAGGATGAAAACTTCTATTTACATAGACAACACAACTGTTATGTTCATCACTGCTAATCTGGTTCAACATTCTAAAACCAAACATATCGAAATTCGATATCACTTTCTTCAAGATAATTCTGAAAAAGGTTTAACAATATTGATAAAAGTTCATATTGACAATCAAGTGGCGGACCTTTTCACAAAATCATTTTTGCCGGGTCGGTTTAAATTTTTAGTTCAATCAATTGATTTAATCAACCATGATTAAATCATGTCTTTTCAAACGAAAACCTCCAAAATATATATAAAACCAGAAAATCCAAAAAATAGAATAAGTAAAGTCATTTCCGATTGACATGCCTTAGTTATATGTAAGAATGTATGTGTGAGTTTGCATCATTATGAAAAATAAAAAATAGAATAAAATAATCTAACGTGCAAAATGTAAGAAGTGATAGATCGACTAGATTTATCTGAAACATCATTTTCAATCAATAAAGACTTATGCGCGTTAATTTTTGTGCCAGACGACTCAGAAAACTAGACTGAACAAGTACATTCAATGATGGTTTAACTAAATAATCATGATCATTGTGTCACTTACGATCATGTGTTAAGTTTCGCTTTCAGATAAACTTTTGTAATGTCACTTACACACCAGGTAATGATGTAATAAAATCAGTGTTAAGTAAAACATATGTGAACTTCTTTGTTATGGTGCCCAGAGACTTGAAGTTTCACATGAGGTCTCCTTTGTTGTAGTGACTGCAGACCTTGAACACCTCAAGATGTACAAAAGATTCCCAATGTGGAACATAGCCAAATGAGTTCCAAAAGCAGAATATAAAAGAAGATTCCCCAAGAGAGCACCACCAAGACTTCCATTCGTGGATATCTTCAAAACCCCAAAATACTTCACTGATTATATTATAAATGACCGGGTATTAAAGATGTTAAAGTGCTTACTTGTTGTTTTGATGATAGTAGAGCTTGCTACTGGTCTAAGTGTGGGTCACATAAGTTCATCCTAAATCAATCTAATTGATCATCTTGAATAGAAAAAGTGAGTGTGTCAACTCGAGCTAATTGATTTGCAAACATTTCATCACTCAACTAAAACAAAAAAAAATGTCTATTCTCAAAAATCAACAAAACATGATTTGGATAAACTTCTAGTATGATCTTACTGCCATTATTAACGATTCGTTGCATTGCATGTTTTCCATATATATATATATATAGAGTATGTTTTAATGTTTGTGGGATTTGTGTGTGCAGGCATGTGGAATCATTGATGATTTCTTGGTCTTCTTAAAACTATTAAATTTATGGGAGATTCTTAAGTTTTGGGAACAAATAAAGAAAATATCAAAAATTATGAAAAAGAATATCTTGAAAGTGGTTGAAAATAAAGAATGTGGTTTGGATGATCCGGATGATGCTAAAATGGTCTCGCATAAGTGTTGGATATGTCACAAAACATTTTTATGAAAATGAACTTGGAAGGGCTTCGTGCGTATTGAAACGTGATATATTTGTAAATTTGAAAATGTGTCAAATTTTCAAAATCAGAAAAGATATAATACTATAATTGTGAAATTTTGATGAAATTGATGGCATTAATATGTTTGAAATGAAATCCATGAAATTTTGATTGTAGCATATTTAGAATTAATGATTTCATGTGGTCAAATCAAGCATTTAATGAAGGCAAAGTCAACAGTTGACAAATCAGATGAAAATTATTGTCAAATGACCAAACGGATAAGCAGTGCTCAAATGTCTAAACAAGTGACCAAACGGATAACCTAGTGATCTGGTCGTTTTACACATCTGATACAGCTAAATAGTGCTCATACTGCTACATCAGATAATATTTGTTTAAGTGTTGAGAATGAACTGTTATGCGATACAATATGAAATATGTATAGGTGTTTTAAGACATATCATGAATCTCATACGGCCAAATAGTGTCATTGTGAAGGTGTAGTCGTTTCATACCTGAATAGAAATTTTGATAGTCACTATGTATAGGTTGGACTCACCGGCTTGTCGGTGTTACTTTTGTATGTATTTGTTTGACTTGTAATTGTAGTTGTACTAGCAAACCTACGGGCGAATCTATAGATTCGCCCGTAGTTCATGATGTCTTTTGTATTAAGGTGTCGACTGGGCGAACCTATGTGCCCAGCGAACCTGTGTTGGTTCGCTAGATAGATTCGCTACAGCGAATCTATCAGCGAACCTAACACTGCTATATATTGTAACCTTATCTTCACATGAATACAACTTTTGCACATCTTTTACCAAAGCTATTATTCACTGATTGTGTTGTGTAATCGTTCAATCTGAGGTGCTAGGAGCATATTCTACTTATCTTTGTAGCTTATATACCTCATTTGTGTGTGTAATCTTGTTATTGGGTTTATTTGGATATTATACACTTTGTTTGTTCAAGTCAAGACTATTTGTGTTAAACAAGTCAATATAGCACTGAAATCACGATCATTATGGACCAACAATATGGTATCAGAGCCTTAGTGCTCTTGATTGTTTGATTCTAGTGATTTTTGTGTTGATTTTGGAGTTTTTGGGTCGAAACACTATTTGATTCTGTTCTAAGCTTGTTTTAGTGTTTTGGAGTTGTATTTTGCTCAAATATTGTGTTATTTGGTCATAGGAAGCTTTTAAAACAAACGTGTATGCAAATGGTCAAGTTTTGAAGGTTTTCGGGTTGTTTTCGTACTGTTACAGGCTGGTTTGTTATCCAGCGAATCTAAGTGTTCTTCCAGCGAACCTAATTCAAATTTTTGTTCTGTTGGTTTGTGTTGTGGCCAGCGAATCTGACATATCATCGAACGAAAGTTCACTTGTTTGACTGACTGTGCAAGCGAAACTGCTGCCAAAATCAGGCCAGCGAATCTGTGCTTGCTTGTCAGCGAAACTGTTTGCCTGTCTAGCGAATCTGTTTCCAGCGAATCTGCCAGCGAATCTGCTGTGTTCTTTGAGCGAATCTAGCCAGCGAATCTGCTTGTTTTCAGCGAATCTATAATCTGTTCAAAGTTATGACTTCATCAACACTGAATATGAATGATCTGGATAGCGTTCAACCTAACAGGCCACCGAGGCTTGTTGGTGGTGAAAACTTTGAAGATTGGAAAAGATGTTTGAAAGCATTCTTCTACTACACGGACTACAACCAATGGGAATCTATAGTAAATGGCCCGCACGTGCCAACAACTGTTGAAGGAACCGTCACCTCAGTAAACACAGATCCAACTACTTTTACTGAAACAGATATCAAGTTACTTGATCGTGACAAGAAGGCACTAGGGGCATTGATACTTTGCTTGCATCAGGACATCTTCAACAGGTTTGCTGAACACACAACTGCAAAGAGCCTGTATGATGCATTGTGTGAATTTTATGATGGGAATGAGGATCTGAAACTGGATAGAAAAGCACAAGCTGAAAAGAAATTCAACTCTTTCGTGGGATACTCACAAGAGAACTTGACTGATATTACAAATCGATTCCTATCTGTGTCAAGTAATCTGAAGAAATATGATGATAAGCTGGGCAATCATGAACAAGTTGCAAAACTGTTAGATTCTCTTCCTCCTCAATGGAGTCTTCAAATCAAGCTGTTGAAACAAGAGAGAAACTTTCCTGACTACAAACTGATGGACGTCATCAACAAGCTGAAGTCTTTCGACCTTGATGTGAAGAGAAGAGAATATAATCAGTCAATGATGGTTCCAAACATTCCCTCTCAAAATGCTGCACTTATCTCATCCGCTGCAAACTCATATATGTACAGTGCTGCACCTAGAGGATCATCAAGTCATGTGCCTACTAAATCTGCTGGTGCACCTTCAAATGTTGGTTCAAGCTCGAATGCATCTGTCACCACTCAGATTCCGTCTGACACTATGGCTTTATTTGGAATGTTTGTTCACATTTATGAAGCTCTTGTTGCAGGTGAGTTGAAAGGGAAGGGTATGACAGTAGAAGATATGTATCAGGTGGATCCTGATGATCTGGAGGAAACAGATATCCAATGGCAGATGGCTATGCTCACTCTTCGTGCCAGACGATTCATGGAAAGAACTGGTAGAAGAAACTTTGGAAATCAAGGGCAGAATAGTAAGCTGGGGTATGACAAGGGAAAGTTAAGATGCTATAACTGCAAACAATTGGGCCACTTCAAAAGAGAATGCCCATTACCAATTGTTACTGAGCCAGTTAACTCTGCAAATCCAAAATCTACTCCAAATCAAGAAAGGGTTGAGGAATCAAAATCAAAGAATGAAACTGCACTGCTCACCAACTTCGACTGGAGTGCAGAAATTGAAGAAACCAAGGAGGAGATTAACCATGCTCTTGTTGCTGAGATTGCTGAGTTTGATGACAACGATATAAATCTCTTTGATCCGTTCAGAGAATTTTATGGAAAGGATGAGGAAGAGAAAGTGGAGAATGTTGATAAAGTTAAATCAGATGTTATTGCTCAAGGGCATCTGAATCATTCAGGGTTGGTTTGTGAAGCGGCTGTTAATGAAGTGAAGCATGAGGAGGAGTCAAAGCTTAGCTTGGAAGAAATGATTGAGAAGGCAAGGCTAGATGCAGTTGATGAATTCAAAAGAAGCACTCCCTACTGTCAATGTGATCGCGCTCTGGCTGCCGAAAAACTGGTAATTGGTCTTCCTTACGATGTTATTGAAGATATGTGTTCATCTGCTTGCAAAATTCGTTTAATTGGCATATACAAAGCAAATAATTTGTTAATGTCAAACGAAAACGAATTAAAAAGAACCATCAAAGAGCTTAAATTAAGTGAATCAAAATATTTTGTTAAGTTAAGAGAAGCTTTAAAGGAAAATGAACACTTAAAAAGAACTCTTTTAGAAAAGAACTGTGAAATTAACTACTTGACTGAGCAAGTTACACTTGCTGAATTTGAAGCAAGAAAACTTAAAAACAAATTGCAGCAGTGGACTATATCTGGTATGAAAAGGGAGGAACTGTGCAAGAAACAAAGGGGGGCCAGAGTTAAGACGGGTTTGGGTCTTAGTAACAATGAAACATATGCATATCCTCCACCGAGTACTTTCTGTTACTCTCCTACACCTATTCCTCATCCCTCAAATGAGTTAATTCAAGAGATTATGCAGAATGATACTGACAGTTCAATTGCAGGTTTAAGTGAAGTAAATCTTAAGGAAGTTAGAGAGGATTACGCATATGGTGGGAGTGTTGGGCTTGGTTGTTCTGGCAGTAGTGATTGCAGTAGTTCGGATTCCAAGAAGTCTTTTGAAGACATTAGTTTAATCAATTCTGTTTGTAGTAATATGTCATTTTCAGACAATTCCATGTTTAATAGTAATTTAGGGTGCTCTACTTCAAACCCTAATGTGTTGAATGATGATTTAATTGAAAATGTGTGTGTGAATGACAAAGACAAACTTTCAGGTCATGTCTCTGAAAGTCAAACCAAAACAAACTGTTTTCAAAAGTTCTTCACTCACCAAATTCCATCTTTCACACCTGTGAGAATTTCAAAACCAAAAGAGAAGGAATCATCTTTTTCATACATTCTTAAACCAAAACCTGAATCTGATACAGTTAAAGTCACAACAGGTAAGTTAAAAGAACTCTATGACACTTACAGTGACTGCAACTCACAACTGTCTGAATGTGATGAGGAAATTGAAATGGATAAAATTTCTGTTAACAGAGTTCCCAAAACTGGTTTGAAGTCTCATTGTTTTAAATGTGGAAATACTGGTCACACTGTCAAGCAATGCCCTAAGTTAATCCAAAATAGCTCAAAGCAAAAATCTTTCGGAAGAAGATTAAAAACTTTTGTAAATAATTTCTTTTGTAATTCTTCATCTGCTTCACCACCCAAGTACACAAAGGCTTGGGTGCCAATTTCAAAGGTCTAACTTTTCATTTCTTTTAATAAATGTCAGGAACATTCAAATGCCGTTGTAAATAGTCATTGGCATATTGACAGCGGATGTTCCAGACATATGACAGGGTTGAAGGACCTTCTAACTAACTATAGGATCATAAATGGCGGTTATGTTGCTTTTGCGGGAGACAAGAAAGGTGGGAAGATGATTGGTCAAGGAGAAGTCTCAAATGGCTCACTTACTTTAGAAGACGTCAACTATGTTCCTGAACTGGCATTCAATCTTCTGAGTGTATCACAAATCTGTGATAAGAATATTCCTGTGATGTTTCTTCCAAATGAATGCCTTTTCTTGAAGCCAGAGTTTACTATTCTCGAAGATATGGTGATCATGCGAGCTCCGAGACGAAATGATACCTATATGCTGAATATGGGATCACAGGAATCAAATTCCACCGTGACCTGTCTCCTGTCTAAATCTTCATCTTTTGAATCATTTTTGTGGCATAAACGTTTAGGACACATCAATTTTAAAATTCTGAATAAATTGGTTAAGAACAATTTGGTTAGGGGTTTACCACTCAAAGACTTTTCAGTGGTTGAGAAATGTATGGCTTGTGCTAAAGGAAAACAGCACAAAAAGCCTCATAAACTTAAAATTACAAATTCCATCTCAGAACCCCTCGAATTGTTACATACTGATTTATTTGGTCCAATAAGTGTCAAATCTATTGCTAAAAAGTCTTATTGCTTGGTTGTCACAGATGATTACTCTAGGTACACCTGGGTGAGATTCATGGCAAACAAGAGTGAGACTGCCGAAGAGTTGATGAAGCTGATACCTCTAATCGAGGTTCTGGGAAAGAAGAAGGTTCAAGCCATCAGAAGCGATAACGGAACTGAATTCAGAAACCACATCTTCAACTCCTTCTGTGAACAACGGGGTATTCTCAGACAGTTTAGCGCCGCCCGAACACCACAACAAAATGGTGTTGCTGAAAGAAAGAATCGAACCCTTGTGGAGGCCGCTAGAACTATGCTGATCGAGTCAAAACTTCCAATTATTTTCTGGGCTGAAGCAGTTAATTGTGCAGCTTATGTTCTTAACAGGGTACTGATTGTCAAGGAAAAGATGAAGACTTCATACCAACTGTTTCGAGGGATTAAGCCGCTGATTGATTTTCTGCGCCCCTTTGGATGTTCTTGCACTCTTTTGAATACTCAAGATCAGAAGACGAAGTTTGGTGCTGTCTCTGATGAATGCTTCTTTGTGGGATACTCGAACACACAAAAGGCGTATCGTGTTTACAACAAGCGAACGCGGATTGTGCAAGAGTCCTACTATGTTGACTGGCAAGAGTCAAACACTACCAGTATTGGTAGTGAACCGGCATGGTTTTATGATTCCACCACCATTTTCAAATCATTTAATCTTCCTGACTCTGACGATGACGACATCATTCCACACACATCAGTTTCTATTTTCAATCATTCACCTACACCATCACAACCACAACCTTCAACATCAACTACACAACTACCTCCCACTTCATTTGACATTCCATCACCTCCACCACCTCAAACTGTTCAAACTTCTCCACCAGACATTCCATCCACATCCAACACCATCCCATCACCTACACCTCCACAACCATCTAATCAAACACCCTCAACCGATCGAAATCCTTTACTACTCAACACTGACTTCAAAACCCTGAAAAACCATCCTCACGATTATATCATTGGATCTATTACTGATGGTGTGCGAACTCGGAGTCAGAGTGGTTTGATTAATGAATGTCTTTATGCTGCCTTTCTGTCTCAAGTTGTTCCAAAGAATTATAAACAAGCACTTGAAGATCCTAGTTGGGTGGATGCCATGCAAATGGAACTGCAGCAATTCAGGAAGCTCAAAGTTTGGGAACTGGTTGATCTTCCTCCTAACAAGTGTCCAATCGGCACTAAATGGGTTTTCCGAAACAAGCCAGATGATCGTGGTGTTGTAATCAGAAACAAAGCGAGACTGGTTGTTCAAGGATTTGCTCAAGAGGAGGGAATTGACTACACCAAAGTTTTTGCTCCAGTCGCTCGCCTGGAAGCCATCAGAATCTTTCTTGCTCATGCCGCAAACAAAAACTTTAAGGTTTATCAGATGGATGTGAAATGTGCATTTCTATATGGAGATATCGATGAGGAGATCTATGTCTGTCAACCACCAGGTTTCGAGGATCCCGATTTCCCGTCAAAGGTTTACAAGCTTGATAAATCCTTGTATGGGTTGCATCAAGCTCCACGGATCTGGTATGAAACTCTGACACAGTATCTTCTCAGCAAAGGTTTCTCTCGTGGGAGTATAGATATGACATTGTTCAAGAAAGAGGTGGATGGCGAGCTGCTGATCGTTCAAGTGTATGTTGATGATATCATTTTTGGTTCGACTAATGAAGGGTTGTGTAGAGAATTTGAGAAGGTGATGATGGAACGCTTTGAGATGACCATAATGGGGGAGATGTGTTTCTTCTTGGGGCTGCAAGTGGAGCAAAAGCCTGATGGAATTCTAATCCACCAAGAGAAATATATCAAAGAAATCCTCACGAAGTTTGGCATGGATGATTCTTCTCCTGAATTGATTCCTTTTACAGCTCAAACATGCCTTACTTCCGATGATAATGGGAATCCTGTGGATGCTCATCGGTATCGCTCGATGATCGGATCTCTCATGTATCTGACTGCAAGCCGTCCAGATATTACATTTGCCGTGTGTTACTGTGCTCGTTTCCAAGCCAATCCAAAAGAATCACATGAGAAAGCTGTTAAACGCATTTTTCGCTACCTTAAGGGTTCCTCTCGTTTGGGACTTTGGTACCCAAAAGGTGGGAACTTTGATTTACATGCTTTTTCTGATAGTGATCATGCTGGTTGCAGGATTAACAGGAAATCAGTCACTGGTGGATGTCAATACCTTGGAGAATGTCTTGTTTCCTGGCAAAGCAAGAAACAAACAACTGTCTCTCTGTCCACAGGAGAAGCAGAATACATTGCTGCTTCAAGTTACTGTTGCCAAGTGCTGTGGATTCAACATCAGATGATGGATTATGGCATCAACTTTCTTCATACGCCACTCTTTTGTGATAATGAAGCTGCTGTTGGAATTGCCAAGAATCCTATTCATCACACTCGAACCAAGCACATTGAAACAAGAATTCATGCAATCAGGGATGCACAGGAAAAGGGGTTTATTGATATTATTCCTATCGAAACTCGAAAGCAAAAAGCTGATCTTTTCACAAAAACTTTTGACAAACCACGTTTTTATGAACTGATCTCCATGCTGGGACTTATATCTTTTTGAAAACCTTTTTCTGTGAGAATCCATTTGTAAATACGTAAATAACTTTTCTTTTTCTTCTTTGAAAAAAATCCGTGGGTCACTCGATTCATAGCTCCGTTATTTTATTTTATCCAATTTTATTTTATCTCATTTTATTTTCCTTTTATTTTTTCTTTCATCTCTGTATATATATATATTAAGAAAATCTGAAAAACAAAAATTTCTTTTAGACGGCTATTATATAGAAATTTTGGGGGAGATATAAAAGATTAACTATTTATAGTTTTTCAAATTTTGCTATTTCAGGATCTCCGTTTTGAGTGATGTTGAAGAGTCGTTGAAGGAGGTCAGAAGCATTGCGTTTGGGATATGTCAGATAGGCTCAGCCCGAACACAAAGTAAACAGTGATTGTGCAGCCAAACATAACGCTCAAGATCTCGACAACAAGGATTATCTCCTTGACATGATTGGATTGCACAAAGATAATGGTTCTGTCAAAAATGGGTTGAGAGCGTCAAATCTTTGCCTTGATTTCTCCAAACCTCCCAAATCACCCTCGCCCTATCCCCGAATCGAGTTTCTAGTATGCAAAACAAATAAAATAAAAAGCTGCTAGTGATGCTCTTCGGAAAAGCCTCTGAGTGAGTTACTCGTTAACTCCTCAGAACGTTTTGAGTCAAGTGCTTAACTCCTCTGCTATACGGAAGTATTGACCTGGAGTTGGTGGATCTTCTCTGCTATACGGAAGTATTGACCTGAAGATTCACCGAGCATGCTCAAATGTTTATCTCCTCTGTTATACGTCAGTATAGACCTGGAGCTCTAGACTATTTGAGTTTCCCAAATAATAAGTCGCATTGTATTCAAAAGAATCAATTGCTGACAAGCTCCACTCACAAAGAAAAGATGCAGAAATTGCACAAGTGTCAAAAGAAGCTATTGCATCGGTCAACATTCAAAAGTTGATCATTGAAATTCAAGCAAAGTCAATCGTATTGCTCAGATATACCCTGATGACAGAACTTGTTCTTTTTACCTAGATGTCTGTGGGGACCGAGTTGTCTGAGCTTCTTCAATCAAACCATAAACATGATAAAAGAAGCTGTTGATCTCTTGTTGAAAGGACTAAGGCATGGGTTTAAATGGACAAACATATCTGCAATCCCGCCAATCGATGATTCTCCGGATTCTGCTCAAGACATCATGAAGAACATATATCCTTATTAGCGTTTAAAATTCCTTTTTATTATTTTTTATTATCTTAATTTTAACTTCTATCTTGTTATTATTAGTATTTTTAGGATTATATGTGTATATGTTTGTTTTTGGAGCGTTGATATCGTGGGACGTTTTCACGGATTTACAAAGATTTTAAAATTTAAGAAAAACCAAAAATATTTTTAATTTGTGTGCGAGCGAACCTGCTAGCGAACCTACAGGTTCGCCCAAATCTCAGGTTCGCCTGCAAACCTTTTTGCACCACCGCCGCAGGCCATGTTGACGTTTGGTCTTCTGGCGAATCTAATGTTCGCTGTTCAAAAGTTCGCTGGCATGTATTAAGTTCGCTGGACTGTCTGCCAGCGAACCTATGTCTGTATATATAGGCTGTGACAGCGAAGTTTTTCAAAACATTCGCTGTCACCACTGTAGCACGCATTTTCAAAAACCTAACGACAAACGTTCGATTCTCACTTTCAACCGGTCTTTTTCACACTTAAACATCACAAATATTGCCTGGTATGTGATCGATTTCATCTTAATCACTGTTTGAACTCTTAATCGCACCATTATCTTGTTTTAATCTGTCGGCCTATGATTGTGTGTGGAATAAATGACTGATTTTGTGTTAGTTGTTAGGGTTTTACTTCATAATAGTCCCCCTTGATGTTTATACTACCTGTTTGTTGCTCTAAATGCTTGATAATGGTTGATTGATTGTGATTCTGGCCGTTTTTCAAAAACTAGGGTTTCCAGCGAACCTATGTGTTCGTCTGGCGAATCTGAACGAAAGTTCAAAACTTCGAGCGAACCTATGTCGTTATGCTGCCCGCGCAACAACATAGATTCGCCCGACTGTTTCTAGCGAACCTATACATTCGCTCGACCAAGATGACTGATTTTTCATGTCAGCGAATCTATAGGTTCTGGTGCCAAAATCTCAGGTTCGCTATACCAGCGAACCTAATTTCCAGCGAATCTATTAACTGTTTTTCAAATTTTCATTTCTGATCAATCTTCGTTTATTTTTCAGGCACAATGTCGACATTATTTTTTGAAAAGAAGCACAACATGTGTGCTTTACTCGACGAAAACCACGAAAAGGCCGGTAGCTATAGAGATTCAATCAAGTGGCTGAAGTCATCGCATATACATCACGCCATATCTCACTTACCCACTATATATGAACAGCACGTTCGGGATTTCTGGCGAACTGCTGTAATGAACGTGTCGGTACAGCCGTCACGCATCTGTGCTAAAGTCGGTGGATATGACCTGGAGTTCACAGAGGCTGATCTAGCCAGGATTTTAAGGCTAGAGGAGGATGTCGGAGAAGAAGTTAGTATGACGGCCGAAGAGGTATATGGGGCATTCCGGACTGCTGGGTATGAGGGTCCGATGCCCGGCGAGAAGAAAATGGAATTCGTAAAGTCCTATCTGATCCAGGAGTGGAGGTACATCGCTCACGTGTTTATCATGTGCCTGGATCATAGGAAGGGGGGTACGGACGGGCTAAACCTAGACTGGGCAAGGGCTATGATGCTGTTTTGCCGGGGGCAAAAAGCCAATATCGCGAAACTGATATTCAACTATCTTCTCGAGAACATTCACGCTACCAAAGGTGCCAAATGGTTGATGTATCCGAGGTTCATTCAGATGGTGCTGAATGACAAACTACCAAATCTGCCAGTAGTTGGTGACGTACTGAAAATTTGGGATATGCATTCTAGGATATTCAAGGATTGTAAGGCGGTAAGATCAGATTGCGTTGGTAGGATGTCATTTTTATGGGAAAATATGTATCCGGCTGAAAGATGGGTACAAATTCAAAGGCTGATTGAGACGGAAAGGAAAAGGGGTGGCGAAAACGTAGAGGTGGTTGAGAAAAGGTTGAAGAAACGGAAAGCGTATGCAAAGGAGAAAGACTATTCATTCGATCGGGAAGTGGATGAAATCCAAGCTGAGATTGATGCTGGTAGGGAACAGCGAACAAAGAGGAAGTCGGACGCTCAATCTGAAACATCAAAGAAGGCGAAGCACGATATCGGGGGTACATCTGTTGGGTCTGGTAATGAACTGAAGGGTGAGGTTGAAAGATTGAAGGCTGAATTGGTTGAGTTGAAGGGGAAATATGATCAGTTGGAGACACAGGATGCTGAGAAGTCAACTGTTATATACGAGATGGGTCGAATGATGAAGGACCAGCAGTGTCTGATTGTGAGGATTTTCAAGGAGTTAAACAGTTTGAAAGAAAATGTAGGGACTGAACCGGCAATGACTGAAGCGGAACTGAACTCCTTAACGGATATTGCAAAGTATCCGTTAATGGATGTCGATTTTGGAGACAAAGGAAAGGCAAAAGAAGCTGAGGAGGTGTTTGATGAGGAAATGGGCATTGATTTAGATGTGTTTGAAGGAGATGAAGTGGTCGGAGGATCTGGGGTGGATTTTACATTGATAGATGAACCAGAATTGGACGTAGAAGCAGATAGTGAGGAAGATTTAGATGATGAGCCGGAGAATTATAAGGTTGAAGAAAAGGGGGTTAGCTATTAGTTCGAGCACGTTGAGTTAGATAAATCAGAATGGTTCAGGAAGGATGAAGAGGTTGTTCCTGAAGTGCCACTTTTTCAGAATATCGACAAACCGAACACCTCTCAACTGGATAGGCAGGTGATTGCATGGAAGTATAACAGTCTGGTGGATGCTTATATGGTCAAACGAAGGGGCGGTGACATCTGTTATATAAAGAATAGGAAGCATTTCGCCACTCTGCCAAGGTGGGATTTGCGTAGGTTGGCCGAACTTCCGCTGTTAGGAAAAGAGGACAGTGGTAGGGCGTGTGCGTTTGAGGTCACCATCCGAGAAGCTGCAAAGACAAACTTTGTTGATTTTGGATCCAAAAACCGAGGAGGATGAGACAGAAACGGGATAGGCATTGGGTTTCGTGGAAAGGTAAGGTAGTTCTCAAGATCGAAGCGCCAAAAATCATGACAAGAGTCAGGGTCCCAGACACACAGCCACCCAGATTACAGGATTTTCACAAATGGTTTTATGATAACAGTACTGGGGAGGCCATTATCAGACTTCAAGGGGAAGACCGTCCGGAAATACGTCTGTTTGATCCTATGGAGGTCTTCTCCTTCTGCGATGAGGATTTGAAAGTTCTGTGTGAGAACCGGATCAAGCACGGGGCTGGAGAGGATACTGCTACTGAAGCGAACCTGTTTGTGAAGGTCGCAAATAAAGCCCGTGGAATCCGTGCAGAGTTGAGATTGGTGAATGAAAGATTGAGGAGGTCGGATGATCAGCGTATGGACATGGATGATCTATCAAGACAGCTGGATCGATCAATAGAGCAGAGGTTTGAGAAACCGGTGCAGGTGATAGATTTGGAGGTTATTAGCGAGGAGCAAACTGCAGAGACTCCGGCGGAGACGACAGTTCAACATGAGCCTGATACTGAGGTCGCAGACACAGAGTTTGTGGATTCTATGCTAGTGTTCAGTGAAGATGAGGCCGGATCTGAAGACTTTACAAACCCAATGGCCGGAATTAAAGAAAGGGCAGGAGCGTTTATCGAACATCTTTGAAGCCATCAAGACGGAGCTGAATTAGAAGACTTCCCCAGGTGAGGTCCAACCTAGGGGGAGTATTGATAGTCACTATGTATAGGTTGGACTCACCGGCTTGTCGGTGTTACTTTTGTATGTATTTGTTTGACTTGTAATTGTAGTTGTACTAGCGAACCTACGGGCGAATCTATAGATTCGCCCGTAGTTCATGATGTCTTTTGTATTAAGGTGTCGACTGGGTGAACCTATGTGCCCAGCGAACCTGTGTTGGTTCGCTAGATAGATTCGCTACAACGAATCTATCAGCGAACCTAACACTGCTATATATTGTAACCTTATCTTCACATGAATACAACTTTTGCACATCTTTTACCAAAGCTATTATTCACTGATTGTGTTGTGTAATCGTTCAATCTGAGGTGCTAGGAGCATATTCTACTTATCTTTGTAGCTTATATACCTCATTTGTGTGTGTAATCTTGTTATTGGGTTTATTTGGATATTATACACTTTGTTTGTTCAAGTCAAGACTATTTGTGTTAAACAAGTCAATATAGCACTGAAATCACGATCATTATGGACCAACAAATTTGTCGAAGTTTAGACGTTTTTGTTGATCCCAAAACACTATTGAATCAGTTATTTGGTGAAGATTAGGATCAAATTGGTAAAATATAGATGAACAAGAGATGAACAATGAAGAACACTATGAAAAACTCAGATTTGATCTTTAATTGGATTGCATAAAATGTGTACAATGGAAACCCCAATCACTAGCTCATTCAAGCATCCTAAAACCCTAATTGCAATTTACTATTTATATCCTAATGACACTTTGGACTAATGACAATTAGGACCCTAGACTTAGACTAAAACATGACAAATGTAAATAATACAAATAAAACCCTAATGTTTAGTCTAATATTTATTTTGTCATAAAGACAAAATATATATATTAAATAAAATACTAAAATGACGAAAACTATTAAATATATTTTGTTGACGCAAAATATATTTATTAACAATAAAACTCCGTCGCCTTGAACGTCTTGTCTCTAATCTTCGTCCCAAACACGTCGTCTTGACTTTTGCGTTGACTTTGACAGTAGACGTTGACTTATTAACAATAAAACTTCCTCGCCTTCAACGTCTTGTCTCTAATCTTCGTCCCAAACACGCCGTCTTGACTTTTGCGTTAACTTTGACCGTAGATGTTGACTTTGACTGTGTTGATAATATTAGACTACAATTCAGGTCCAACAATACTCCCCCATAGTCTATTATTATCAACGTCTTGCATCGTGTTTAGCACCGATAAGTCAATACAGTTGAATCTTCAATTTGGTGAGCATCAGTTCTTAATTTCAGCTCCAACAAAACTCCCCCAAGACTGATGCTTGCCAAATTATGTTGTTGAAGATCATTTATCTCACAAGCTCCCCCATATTGTATGCTCCCCCATTTTTCATGCTCCCCCATTTTCCGTGCATCCTTTCATGAAATTTGAAACGACTTTTCAACTATCTTTTCTTGAGTGCATCAGAAGATGTAGGAGGAGGATTCCTAGCTCGGTATCTTCTGCAAACTTTGAGGAACAGGTTCTCTGGTCAGGTGCTTTGCTCAACTGATGATCGGCCATCATTTGTAGCAAATATCTGTAACACAATTACAAACAAAATCTCGAGATTTCTCATTAGATCATTTCATTTAACAAAATAAACTCTTGTTTATTTGTGTATGAAAACAAGTGAACCCGTGTTCGTTTGTGTGTGCATTTTCCCGTGAAATGCAAGTGAAAATGATAGCATATTAATAGCATAATATGGAAGACTTGAAAATAATTAGAAATAAAAATCTTTTTGGATTTTTTTTAATTAAAATTTAAAAATTCAGAAATAAGAGGACGATTCTGACAAGATCACAAATATTTTAGACAAAGAGAACACATCCCATAAGGCACACAAGACTAACAAGACTCAAAAACCCAAACATAAAAAAGATAATAAACGAAATTTTCATGAAGGATATCAGATAATGCGTTTCGAGCGACCATCCAGAGAAACAAAGACTTGGCGAGATTGTCAATATGTTTGTCCATTTAAACCCATGCCTTGTTCATTTCAACAGACAATATGTGATGATCTTATCATGTTTTGGTTCGATTTGAAGAAGCTCAAGCGACTTGGTTTTCACAGACATTCAACAAAGTAACTTGTCCTAACATCAAGGTGTATCGAGCAATATGATTGACTTTGCTTGAATTTCTTTAGGATCAAATCTTGAATATTGATCAATTCATGAAGTTCTTTTGACATGATGAGAAGGCAAAGACAATGATCAATTTTATGAAGCATTGTGAGTGCCATTTGACATTTTGGGAGTGGAGCTTTTCGACAATGGTTCTTTGATGTTTGAACACATTGCGATTTTATTATTTGGGAAACTCAAATGATTAGAGCTCCAGGTCTATACCGACGTATAACAGTGAAGATAATCATTTGAGCATGCTCGGTGAATCTTCAGGTCTATACCGACGTGTAACAGAGAAGATTCACCAACTCCAGGTCATTGTTCACACAAAGCAGAGGAGTTAAGCACTTTGACTCAATACATTCTGAGGAGCTAACAAGTAACTCACTCAGAGGCTTTTCTGAAGAGCAACACTAGCAGCTTTTTATTTTATTTGCTAACTAGAAACTCAATTCAGGGCTAGGGTGAGGGTGATTTGGGATGTTTTGGGCAAATCAAGGCAAAGATTTGACGCTGTCAACCCATTTTTGTCAAAACTTATTACTTTGTGCAGGCCAAGTGTCTGTGAAAGTGCTCCTTATCACCGAGCTCTTTTGAATTTTTGTTTGATCACAGAATTGCTGTCTAATTGTATTCCAGCTGAGCCTGTTGATATATTGTCACACAAATCAACATCCTCCTTTATATTTGTTTGAGATATTACTCCCCCAAAATTTATATTTGTTGGTCCATCTAGATCGAGATTTCAGTGCTATAGTGATTTGTAATACAATGAAACACACTTGATTCAACTAAACAAAGTCCAATATTACTCAACAAACAATAACAAGATCAAAACAACTCAACAAGAGGTAAACAAGCTACAAACAACTCAACCCATTTTTTTCAAAACTTATTACTTTGTGCAGGCCAAGTGTCTGTGAAAGTGCTCCTTATCACCGAGCTCTTTTGAATTTTTGTTTGATCACAGAATTGCTGTCTAATTGTATTCCAGCTGAGCCTATTGATATATCGTCACACAAATCCACATCCTCCTTTATATTTGTTTGAGATATTACTCCCCCAAAATTTATATTTGTTGGTCCATCTAGATCGAGATTTCAGTGCTATAGTGATTTGTAATACAATGAAACACACTTGATTCAACTAAACAAAGTCCAATATTACTCAACAAACAATAACAAGATCAAAACAACTCAACAAGAGGTAAACAAGCTACAAAGATGAATGATATAAGCTCCTAGCACCTCTAGTTAACACACACACAATATTAGGGTTTGATAAGAAATGCAAAAGTTGTATTGCAATGAGAAAACATTACAATATATAGATCAGCTATAGATTCGCTGATAGATTCGCTGGCAGCGAATCTATCAAGCGAACCAGATAGCTTCGCCGGGCACAATTTAGGTTCGCCCGGTCGACAAAACAGAACAATAAACATAAACTGTACAATTCTTCCGGGTGAATCTATAGATTCGCCCGTAGGTTCGCTAGACATAATCTATAAACTATAAAACAAAAGATATAATACCGACATGCCGGTGAGTCCGACCTATACATGACTATCAATACTCCCCCTAGGTTGGACCTCACCTGGGGAAGTCTTCTGGTTAAGCTCCGTCTTTTTCGGCTTTAAAAGTTCTCAATGAACGCTCAAGCCCTTGATTCAATCCCGGCCAATGGATTTGTCACATCTTCAGATCCGGCCTCATCATCTTCGCTAAATACCAAAATCTACTCAATAAACTCAGCTTCGGCGACATCGGGATCAGGCACATCAAGAACAATCGTTTCCGCCTGAATATCTTCTGTATGCTCCTCACCGATCACATCCAATTCAACAACCTCAACAGGTTTCTCAAACCTTTTCTCTATCGATTTATCAAGCTGTTTGGACAAGTCATCCATATCCATTTGCTGCTCATCCGTCACTCTCAACCGTTCATTAACCTTCCTCAGCTCAGCACGTATACCTCGGGCTTTGTTGGCGACTTTCATGAACAAGTTCGCTTCAGCCCGCGTATCATCTCCTGCCCCGTGCTTAATACGGTTCTCACACAATACCTTCAAATCCTCATCGCAAAATGAGAAGACCTCCATTGGATCAAACAGACGTATTTCTGGACGGTCATCTCCTTTGAGTCTGATAATTGCCTCACCCATACTGTTATCATGAACCATTTGTGAAAATCCTGTAATCTGGGTGGCTGTGTAACCGGAACCCTGACCCGTGTCATAATCTTTGGAGCTTCAATCTTTAATACAACTTTACCTTTCCATGAAACCCAGTGTTTGTCCTTCTTTTGCCTCATCCTCTTCGGCTTTTGATATCCAAAATCAACTAAGTTATTCTCAGCATCCCTTCTGATCGTGACCTCAAACGCACAAGCTCTTCCACTGTCCTCCTTGCCTATCAAAGGTAGTTCAGCCAACCTACGCAAATCCCACCTCGGCAATGTGGCGAAATGCTTCCTATTTCTGATATAACAAATATCTCCACCCCTTCTTTTGATCATATATGCATCCACAAGAGAGTTATACTTCCATGCAATAACTTGTCTATCTAACTGCGAGGTGTTTGGCTCATCGATATTCTGAAAGATAGGCACTTCTGGAACAACCTCTTCATCCCTTTTAAACCATTCGGATTTGTCCAAATCAATGTGATCAAACAGATAACTCACCCCTTTTTCTTCAACTTTGTACCTCTCAGGTTCATCTTCCAAATCCTCCTCGCTGTTTACATCTGCAACAATCTCTGGTCCAGTAAATTCATCTAAATCTATTCCCATGTCTTCATCAAACAAGTCTTCATCACCTTTCATTTCAGTCTCTGTCCCAAACCCGGATTGCATTAACGGATACTTTGCAACATCCGTTAAGCTTTTCAGTTCTATTTCAGACATCGCTGGATCCGACCCATCCTTCTCCTTTAGGCTGTTCAGCTCCTTGAATATTCTTACGATCAAACACTGTTGGTCCCTCATCATCCTACACATCTCAGAAATAACACTCAGTTTCTCTGCATCCCTCATTTCCAACTCCGCATATCTACCTTTCAGATCCACCATCTCAGACTTCAGACTTTCAATTTCACCTTTTAATTCACTAACAGACTCAGCAGATCTACTCGGAACATCGTGTTTCGCTTTCTTTGCAGCTTCAGTCGGAGCATCTGATTTTCTCTTCGTCCTTTTCTCCCTACCCGTATCAATTTCAGCTTGTATCTCATCGATTTCCCTATCCAAAGAATAGTCTTTGTCCTTAGCATACGGCTTTCTTTTCCTCAACTTCTTCTCAACAACTTCTACATTTTCAGCACCTCGTTTCTTCTCAATCTCCATTAACCTTTGTATATGTTCCCATCTATCAGCAGGGTGCATATTTTCCCATAGATACGAAGTCCTACCAACACAATATGAACGTGCCGATCTGCAGTCCCAAAAAATCCTCGAATGCATATCCCAGATCTTCAGCACATCACCAACAATGGGCAGATTTGGCAGCTTGTCATTCAGGATCATTTGCAAGAATCTAGGATACATCAGCCACTTGTTCCCCTTAGTGGCATGAATGTTTTCGAGCATGTAGTTGTAGATGAGCTTTGCTAGATTTGCTTTCTGCCCTCGATAAAACAAAACCATGGCCCTTGCCCAGTCCAGATTCAGCCCATCAGTACCGCCCTTCCTATGATCAAGGCACATAATAAACACGTGTGCTATGTACCTCCATTCCTTGATCAGATAGGATTTGACAAACTCCATCTTCTTCTCCCCCGGCATAGGACCCTCATAACCCGCAGTCCTAAAAGCCCAATAAACTTCCTCAGCAGTCATACTAACCTCCTCTCCGACATCGTCCTCTAACCGTAACACCCTTGCAACATCAGCTTCAGTAAACTCCAAATCAAAATCATTAATCTTAGCACAAATGCGTGATGGCTGCACAGACACGTTCATCACAGCGGTTCTCCAAAAATCTCTGATGTGTAGCTCGTAGATGGTTGGTGAGTGAGATATAGCGTGATGAATATAAGAGGACTTCAACCATCTAATACAATCTTTATACCCACCTGCCTTTTCATGATTCTCGTCCAGTAAAGCACACATATTGTGCTTTCTTTTAAAAAATAATGTAGACATGGTGCCTGAAAAATAAACGGAAATTGATCAGACACAAAAATTTTGAAACAGTAAATAGGTTTGCTGGAATGAATAGATTCGCTGAAGTTTTGAACTTTCGTTCAGGTTCGCCAGAAGAACACATAGATTCGCTGAAAACCCTAGTTTTTGAAAAACGGCCAACTCTCAGTCTAAAAACCATTAATCACACAATCAAGCAGTATGATCATAAGACGAGTCAATTAAACTGTTACCATTTAACACTAACACAAATCAAACAACAATCATAGATTATATGACGGGTCGATAGATTTAAAATGATTAAATGCACAGTAGATGAGGTGAAACCTTGATTAAGATGAAGACGATGACATACCAGATAAAACAAAGACGATTTAGTATGAAAAAGTCGGTAGTGAGTGCGAATCGAACGTGCGGAAAATGTTTTGAAAGTGATATAGCAACAGTAACCAGCGAACTTGTGAAAGAAGTTTTTCAGACAAAACATATATATATCACCACAGGTTCGCTGGTAATGTGAAATAGTGAACTACAGATTCGCTCGGAACCAAAAGTCAAGAGAAGACACAGCGACAAAAATGGGTTCGGGCGAACCAGTAGATTCGCTAGTTGGTTCGTTGGTAATGTAAACTAGCGAACTTCAGATTCGGTCGTGACTTATGGTCAAGAGAAGACATGGCGACAAGTATAAGTTCCGGGCGAACCTGTAGATTCGCTAGTAGGTTCGCTGGGACACAAAACAAGAAAAATTAAAATACTTTTGATTTTTCTAAAGTTTTAAGTCCTTTGCAAATCTATGAAAACGCCCCACGATTTCAACGCTCCGAAAAATAAAAAAAACATTAAATGAAAATATAAAGACATAAAAAGAAAATTTAAAAGGAAAGAAAGGATAGAATTTAATACTAAAGAAGGATATATATATATTTTTCATGACGTTTTGCGAGCAGAATCCGGAGAATCATAGATTGGCGGGATTGCAGATATGTTTGTCCATTTAAACCCATGCCTTAGTCCTTTCAACAAGAGATCAGCAGCTTCATTTATCATGTTTTGGTTTAATTGAAGAAGCTCAGGCAACTCGGTCCCCACAGACATCTAGGTAAAAAGAATAAGTTTTGTCATCAGGATATATCTGAGCAATATGATTGACTTTGCTTGAATTTCATGGATCAAATCTTGAATACTGATCTATGCATGAGCTTCTTTTGACATTTGTGCAATTTTGCATCTTTTTATGAGTGGAGCTTGTCAGCAATGATTTCTTTTGAACAAATTGTGACTTATTATTTGGGAAACTCAAATAGTTTAGAGCTCTAGGTCTATACCGATGTATAATAAAGGAGATACATTTGAGCATGCTCGGTGAATCTTCAGGTCAATACTTCCGTATAGCAGAGAAGATCCACCTACTCCAGGTCAATACTTCCGTATAGCAGAGGAGTTAAGCATTTTTGACACAATACATTCTGAGGAGTTAACAAGTAACTCACTCAGAGGTTTTTCTGAAGAGCAACACTAGCAGCTTTTTATTTGTTTTGCTAACTAGAAGCTCGATTCAGGGCTAGGGTGAGGGTGATTTGGGATTTTTAGGGAAATCAAAGCAAAGATTTGACGCTCTCAACCCATTTTTGACAGAACCCGTAACTTTGTGCAATCCAATCATGTCAAGGGGAGAATCCTAATTGCCGAGTTCTTGAACGTTATGTTTGGCTGCACAATCACTGTTTACTTTGTTTTCGGGCTGAGCCTATCTAACATATCCCAAACACAATACTTCTGACCTCCTTCAACGTCTCTTCAAGGAGGTCAGAAGTATTGTGTTTGGGATATGTTAGATAGGCTCAGCCCGAAAACAAATAAACAGTGATTGTGCAGCCAAACATAACGTTCAAGAACTCGGCAATTAGGATTCTCCCCTTGACATGATTGGATTGCACAAAGTTACGGGTTCTGTCAAAAATGGGTTGAGAGCGTCAAATCTTTGCTTTGATTTCCCTAAAAATCCCAAATCACCCTCACCCTAGCCCTGAATCGAGCTTCTAGTTAGCAAAACAAATAAAAAGCTGCTAATGTTGCTCTTCAGAAAAACCTCTGAGTGAGTTACTTGTTAACTCCTCAGAATGTATTGTGTCAAAAATGCTTAACTCCTCTGCTATACGGAAGTATTGACCTGGAGTTGGTGGATCTTCTCTGCTATACGGAAGTATTGACCTGAAGATTCACCGAGCATGCTCAAATGTTTATCTCCTCTGTTATACGTCGGTATAGACCTGGAGCTCTAAACTATTTGAGTTTCCCAAATAATAAGTCGCAATGTGTTCAAAAGAAATCATTGCTGACAAGCTCCACTCACAAAAAGATGCAAAATTGCACAAATGTCAAATGAAGCTCATGCATAGATCAATATTCAAGATTTGATCCATGAAATTCAAGCAAAGTCAATCATATTGCTCAGATATATCCTGATGACAGAACTTATTCTTTTTACCTAGATGTCTGTGGGGACCGAGTTGCCTGAGCTTCTTCAATCAAACCAAAACATGATAAATGAAGCTGCTGATCTCTTGTTGAAAGGACTAAGGCATGGGTTTAAATGGACAAACATATCTACAATCCCACCAATCTATGATTCTCCAGATTCTGCTCGCAAAACGTCATGAAAAATATATATATCCTTCTTTAGTATTAAATTCTATCCTTTCTTTCCTTTTAAATTTTCTTTTTATGTCTTTATTTTTCATTTAATGTTTTTTTTTATTTTTTGGAGCGTTGAAATCGTGAGGCGTTTTCATGGATTTGCAAAGGACTTAAAACTTGAGAAAAATCAATAATATTTTAATTTTTCTTGTTTTGTGTCCCAGCGAACCTACTAGCGAATCTACAGGTTCGCCCGGAACTTATACTTGTCGCCATGTCTTCTCTTGACCATAAGTCACGAGTGAATCTGAAGTTCGCTAGTTCACATTACCAGCGAACCAACTAGCGAATCTACTGGTTCGCCCGGACCCATTTTTGTCGCTGTGTCTTCTCTTGACTTTTGGTTCCGAGCGAATCTGTAGTTCGCTATTTCACATTACCAGCGAACCTGTGGTGATATATATATGTTTTGTCTGAAAAACTTCTTTCACAAGTTCGCTGGTTACTGTTGCTGTATCACTTTCAAAACATTTTCCGCACGTTCGATTCGCACTCACTACCGACTTTTTCATACTAAATCGTGTTTGTTTTATCTGGTATGTCATCGTCTTCATCTTAATCAAGGTTTCACCTCATCTACTGTGCATTTAATCATTTTAAATCTATCGACCCATCATATAATCTATGATTGTATGTTTGATTTGTGTTAGTGTTAAATGGTAACAGTTTAATTGACTCGTCTTATGATCATATTGCTTGATTGTTTGATTAATGGTTTTTAGACTGAGATTTGGCCGTTTTTCAAAAACTAGGGTTTTCAGCGAATCTATGTGTTCTTCTGGCGAACCTGAACGAAAGTTCAAAACTTCAGCGAATCTTTTCATTCCAGCGAACCTATTTACTGTTTCAAAATTTTTGTGTCTGATCAATTTCCGTTTATTTTTCAGGCACCATGTCTACATTATTTTTTGAAAGAAAGCACAATATGTGTGTTTTACTGGACGAGAATCATGAAAAGGCAGGTGGGTATAAAGATTGTATTAGATGGTTGAAGTCCTCTCATATTCATCACGCTATATCTCACTCACCAACCATCTACGAGCTGCACATCAGAGATTTTTGGAGAACCGCTGTGATGAACGTGTCTGTGCAGCCATCACGCATTTGTGCCAAGATTAATGATTTTGATTTGGAGTTTACTGAAGCTGATGTTGCAAGGGTGTTACGGTTAGAGGACGATGTCAGAGAGGAGGTTAGTATGACTGCTGAGGAAGTTTATTGGGCTTTTAGGACTGCGGGTTATGAGGGTCCTATGCCAGGGGAGAAGAAGATGGAGTTTGTCAAATCCTATCTGATCAAGGAATGGAGGTACATAGCACACGTGTTTATTATGTGCCTTGATCATAGGAAGGGCGGTACTGATGGGCTGAATCTGGACTGGGCAAGGGCCATGGTTTTGTTTTATCGAGGGCAGAAAGCAAATCTAGCAAAGCTCATCTATAACTACATGCTTGAAAACATTCATGCCACTAAGGGGAACAAGTGGCTGATGTATCCTAGATTCTTGCAAATGATCCTGAATGACAAGCTGCCAAATCTGCCCATTGTTGGTGATGTGCTGAAGATCTGGGATATGCATTCGAGGATTTTTTGGGACTGCAGATCGGCACGTTCATATTGTGTTGGTAGGACTTCGTATCTATGGGAAAATATGCATCCTGCTGATAGATAGGTACATATACAAAGGTTAATGGAGATTGAGAGGAAACGAGGTGCTGAAAATGTAGAAGTTGTTGAGAAGAAGTTGAGGAAAAGAAAGCCGTATGCTAAGGACAAAGACTATTCTTTGGATAGGGAAATCGATGAGATACAAGCTGAAATTGATGCGGGTAGGGAGAAAAGGACGAAGAGAAAATCAGATGTTCCGACTAAAGCTGCAAAGAAAGCGAAACACGAGGTTCCGAGTAGATCTGCTGAGTCTGTTAGTGAATTAAAAGGTGAAATTGAAAGTCTGAAGTCTGAGATGGTGGATCTGAAAGGTAGATATGCGGAGTTGGAAATGAGGGATGCAGAGAAACTGAGTGTTATTTCTGAGATGGGTAGGATGATGAGGGACCAACGGTGTTTGATCGTAAGAATATTCAAGGAGCTGAACAGCCTAAAGGAGAAGGATGGGTCGGATCCAGCGATGTTTGAAATAGAGCTGAAAAGCTTAACGGATGTTGCAAAGTATCTGTTAATGCAATCCGGGTTTGGGACAGAGACTGAAATGAAAAGTGATGAAGACTTGTTTGATGAAGACATGGTAATAGATTTAGATGAATTTACTGGACCAGAGATTGTTACAGATGTAAACAGCGAGGAGGATTTGGAAGATGAACCTGAGAGGTACAAAGTTGAAGAAAAAGGGGTGAGTTATCAGTTTTATCACATTGATTTGGACAAATCCGAATGGTTTAAAAGGGATGAAGAGGTTGTTCCAGAAGTGCCTATCTTTCAGAATATCGATGAGCCAAACACCTCGCAGTTAGATAGACAAGTTATTGCATGGAAGTATAACTCTCTTGTGGATGCATATATGATCAAAAGAAGGGGTGGAGATATTTGTTATATCAGAAATAGGAAGATTTCGCCACTTTGCCGAGGTGGGATTTGCGTAGGTTGGCTGATCTACCTTTGATAGGCAAGGAGGACAGTAGAAGAGCTTGTGCGTTTGAGGTCATGATCAGAAGGGCTGCTGAGAATAACTTCGTTGATTTTGGATATCAAAAGCCGAAGAGGATGAGGCAAAAGAAGATCAAACACTGGGTTTCATAGAAAGGTAAAGTTGTATTAACGATTGAAGCTCCAAAGATTATGACACGGGTCAGGGTTCCGGATACACAGCCACCCAGATTACAGGATTTTCACAAATGGTTCATGATAACAGTACGGGTGAGGCAATTATCAGACTCAAAGGAGATGACCGTCCAGAAATACGTCTGTTTGATCCAATGGAGGTCTTCTCATTTTGCGATGAGGATTTGAAGGTACTGTGTGAGAACCGTATTAAGCACGGGGCAGGAGATGATACGCGGGCTGAAGCGAACTTGTTCGTGAAAGTCGCCAACAAAGCCCGAGGTATACGTGCTGAGCTGAGGAAGGTTATTGAAAGGTTGAGAGTGACGGATGAGCAGCAAATGGATATGGATGACTTGTCCATACAGCTTGATAAATCGATAGAGAAAAGGTTTGAGAAACCTGTTGAGGTTGTTGAATTGGATGTGATCGGTGAGGAGCATACAGAAGATATTCAGGCGGAAACGATTGTTCTTGATGTGCCTGATACCGATGTCGCCGAAGCTGAGTTTATTGAGTCGATTTTGGTATTTAGCGAAGATGCTGAGGCCGGATCTGAAGATGTGACAAATCCATTGGCCCGGATTGAATCAAGGGCAGGAGCGTTCATTGAGAACTTTTAAAGCCGAAAAAGACGGAGCTTAACCAGAAGACTTCCCCAGGTGAGGTCCAACCTAGGGGGAGTATTGATAGTCATGTATAGGTCGGACTCACCGGCATGTCGGTGTTATATCTTTTGTTTTATAGTTTATAGATTATGTCTAGCGAACCTACGGGCGAATCTATAGATTCGCCCGGAAGCATTGTACAGTTTAAGTTTATTGTTCTGTTTTGTCGACCGGGCGAACCTAAATTGTGCCCGGCGAAGCAATCTGGTTCGCTTGATAGATTCGCTGCCAGCGAATCTATCAGCGAATCTATAGCTGATCTTTATATTGTAATGTTTTCTCATTGCAATACAACTTTTGCATTTCTTATCAAACCCTAATATTGTGTGTGTGTTAACTGGAGGTGCTAGGAGCTTATATCATTCATCTTTGTAGCTTGTTTACCTCTTGTTGAGTTGTTTTGATCTTGTTATTGTTTGTTGAGTAATATTGGAGTTTGTTTAGTTGAATCAAGTGTGTTTCATTGTATTTCAAATCACTATAACACTGAAATCTCGATCTAGATGGACCAACGATATGGTATCAGAGCCTTAGTGCTCTTGATTGTTTGATCTAAGAGATTTTTGTGAAGTTTTTGGGGCTTTAGAGTCAAAACACTGTTTGATTCATTTCTGGACTGTTTGCTGTGTTTTTGTGTTGGAATTTGATTGGGATTTATCATATTTGGTCATAGGAAGCTTTAGAAACAAACGGATCTTCAATTGGTTGTGTTTTGAAGCTGCTGTGATTGATTTTGGACTGAAACTGTTTTGCTCGTAGGTCAGCGAACCTATTTGTTCATCCAGCGAATCTAAGGCAAATTAGTGTTCTGGGATTTTGTGTTTCTGGTAGCGAATCTGGCATTTTATTGAACGAAAGTTCACTTGTTTGGCTCATTGTGCAAGCGAACCTGCTGCAAAATCATTTGGGCTCAAATCCTCGTTCTGACAGCGAATCTGTTGAGCGAAACTATGCCTGCTGTCGAGCGAACCTGTTTGTTTGTTGAGCGAATCTGCGAGCGAATCTGTCTGTCTGCAGAGCGAATCTACACCAGCAAATCTGTTTGGGCGAATCTATAATCTGATTGTATTTATGACTACATCAACTTTGAACATGAATGATTTGGATAGTGTTCAACCTAACAGGCCACCGAGGCTTGTTAGTGGTGAAAATTTTGAGGATTGGAAGCGGTGCTTGAAGGCGTTTTTCTATTATACCGACTACAATCAATGGGAGTCAATCGTCAATGGTCCTCATGTGCCGAAGAAAGTTGAAGGAACTGTTACTTCAATAAACACTGATCCAAGTACTTTCACTGAAGGAGACATCAAGTTGCTTGATCGCGATAAAAAGGCCTTCGGAGCATTGATACTTTGTTTGCATCAAGATATTTACAATAGGTTTGTTGAACACACAACTGCCAAAAGCTTGTATGATGCGTTGTGCGAGTTCTATGATGGCAATGAGGATTTGAAGTTAGACAGAAAAGCTCAAGCTGAGAAAGAGTTCAATTCATTCGTGGGGTATTCGCAAGAGAGTTTGACTGATATTACCAACCGCTTTCTGTCTGTATCAAGCAACCTGAAAAAGTATGATGAGAAGCTGGGAAATTATGAGCAAGTCACAAAGCTGTTGGATTCACTTCCTCCTCAGTGGAGTCTTCAGATCAAATTGTTGAAGCAAGAGAGAAACTTTCATGATTTTAAGTTGATGGATGTCATAAACAAGCTGAAGTCATTTGATCTTGATGTGAAGAGAAGAGAATACAATCAGTCTATGATGGTTCCAAATATTCCTCCTCAGAATGCTGCACTTATTACATCCGCTGCAAACTCTCATATCTATGGTGCTGCACATGGAGGATCATCAAGTCTTGGGTCTGTTAAATCTGTTGGTGCATCAACAAGTGTTGGTTCAAGTTCAAATGCATCTGTCACCACTCAGATTCCATCTGACACTATGGCTTTGTTTGGAATGTTTGTTCATAGTTACGAAGCTCTTGTTGCTGGTGAATTAAAGGGAAAGGGTATGACTGTTGAGGATATGTATCAGGTGGATCCTGATGATCTTGAAGTAACCGATATTCAATGGCAAATGGCCATGCTTACTCTTCGTGCTAGACGGTTTATGGAAAGAACAGGTCGAAAAAGTTTTGGGAATCAAGGACAGAACAACAAGCTCGGGTATGACAAAGGGAAGCTGAGATGTTACAACTGCAAACAATTGGGTCACTTCAAAAGGGAATGTCCTTTACCAATTGTTACTGAACCCGTGAATTCTGGAAATTCAAGAACCGCTCCTATTCAAGATAGACTTGATGAAGTGAAACAGAGGAATGAAACTGCACTACTCACCAATTTTGATTCGAGTGCAGAAATTGAAGAAGCAAGAGAAGAAATTAACCATGCTTTGGTCGCAAAGATTGTTGACACTGAGATTGTTGAAGAATTTCCTCTTGCTGATGATAACTATATAAATTGATTTGATCCTTTCAAAGAATTTTATGGTGAAAATGATGGGAATTATGATGAAGCTGCTAAGATAAAATGTGAGTTTGATGAAGAGAAAGGTGAAGAAGGGAAAGTGGAGAAAGTTGATGAAGATCAGTCAGATGCTATTGTTCAAGGGCATCTGAATCATTCGGGGTTAGTTTGTGAAGCTGCGGTGAATGAGATGAAGAATGATGAAGAGTCAAAGCTAAATCTGGAAGCCATGATTGAGAAGGCAAGACTTGATGCTGTGGATGAGTTCAAAAGGAGCACTCCCTATTGCCAGTGTGATCATGCTCTTGCTGCCGAAAAACTGGTAATTGGTCTTCCTTACGATGTTATTGAGGATATGTGCTCATCCGCATGCAAAATTCGTTTAATTGGCATTTATAAGGCTAATAAATTGTTAATGACGAATTAAAACGAATTAAAGAAAATTAACAAAGAGCTTAAAGAGAATGAATCAAATTTTTTTGTTAAACTAAGAGAGGCTTTGAAAGAAAACGAACATTTGAAAAGATCTCTTTTGGAAAAGAAATGTGAAATAAACTATTTAACTGAGCAAGTCACTCTTGCTGAATTTGAGACCAGAAAACTTAAAAACAAATTGGAACAATGGACAATATCTGGTATGAAAATGGAGGAACTCTGCAAGAAACAATGGGGGGCCAGAGTTAAGACAGGTTTGGGTTATAACAATGAAGCATATGCATATCCCCCACCTAGTACCTTCTGTTATTCTCCAACACCAATCCCTCATCCTTCGAATGAGTTGATACAAGAGATTATACAGAATGATACTAACGGCTCTATTGCAGGTTTAAGTGGAGTAAATCTTAAAGAGGTTAGAGAGGATTATGCTTATGGTGGGAGTACTGGTCTTGGTTGTTCTAGCAGTTCTGATTGTTCTAATTCTGATTCCAAGAAGTCTGTTGAAGACGTTAGATTAATTAATTTTGTTTCTAGTAATGTGTTACATTCAGACAATTTTATTTGTAATAGTAATTTAGGGTGCTCTACTTCAAACTTTAATATGTTGAATGATGATGTGATTGAAAATGTGTGTGTGAATGACAAAGATGAACTTTCAGGTCATGTCTCTGAAAGTCAAACCAAAACAAATTGTTTTCAAAAATTCTTTTCTCATCAAATTCCATCTTTCACACCTGTGAGGATTTCAAAAGCTAAAGAAAAGGAATCATCTTTCTCATCCATGAATCACATTGATAAATCTAAATCTGAATCTGAAAAGGTAAAAATCACAGCAGGTAAATCAAAAGAGCCTTATGAGTCTTACAGTGATTGCAATTCTCAATTATCTGATTGTGATGAAGAAATCGTAATAGATAAAGTTCTTGTTGCTAAAAATTCCAAAGTGGTTTTGAATTCTCATTGCTTTAAATGTGGAAATGTTGATCATACTGTTAAGCAATGTCCTGAGTTAGCCACAAACAGTTCAAGGCAAAAATCTTTTGGAAAAAGATTAAACACGTTTGTAAATAATTTCTTTTGTAATTCTTCTTCTGTTCCGCGACCCAAGTACACAAAGGCTTGGGTACCAATTTCAAAAGTCTAACTTCTATCTTTAAAAATATGCCAGGAACATTCTAGTGCCGTTGTAAATAGTCATTGGCATATTGACAGTGGATGTTCCAGACATATGACTGGGTTGAAGGACCTGCTGACTAACTATCGGATTATCAATGGTGGATACGTTGCTTTTGCGGGAGACAAGAAAGGTGGTAAAATGATTGGTCAAGGAGAAGTCTCGAATGGTTCACTAACTTTGGAAGATGTCAACTATGTTCCTGAACTGACATTCAATCTCCTCAGTGTATCACAAATCTGTGATAAGAATATCCCAGTATTGTTTCTTTCAAATGAATGTTTGTTCTTGAAGCCAGAGTTTTCTATTCCTGAAGAATTCGTGATAATACGAGCTCCAAGACGGAATGATACATACATGCTGAATATGGGATCAAAGGAATCAACTTCCACCGTGACATGTCTCCTATCTAAAGCTTCATCTTTTGAATCATTTCAATGGCATAGACGTTTAGGGCACATTAATTTTAAAATACTAAATAAATTGGTTAAGAACAATTTGGTCAGGGGTTTACCACTTAAAGATTTTTCTGTGGTTGAGAAATGCATGGCTTGTGCTAAAGGAAAGCAGCACACAAAGCCACATAAACTTTAAATTGAAAATTCTATCTCACAACCCCTCGAATTGTTACATACTGATTTATTTGGTCCAATAAGTGTCAAATCTATTGCTAAGAAATCTTATTGCTTGGTTGTCACAGATGATTACTCTAGGTACACCTGGGTGAGATTCCTGGCAAACAAGAGTGAGACTGCTGAAGAGCTAATGAAGCTGATTCCTCAAATCGAGGTTCTTGGAAAGCGAAAGGTTCAAGCTATCAGAAGCGATAACGGAACGGAATTCAGAAACCATATCTTCAACTCTTTCTGTGAACAACGGGGTATTCTCAGACAGTTTAGCGCCGCACGAACGCCACAACAAAATGGTCTTGCTGAAAGGAAGAATCGAACTCTTGTGGAGGCTGCTAGAACTATGCTGATTGAGTCAAAGCTTCCGATTATTTTCTGGGCAGAGGCAGTTAATTGTGCAGCTTATGTTCTGAATCGGGTACTGATTGTCAAAGACAAGATGAAGACATCATACCAGCTGTTTCGTGGGATTAAGCCGTTGATCGATTTTCTGCGCCCCTTTGGATGCTCTTGTACACTTCTGAATACTCAAGATCAGAAAACGAAGTTTGGTGCTGTTTCAGATGAATGCTTCTTTGTAGGGTACTCGAACACACAAAAAGCGTATCGTGTTTACAACAAGCGAACGCGGATTGTGCAAGAGTCCTATTATGTTGACTGGCAAGATTCAAACTCTACATGCATTGGCTGTGAACCTGCATGGTTTTACGATTCCACCACTGTTTTCAAATCATTCAATCTTCCTAACTCTGACGATGATGACATCATTCCTCACACATCAGTTTCTATTATTAACCATCCACCTTCACAACTACAACCACAACCTTCTACTACACAATTACCTCCCACTTCATCTGACATTCCTCCACCTCCACCACCTCAAACCGTTCCAATTTCTCCATTAGATATTCCATCATCATCATCCACTTCCATTCGAACATCTACCACTAATACAATTCCTCCAACTTCAAATATACCTTCACAACCATCTAATCAAACAACCTCAACCCAAACCAACCCTTTGCTTCTCAACACAAATATCAAAACTTTGAAAGATCATCCTCATGATTATATCATAGGATCAATTACTGATGGTGTGCGAACTTGGAGTTAGAGTGGTTTGATTAATGAGTGTCTCTATGCTGCCTTCTTATCTCAAGTTGTTCCGAAGAATTATAAACAAGCACTTGAAGATCCTAGTTGGGTTGATGCCATGCAAATGGAACTGCAACAATTTAGGAAGCTTAAAGTTTGGGGACTCGTTGATCTTCCTCCTAATAAGTGTCCCATCGGCACTAAGTGGGTTTTCCGAAACAAGCCAGATGATCGCGGTGTTGTTATCAGAAACAAGGCGAGATTGGTTGTTCAAGGATTTGCTCAAGAGGAGGGGATTGACTACACTGAAGTTTTTGCTCCAGTCGCTCGCCTTGAAGCCATTAGAATCTTTCTTTCTCATGCTGCTAACAAATACTTTAAAGTCTATCAGATGGATGTTAAATGTGCATTTCTATATGGAGATATCGATGAGGAGATCTACGTATGTCAACCACCGGGTTTCGAGGATCCAGACTTTCCTTCAAAGTTGTACAAGCTTAATAATCCTTGTATGGGTTGCATCAAGCTCCATGTATCTGGTATGAAACTCTGACACAGTATCTTCTCAGCAAAGGTTTCTCTCGTGGGACTATAGATATGACATTGTTCAAGAAGGAGGTGAATGGTGAGCTGCTGATTGTCCAAGTGTATGTTAATGATATAATCTTTGGTTCGACAAATGAGGGGCTGTGTAGAGAGTTTGAAAAAGTGATGATGGATCGCTTTGAAATGACAATTATGGGGGAGATGTGTTTCTTCTTGGGGCTGCAAGTGGAACAAAAGCCTGATGGAATTCTTATCCACCAAGAGAAATATATCAAAGAGATCCTAACAAAGTTTGGCATGGATGATTCTTCTCCGGAACTGATTCCCTTCACCTCTCAAACATGCCTTACTTCTGATGATAATGGGAATCCTATGGATGCTCATCGATACCGCTCGATGATCGGATCTCTCATGTATCTGACTGCCAGCCGACCAGATATTACATTTGCTGTGTGCTACTGTGCTCGTTTCCAGGCCAATCCAAAAGAATCACATGAGAAAGCTGTTAAACACATTTTTCATTACCTTAAGGGTTCCTCTCGTTTGGGACTTCGGTACCCAAAAGGTGGGAACTTTGATTTACATGCTTTTTCTGATAGTGATCATGCTGGTTGCAGGATTAACCGAAAATCAGTCACTGGCGGATGTCAATATCTTGGCGAATGTCTTGTTTCCTGGGAAAGCAAGAAGCAAAGAATCCTATTCATCACACTCGCACCAAGCACATCGAAACAAGAATTCACGCCATCAGAGACGCACAGGAAAAGGGGTTCATTGATATTATTCCCATTGAAACTCGAAAGCAAAAAGCGGATCTTTTCACAAAAACTTTTGACAAACCACGTTTTTATGAACTGATCTCTATGCTGGGACTTATATCATTTTGAAAACCTTTTTCTATAAAAAAAACAAAAAACAAAAAAAAAACCAAAAAAAAAACAAAAAAAAAATATGGCTTTGTAAATATGTAAATAACTTTTTCATTTTTTTTATAAGAAATGCAAAAGTTGTATTGCAATGAGAAAACATTACAATATATAGATCAGCTATAGATTCGCTGGCAGCGAATCTATCAAGCGAACTAGATAGCTTCGCCGGGCACCATTTAGGTTCGCTGGTCGACAAAACAGAACAATAAACATAAACTGTACAATGCTTCCGGGCGAATCTATAGATTCGCCCGTAGGTTCGCTAGACATAATCTATAAACTATAAAACAAAAGATATAACACCGACATGCCGGTGAGTCCGACCTATACATGACTATCAATATTTTAGCGCAAAATTAAAATTTTCAAAAGACTCAAGAACGACCTTAAAGAGATGTGAAAACTTGATAAAAAATACAAGTAAAAATGTTACGCTCCCTCACCCAATTTTATTTTATTTTAATTTTTTAACTATCTACAATATATAAAATAGAAATTATCAAAGAAACGCATTCCGTATTATTCTATTAAAAGATTATAAATGAGTTATCAAGAAAAATGCAGTGGCTGTGAGAATATATATATGAAAATCAAAGAAAAATTCAGAATGTGGATAAGATACCAAAACCTTGACCTGTTTGTTCCGCCTCAAAATTTGAATAAGGAACATTCTCTGTCAATAAACCGGATTACTAACAGTCCTCCTAAAATGTTACTGCACTCATCAACAGATTAGTTAGAAAGGAGAACCCAGGCCATCGTAGTCCTGGGCGTTCCGTTTTCATCAGCGTAGTACACCTGTTTAAACACACTATGAGTTTTTGTATCACTTATCTTTTCCTCTTTCTTTTTAATTTGCCAAATTTGTTTAGGTTCAAACATTTTTTATTTGAAAGAGTTAAATTTGGAAATCATTTTCTGTTTAAGCCCCGAGAAAAAAGAATTTGGTTTTGATGATTTTGTCATATTCATCTTTGCATCATGTGAAACCGGCTTCACATGAGACGGTAGGGATGGAATGTTTGTCATCCGACCTTTCAAAGATGTATGATTCTTACCTTGAAATTCAGAGAACACCTTTACCATGTGGAGGATTCTTTCTAGACTCTGATCCGGAGAAGCAATTTGTTTTGCCTTTACCGTCCAAAGCATGTCCTTGTGAGCATTTCTTGAGCACGTGATCTCCTTTACCGTCCAAAGCTTGTCCTTGAATGGCTTTTGATGCTTGACTGGCCCGTGTGGAGCAGTTGGGGATGGGGCTTGCTTTGAACTTGAAGTAACTTGTTGGAAGACTTGTGGCTTCTTATGTTGAGTTTTGGTTGGTTGCCTGATTTTTGTTTTGCTTTGTTGGATGGGAGATGACATCTTCACTTGCTTGTTCTCAAGTCTTTTAAAAACTTGAGATATGATGGACAGAGGTGAAGATTTCTTCTTTTAAGCTTTTGATGGATGGCTTGCCTGTTTTGCAGCTGGGACTGAGATCCGGATTTGTCTTGATTCAGATTTTGGAGGCATTTCAGATTTGACAGTTTCAGATGACATCTTGATCTTTGAATCTCCGAGATTCTCCTTTTTATTTGATTCATCATCTAAACTTGTCCAGTCTTCAATGAGTACTTCTGCTTCCAGCGGATCTTGATTGACAGGAACTGAATGTGTTGATGTGATTGGAGCTTGATGATTAGGTGATTCCTGAATGATCTCTTCCTTCACATTCTTGACATGCTCAAATATAGGAATTTCACCTACTTTAAACTTGTTAAAGAAGTTAGAAGAAACAGAAGGTACATATTTACTAATACCGTTAACTGAACAATCATTGGCTTGAATGACAGCATCCGGATTACTGTATCCAATACCAGTCTGGGATTCATAATCATCTCGCGCCTCTTTAAGATTTACATTCTCCAATCCTGCATGCAAACTATCAGTATCTTTCTGAATTATCTCATGAACCAACTCATTGGTCGGGTGTGGAGTTGGTGTAGGAGAGTAACAATAAGTGCTGGGAGGAGGATATACAAAATCCTTATCTTCATGACCCAACCCAGTCTTAATACAAGCCCCCCGTTGGCTTTTGATTAAATCCTCTAGTTTCATCCCCGAAATTGTCCATTTTTCGAGTTTCGTTTGTAACTTACTAGTTTGAAACTCAGCCAGGGCGACACGTTCAGTTAGCATATTGACTTCCACATTTCTTTTCAAAAGACTGGTTTTCAAATGTTTATTTTCTTTTAAAGCTTCTCTTAATTTGACAAAATATTTTGACTCGTTAAGTTTAAGTCATTATTTACCCCGAGTCAAATATTTTTCATTTTCGATTAACAATCTGTTAGCTTTATAAATACCAAATAAACGAGTTCTGCAATCAGAAGAACACATATCCTGAACTGTCTCGTATGGAAGATCCATGATGATTTTTTCAGAAGCAAGAGCCTTCTCGCAGTTGCAGTCTCTAGTATTTGTCTTTTGTTCCTCCTCCTTCTCAGCATCACAAGCTTTATCATTTAATTCTGCTCCATCTTTACCCACTGATGTTTGCTTAATCTCCCCTTGTACCTTTTCAATTTCAGGTTTCGGTAAACCTTTGAAATTGGAGGCAGAACTGATATCTTTCTGGTTTCTCTTTGGAGATTGAGGTGATCTTTGAATTCAGAGACATCGCTTCATCGTACTCACGACGTTTGATATCCAACTCCATTTCTTTTAGTTTGTTCATCACCTCCATTAGTTTGTAATCAGTAAATCCTCTTTCTCTTCTAATCGATTTTCCATGTGAACTCCACTCTGGTGGGAGAGAATCAAGCAATCTCTGAACTTGTTCATGATTTCCGAGTCCTGGATGATGCTTCTTCATGTTATTTGCCACCATCACAAATCGATCGAGAAACACGGGCATCCTTTCATTCTTTAAAACTGCAAAATTATCAAACCGGCTTTGTGCCATTGTGAGATCATCAGATTCGAAGGATTTAAACAGTTCTGCATAAGCCATTTTTTTAATCGATAACCCGTTTAAAATTTGGCCTAAAAATAAATTTTAGAAAGTCCTGGCCACTGACAAAAATATTTCAACTTAAATGACAAAATATTTGGCCCAAAGATTGACAAAATAAACACCCGGCCACAAACAAAAATATTTCAACTAAAATGACAAAATTTTGGCTCAAAGATTAACAATAATAATACCCGGCCAATTGACGTCACTTTTCAAAAGTTATTGACGAGTTTAACGAAAACTCCCATAAAATTTTAACTTTAATACCCGGCGACAATAATGACAACTAAAGACCCGACCCACCAGTTTAAATGACGTAATATGACAGCACAATTAACCAGTCCTCATTTAACAGCCCAATACTCGGCCCACTGAAGTCCAACTCAATAGCCCATTCCCTTTAATAAAAAAAAACCTAACCCTAAGCCACTTGTTTTTGTTTTTGAATATACAGCCGTTAAAAAAAATTCAAACAACAACTACACTTCAACACACACAACTTAACACACACATAAGTCATATCTTCTTCTTCCTTTAAACACACTCTCTCTCTTCGGTTCTCTCTCTATTTTATCTTCAAACCCACACACAACAACTCAACATAACAACACACAATTTCATCTTTCTCTCTCGTCACTCTCTCTATCTTATCTTCAAACTTGATTCTTCTTTAACAAACTCTCTCTCTTTCTCTTGTTTGAAACACACACACAAACATACATGAACACACAACAATATTCTTTCTATCTTGCTGCTGTAAAATACCAAAACAAAAACCTAGAGAACAATGGCTGCTTCTTCTCCTTGATTCTGTCGAATAACCGCAACAACACAACAACAACATCACAACATCAACAGACACTGACACATCATCCAGCTGCTGCTTTCTTTTTCTTCGATCTCAAGAACACAAACAACAACTTAACTACACAACATCAACACAAACGAACACAACATCACAACAACACAACAAGATCTGTTACTTTTTGCTTCTTCTTCCTGAAAGATAAAAATTTGCTGCTGCTTCTTCTAGTTCACTCGACAGACGAAAACAAGAACAGCATCACAACATCATCACAAGCTCAATAGATCCGTTTCTTCTTCTTCTACCCTTTTCTTTTTGTTTGTTTTAAGTGATGTTAAAGGTGAAACAATGCGGTGGTACGGGTAGGGTATAGGTGGTGATGGTGTGAGAGTTACGTGGGCTCAGTGGTGGTGGTGTAGTTGATGGGGCTACGGGTATGTTGACGGGTGTGAATTTAAAATATGGGTGGTGTAAACCTTGTTACGGTGGTGAGATGAGTATGGGGATGGGTGTGAGACGTGATGTTTATGGAATGGGTGGTTTGGTTTTGGTTGGTGGGTTGATGGTGTGGATTTGGTGGCCTGTAGTTTCAAAATAGTGAAGGTTATGGTTGTGTTTTTGGTTATGGTTGTGTTGTAGATGGTTTTAAATGGGTTTATGGTTGATATAGGTTTTAGATCTGTTGATGTGGTGAAAAGAAATGGTGGCTTGGTTGGTGATGATGATGAGGGAGCCGGCTGTTATGGTTTTGGTGAGTTGTAGTTCAGGTTGTCATCTTTATGGTCATAGGTTAATGGTTATGGTCAATGGGTTTGGTTTTGGATTCGTGTAGTGTTTGTGGTTTTGAATGTTGGTTGATAGTACATGTATAGGTTGGACTCACCGGCATGTCGGTGTTACTTTGTTTTGTTATGTATTTAGTTATTTTTATACTAGATCAGTATAGACATTAGATTAGATCAGTCGTCGGGCGAATCTGTTTTGTGCCCGGCGAAGCTGATAGGTTTGCATGACAGATTCGCTGAATCTGTCAGCGAATCTGTCAGCGAACCTAAGTTTGCACTATATATTGTAATGTTTTCTCATTTGAATACAAGTTTATCAAACCCTAATTGTGTGTGTGTGACGGCTGAGGTGCTAGGAGCTTATTATTATCATCTTTGTAGTTTATTTATCTCTGTTTGTGTTGATTTGATCTTTGATATTGTGTGTTAAGGGTATTTGGCCAATATTTCATTGAATCTAAGTGTGTTTTGTTGTTTACCAATCATTATAGCACTGAAATCTCGATCTGATGGACCAACAATATGGTATCAGAGCCTAAGAGAGATCAAATTGAATCATTTTATTGAAGATTTACTGCTGTTATTGAATATTTGTGAAGAAATTTTAGAGGTAGAAGAAAGGGTTTTAGTGTGAGAAAGTAGATCTGGTGGGTTTTAGAGAGAGAAACCAGATTTGATTTCAAAAATCATCAGATCTACATCAACAAACATAAAATCTCAGCAAAACAACAACTCATTTGTAATATACAAGCTCAGATCTGCTAGAAAATAGAAGAAAATTTTCAGATCTTGAAGTTTCTCTCACACATAGTTGTGTGTGTGTTCTTGGTGTTTTTCTTCAATCTTCAAATCTGCAAGATTAGCGAAACTAGTTAATATCTGAACGAAAGTTCAAAATTTTGAGCGAATCTATGCCGTTATTCTGCCCGAGCATTTGCATAGCTTCGCCCGTTGTTCTTAGCGAACCTATAAGTTCACCCGACACTTTGTAAGCGGGCAAACCTATAGATTCCTGCAGACACTACCTTGCGAAACTATCCTGATCTGAGCGAACATACCATTTGTTGACATATTTCTTGCATCAACAATCAACAAAACAAAATCATCATCAGACACAACCATTACTTTCAGATCTGAACCATACCCACAAAACCAAACCAGCAACCATAACCAAATCATTACCAGATGTGTGTTTTAATTAAAAAAAATTAAATTAAATAAATAAATAAATCTCACAAATCTGTTTGCCATTTCAGTTTCTTTAACCCATCCCTAACCATACCAAATCCATATCCATATTATTTCAGATCCATTATTTTTAAAACCAAAACCAAAACTCTGATCTGTTTGACCTACACTTTCAAAGAACAACAAACTAAAACCAAAACCCCTAACCAAAAACCATTCATCATAATCATCGTATAAAACCACCCACACAATCGTCAGTTTAAACATCACCATTACACAGTTCTGGTTTTCAACCCACCCCCCACCATACCAGATTCTTCGACGTAAAACAAGAAAGAAAAAGCCGCCATTTTGTTGTCTGTGTTCAACCAGAGAGCCAAACTACAGATCGAGAGAGAGTAAGAAGAAGAAACAAGAAGAAGAAGCAATAGCAGATCTGAGAGATTGAAGGTTGTGTTCTTGTGTGTGTTTGAAGTGACGAGAGAGAGATAAAGCTGTAATTTTGTTGTGAGTGTCGTTGAAGAAGCAGCAAATCTTGTTGTTCTTGCCCGACAGAATCAAAAAGAAAACGAGCAGAAGCAGTTCGTGCGTGTGTGTGTATGCTACTGTTATGTTGATGTTGTTTGTGTGTGTGTTGATATATTTTTTTTGGTCGAAGAAGCAAGAGCAGTAGATCGACTGATTGTAAGTGTTGCTGTTGGTTGTGGTGTATACAAGAACAAAGAGAAAGCAGCAGCAGTTCGTTTTTGTGTTTGTGTGTATGTGTGTTGATATTTGTGTTGGTATGTTGCTGTTGTTAGGGAGGAGGGAGTGGTCCTCCCAAGGTTCCCACAAGGAACTTTTTTAACCAATCAGAATATGGAACAAAACTTTCAATTTTGCTCCTCTTTGAACCTCTTTGAAGTGGGAGTGGTTCTCCCAAGGTTCTAGACAAGGAACAAAAATTCATTACATTCAATGGTAAAATCTCCTCCTCGTGGACGAGATGTGCAACTCGCCTACAATCTTGTTGTCCTCCCTTGTTTTGCAAGGAGTAGCTTCCTTACAAGCTTGTCTTCCTCTTCACCTCCCTCGTCTACCACTCCCTCCTCCCTTATAGCAGAGACGAGAGAGAGGAGATGTTGTTGTTCTTGTATTATTGAAGAACAGAAGAAGAAAGAACAAGAGAGAGCAGCTGTTGTGGTGTTGAGCTGTTGTTATTTGTGTGTATGTATGTTTAAGGAGAGAATTTGAAGTGAGAGAGTGTTCATGTGTGTGTTTGTGTGTGTGTTAGGATAGATTAGAGAGAGAGGGAGAGATATATTATGAAGTTATTGTGCTTGTGTGTGTGATAGTGTGTTTGAATCTCACAACATTATCTTTAGGGTGATACTATCCGCACATCCTTAGTTTTCTTTGTACATCCCTGATATGAACCGTATTGCCCTATACAGTTCCTATAGGGTTAAAATCAATAAATGCAAGCTCTAATAGGAACCGTATAGAGCAATACGGTTCCTTTGCCCACAATTTGGACCGTATAGACCAATACACTTCAAGAAAATATACTGCTACTCCGATATTAACACGCGTGATGATTTCAAAAGCCGCAATAGGAACCGTATTGGGCAATACGATTCCTATTGGGTTTTGGTTGGTGAGCCATTAATCCAATACGATTCCTATTGGGCAATACGGTTAGACATGCACAAACCGGGTTTTTTTTGACCCAGAACCGGGTACAAACCGGGTACGGGAGGCCAAAACCCGATCGGGTCCGGGTACACCATCGAACCGGGTACGGGTATGGTGGGGGTAAAACCCGACCCTGTGGAACCGGGTAGGTTCGGGTCCGGTTCCTACCCGGGTCGGGTCCAAACTGGGTATGCAGTGTTATTTTTTTTTCTTTTTTTTACTTTTTTTTTGTTTTGTGTACAATATAAAGTTACTAAATAAATATGATTTATTTCAACTGAAAAGAGTTAACCAAATACAAGATATTGACGTTACGATGCAAAAAACTACTATTTTTAAACAAAGTCAATATATATATTTTTGAAATCTAAGCTTCTTCATTTTTTTCCTCTTCTTTTTTCGTCTTCTTTGAGTTCTTCATCGGATATTCCGGTTGATAGTCCCCCTCAACCTCTTCATAATGTATTTTTGACTCCGGTTCGATGTCGTCTTCTAAGCTCGTTAGGTGTTGTTTGCGATCAATCGCGTCCAAGTGATCTTTGAGACAAATGCACATCTCCACAGCCTCCGGAGAAAGTCGGGTCCTCCATAAAGATATTACCCTGCCACAAGTAGAAAAAGCCGATTCCGAAGCTACCGTAGAAGCTTGGGAGCTTAGTAAATCACGGGCCATGGCGGAAAGAACCGGAAATTCCGTTTCCCTTCCTTTCCACCAAGCCAATATATCAAAACTCTCAATGTCATCGGCCGACATAGTGGAAGTATAATCCGTTCCACTATATCTACCGAGCTCGCTACTCGGAGCGGCACCCTTTTGTTTTTTTGCCACGGATTCCCGAACGACATTCAAAAAGTTTTTCTTCGGGTCCTTCATCGGCTTACTTGAGCTAGCCTCCGATTGTGAAAATGGTGTAACCGTTGTTGGCCCGTATCTTAAGTGATAAACATCAAAAAGTCTTTGAATATCGTGATTAAATTTTGCTTTTGCTTCCGTTGCGTGATTTGGGTTATCCATATGGATATCCAAATTGTCAAAAATTTCTTGAATTAAACATTCGACTCCCGTAATATTATAAAACGGGTTTAAAGCGGCGGCACAAGTAAAAACCGAAGGGAGCTCTAAAAATATTTTTAAATTTTTCTTTCATCGCCGGTATCATTTCTTTAAAAAAAAATTTAGTTTCAAAAGTTTTAATATTAAGAGCCATTAAATATAATTCGTAAAGCACCAAACTACTAGTCGGGTAATAAACCCCCGATAAGTTTTTAGTTGAATTTTTAAAAACGCCAAGAAAATCAACAAATTTTGGTATAAATTTCCAACACTTATCCTCAAACACGTCGGCTAACCCGGCCGACGCAAGACTACTATGAAAAACTCTCAAGCCATCCCGTTGTTTCAAGGCACTCTCAAACATGTTGCATGTCGAGTTCCAACGGTGAGGTGTATCCCAATTCGCACCTAAATATATCGAATCCGTATCTCTACAAAATTGTTTATAATCTTGACAAATTTGCCTTTTAGCTTTAAAAATCGAATAAAGCATACATTTAAACTTATATATATATATATTGGGAACATAATTCGGACCCTAGCCCGTCTTTCATTACCAAATTAATAATATGTGCGACACATCGACTATGAAAAAAATCACCGTTGCAAATCGGTTTATATTTTACCATAAGTTTATCAACCGCATTAGTATTATTTGAAGCGTTGTCAAAAGCCATTGAAAATATTTTGTTTTGTAAACCATAAGTTTGTATTACGTTATCTATAAGCTCAAACAAATCATCTCCGCTATGTGGAATCGGAAAAAGATCAAAAGCAATGGTACGTTTCATCATTTGCCACAAATCGGGATCCACCCAATGAGCGGTTACACAAAGATAAGACTCAATGCAACCGTGTGGAGCCGACCAAACGTCGCTAGTTAAATTAACACTGGTTTGTAAGTTTTGGAAAAATACATTTAAATCTTTTTTACAAACTCCCCGCAATTTCAAACAATATCGTCTAAGGGTCATACGACTTACATGGGTGTAACGAGGTTGAAGTGTTTCCCGAATCAAAGCCGTCAATTGCGGGTTGTCGAAGTGGTTGAATGGCAAACAATTTTGAATCATGAACTTCGCCATACGATCTTGGACCATATCGACGCTATAATGAAATATTTCGCCACCACCCCCCATATCGGCTTGATCGGACTCGGGGGCATTTTTCAACACCGGACAAAACTTCTTTGTAATATGCTTGTCCAAAGTCGAGTTTGAAGACGCCCCCAACAAAGCTCCACAATACTTGCAACGAGCTTTGTGTGACCCGTCACTCATCTCAACTAAATCCCAATGTTGCCACACTCTTTGGCTTCGGTTATGTTGAAGAACTTGAACAACATTGGGGGCTTGAGAAGAACCGGTTGCGGATTGTGATGTCATTTCGAGATTAACGAAAATGAAAGAGATGAAAAGAGAGAGTTTTTTTTTTGCGTTTTTTGCTTGCGTTTTTTGCGTTTTCGAGTGTTGTAATCAACCCAAACATCAAACATATATTTATAGTAGCTAAATGGGTGTTAGGGGGCAATAAAACACAAAAAAAACGGTCAAAAAGGACCAAAAAACGGTAATATTGTCGTTGCCAACGGCTAGTTTCGAACCAGGGAAAAAACAAAAAAAAACGGCACAAACCGGTTCCGGGTCAAGCCGGTTCCAAACCGGTTCCGGGTACAAACCGGTTCCTGCGCCAAAATCAAAAACCGGTGAGGAACCGTCGGTTTTAAAACCGGGTTCACCGGGTACTGGGCCCACCGGGTACGAACCGGACCCGGTTCCGGGTATAAACCGGCGGGTCGGGTCCAAAACCGGTTTTTTTGTTCTTGTCTAAATACGGTTCCCGTTCAACCAGATGTCTCCTACATACCTAACACTTTTGACGGGTTTTTTCAAACAAAACCACAAAACAATATTTCTTAAAAAAATCATATTAAGATGCCATTTTTTGATGTAGGCGATTATCCGAATGAATCATACATCTCGTAAAGTAAAATTGAAGTCGGTGTTGAACAAGGGGAGGACGAGGTTGCATCTGGTGCTCATTGTAGTAGTGACAAGTTTCAGCTGCCAGATTTGAACGAAGATAACGTAGAAGAACCTAAAACTTATCCACGGTACCGATATGGGACTTGTCATTCGCATGCGGAAGTAAATCGCGATTATGAGTATGAGGAAGATGATAATGATTTCGAGGAATCTGATGACGAGGAGGAAGATAGTAATGAAGAGGATGATTTCGATGAAGCGGATGTCTCTTTTGAAACAAACCAGGTTTGACATTCCGGTTACTTTACGTGTTTTCTAATATATTTTGCGTGTTTTTTTTACATTTTCATCGATATATAGTGTGTTTTATACTGTTAATATTTTTATGAAATACGTTATATATATTGTTTACAAATAACTTCAATACATTTTAGAGAGAAAGTTCATTTTGCTTTAGGAATTTGGATCCGTTGAAGAGTTGAAAGCTTGGGTTTACCAAAGGGCAATTGCGAGTAATTTTGTCATTGTGACCAAACGAACCATTTCAAAAAAAGATCATTTAGAAAATAATAGGATAACAAAGATATGGTTGTGTTGTGACCGTGGTGGCGAATACAATAGCACAGCTACACAACGATGTTCTGGTAGCAAAAAGATTGGTTGTCCATTTAGTCTGGTAGGAAGATTAAACTCAAAGAGTGATGGTTGGAGGTTAGAGGTGAAAGAGGCGAAACATAACCATAAAGCTTCACAACATCTCGAGGGTCACGCGTTTGCAAGGAGACTAACCCCGGACGAAGAACAGTTGGTGGAGATTCTTCATTCTTAAAACTTGAAGCCAGCTAACATTCTTTTGACAATAAGAAATCAAAACCCACATAGCGTGTGCATCCTACGAGACATACAAAACGTAGTAAATAAGATTAAAATTAGAATGTATGCGGGTCGAACTCTAATGCAGGTGCTAGAGCAGCATTTGGTTGACAAGGGGTACATTTACTTCACCCGAGAGAATCCGTCCACAAATGCGGTTGAGGAGATTCTTTTTGTTCATCCTCACTCGTTAACATTGTGGCGTGCCTTTCCACATGTGTTAATGATTGACGCTACTTACAAGACGAATGAGTATAAAATTCCGTTTGTTCAAATCATCAGTGTGACATCGACACACAAGTCGTTTTGTGTCGCGCATGCATTTATATCTAAAGAAAAACATGATAACTTCTTATGGCTCATGACAATGCTTAGAGACATGCTAGAAAAGTGTGTGGAGAAGTGTATGGAGCCTCGTGTTATAGTAAGGGATAGGGATCTCGCTCTAATGAACGCTTGTGATGAAGTATTCCCATACGCTTCTAAGTTTTTGTGCAGGTGGCACATTAGTCAGAATATTTTGAAACATTGGAAGAAAAGATTTACAAAAAATGACTAGAAAATATTTAAGCTTTCTTGGGCTCGATTGTGTGAGTCTCCTACACTGGAAATATACGAGTATAACTATAACCGGGTCTTCGACAGACAGCATAGGGAAGGCCGAAAAGGTACATATTATATTAGTTTATATGCATGCGTACATACATTATTGATAAGTATATTCTATTTTTCAGATGTTATGGACTATGTGTGTGACATAGGGCTGAATAAACATAAAGAGAAATTTGTTTCATTTTGGACTAACACTAACCGTAACTTTGGTCAACACACAACTAATAGAGTGGAGAGTAAACATGCAAACTTGAAGAGATACCTTAAGGGGCATAACAACTCACTCCATGGACTTGTGTTGCAAGTAGACAGAATTTTAGAGTCACAAGTCATAGCTATAAAACACAGTTTTCAAAATAACTTGTTCGTGCACATGAGGCACCATAAAATACCATTGTTTGATTGCCTACGTGGTAAGGTTTCTCATAAGGCTCTAGACTTGCTGGTTGTCCAGTTAAAAAAGTTAGATGACTTGCGAAGAGTAAATGGAATTTGTGGCCACCAGCTTTTCACGACTTGCGGGTTGCCATGTGCTTGTCGTTTGAACTGGTACCAAAGGACAGGTAATAAACACATCTTATCACCATTTATTAAACTTTAAACTATTGACTATTCCCCTACCCTTTAATTATATATTTTGAATACAGGTAATAAAATCCCGCTTGCTGACATAGACGTCTTTTGGACAAGACTAAATGTGCTACCCGAAAAAATCCAGAAAGACAAGAGTACCCTTAATGAGGAGATGGACCAGAAAGACGAGGTTACCTTCACGAGGAGATGGATAAAATTACACAAAAACTAAAATTACAATCATCGCCAGTGAAAAAAAAGTATGATCTCGAAGTTAGTAGCTGTGGTGAATCCAAGTATGACTGACCATCGTCCACCTGAGGTACAAAAAGATACTTGCGGGCGTCCATCTAAAAAAACGCAACAACAAAGAAATGAGGAGGCTAATAAAGATGACATTAAAAAAAGGCGTGCAACGTAGTCGCATAAAAAAATCTAAAGATAGAGAGATAATTTGTGATGATGATTTTCCAATGTTGGTTGGGAGCAGGTGCATACATGCATACAACATACATACATACACACACACATACATACATACATACAAACATGCATAAAAGATTTTCAATTGTTGGTGACAGGTACAAAAATGTTATAAAAAATTATAAGGATTGGCTTCCAGCAAGATATCGACCCTACATTGCAGATATAGAAGATGTCGAGCCGGATGGTAATTGTGGCTTTCGATCCATAGCTCGCGGTTTAGATATGGAGCAGAATCACTGGCCGTTTGTCCGCCAACAACTTCTAGACGAACGAGTCTCTATGGAGACCTTTGTTCTCCAGACTCTATTTAGAACTTTATGATGAAATATATAACTCAATAAATTACATGGATGTGGAACCTGCTCCCCCTAGAAATTGAATGACAATGCCGTACGCTGGATTGTTGGTTGCTCAGAAATTTGGTGTGATAATCCAACATTTCAGTATTGGTGGTAATTTTACATACTTTCCCATGTTTGCTGGCCCGACGACTTTCCCTGACCATATCACCATGTCGATTGCGTTTGTCAAGAACATTCATTTCATCTACCTTAAGTTAACTAGTGATTGCCCAATGCCTCTACCAAATGGAATTTGGAATCTATACGCAAGGCCATTTACCAAGTTGGTTTTATATAATTAACCTATTATTTAGATTAGTTTATGCAAAATCTTATATCAATCATAACTCAAAGTTTAGATTAATCTTCATTCCAAATATTAGCAAATAACAAAAGTGAAAAGTGGTTTGAAATATAATATACCAGAGTGTATTGGCCTATATGGTTTCAAATATTCCAAAAGCAATCGTATAGCCCCATACGATTTCAAATGTGCATGCTGGATTATATTGGCCCATCGATCTAGTGGAGCCCTACAAACCACATTTTCAAACATTAACATCTTCATCTCCTCCAGCCACTTTCTCAAACATTTCAACATCTACAAACAACAGTTCTTTAACATTTCAACATCTACCAAACAACATTTCTTTCCACCCACGAAAAACACAACTCTCGTTCGTATTGCTCAATACACTTCGTTTTAGATTCTAAGGTTAGTATTTTTTTTTCTTTTGTATAACTTACATATTTTTTTCATATTTTTTCGTCAATTGACCCTCCGGCAACCTTTCGGCAAGCATAATTTCTTAATTTTAGTAACATTTTGTTCTTCTTTATAGCAGTTTTATTGAATAGTGATATAGCTTTATAGTTTTTAAACAAAATAAATAATGATTAGACAAATTATTAAAATATCAATTATGGTTATAAAGTGGTCGTACGTTGTAGATATAGCGTTGATTTGCTTAAAAACAATACATATATGATGAGATATGGTTGTGATGGTACGTTGTAGATATGGCGTCCGATAATGAGATGCACGATGAAGATTATGATCAATATGCCGGTGGTGATTGTTCCAATTTTGTGCATATGACGTACGTTGCCCAATCGTATGAAGGGAAGTGGTTCCGTAAATTGGGGAGCATTAGACACATGTGAGGTGGCGGATCGTGTGCGACATGTGAGCATTGGTTTTTTTATTTGGTTTCTTGATTTGGTTTTTTTATTTGGTTTCTTGATTTGGGTTTTTAATTAGTTTATTGATTTGGGTTTGTTTGTTTCAACAGGTGATCGGAGAGGATAACGTGTGGGCTCGTTTGTTTCATATTGGAGCTGGGCCGTCTTATCGGCCATTGATGGTGGAGTTTCTCTCCACGTTTCGTTATAACCCTCGACCGGCTGGCCATAACTCGGATTTGGATGATCCGAACTTGCCGGCCGAGATTGTTTTCTGTCTGTTCGGCGATGAGTTTCGGATGTCACTTCGTCAGTTTGCCCTCGCAACTGGTATTTATAGAGAGGAGGACTTGGTTCAGGATTTGTTTACCATGTCTACTGATAGGATGCCCGATGATCAGTTGATTGCATGGTGGCCTACCATCGGTGACGGTCCTTATACCAAGGCGGAGCATATTTGATCCACTGAGATTCGTGACCCGTTCGTTCGTTACTTGCACCGTCTCTTTAGCACTGGCATCACTGCCCGTGGTAATAGTTGTGAGCATGTCACGAAGGCCATTCTTTTTTATATGTATTGTATGTTGACTGGTCGTCCGTGTGCCCTCCATCTCTGCCTAGTTGATTTTTTTATCACAAGCGTGAAAAGGCAGCGTCGTGGGTGTATATATGGGGGATCATTTATCTGTCAGATAGCCCGGAGTGTGGGTCGATACACTGGTTGGGTGGATTTGAGGTATCCAGCACCGGCTCCATGCAGATATTTGGATATGAGGTCGTTGACCGGGATGAAAGTGGCGGCAAATATTCCTAATGTTGGTTATAGGTTTGTTAACAAAAACGGTCAGATTTGGGCATGGCAGCCTTTGGTACATCAACCAAATTTAGTAGCCGAGGAGGTTCAAATGCCTCAGATGGCTGAGCAGGGCGGCGATGAGGAGGATGTTGAGGTGCCGACTGAACAGGGGGGTCATCAACATCCACAGAGAGCTTATAGTGCGGTTAGGTTGCCTCGGTCAACCAACCAACTTCTCGAAAGGATTTTGCAAAACCAGTGTCGTCAAGGTCGCCAGATAGACCGGTTGTCTGATGAGATGGGGTGGATGATGAATGCAATGGATCAAATGTACAGGTATATGAATCAGGAGGTTCCACCCCGTCCACCACCACGAGTTTATCGAGAGCCCGGCCCTTCCATGCCATCCTCGTCATAGCAGCCCGACCAGCACATGTCGTTTTTTACTCAGCCCGGCACGTTCATGTAGTTGTTTACTCAGCCAGGGCCATCCACATCATTCTTTGGTCAGCCCGACTCGTCTATCCAGGTATGTTAGCTTATTTTTGATTCATTATATACAAGCAATTTAATGTTATGTAACAAATATTTTTTAAATTCTTTTAGCATCCCGGACCGTCCTTTACTCAGTCTGACCAGACCATGCCGCTCTTTCCTGGGTCTGACTTTTCTATCCAGGCATGTTATTTTGTTTTTATGATACTCTAAAACAATTTAATGTTTGCTAATGGGTATTTTTTTTAAACTTTTTATAGGCTCCCGACACATCGACTACTAGACGTCCCCCAAATTTTATGAATAATGAGATAGGGTTGTCTGACGAGGAGTATGAGGATTGATGATAGACGAGGAGTATTTGTTTAAACTTTAAGTATCTATATATTTTTAGATAATTTTTGTATGATCAATTATAATATATTTGTTTAAAATCGTTTTACATCAAACAAGTTTTTCTTAAATTAAAAATGTAAAATGTATCAAACAACTTAATCTAATACGACTATATTGGACAATTCACATCAAGTGTCCCAACAGGAACCATATTGACCAATACACCCAGATTGTCACAATAAGAACCGTATTGCCCTATCACCCAGATTGTCACAATAGGAATCGTATTGCCCATTACGGTTCCTATAGGGGATGTGTGGATAATAAATTTAGGATGTGTGGATAGGGGCTGCCTATCTTTAAAGGCTGCATTTATTTAAAAAAAAATTTAGAGTTAGTGTTAGAGTTAGGGTTATGGTTGTGGGCTTTTATTGTGTGGCCTTGTTATTGTTTGGGCTGAAAATTTTGGTTTGGGCTGCGAAATTTGGCTCGGGTTTGGCCTGTGAAATTGGACCAGTCTAATTGATTAAGAGTCAAAACGGCCGAGTGTTTAAACAAAACGGGTTGTTATTGTTTTTATTCTTTGGGCCTATGTTTTGTCAGTTGAGACCAAAATATTTTTGTCTGTGACCGGGTATTACTAGTGTCACACTTTGGGACTAAATTTTGTCAGTTGAGACCAAACATTTTTTTGTCCAAGGCCGGGTATTAGGTAGTTTAGTACTAAGAAAAGGGTCCTAATATCCCAAATAAGATTATGAAACCAATTTTATGGTCGCATAATATGTCTATGAATAAGTCAATATGCGTCCTAAAAAAACATATAATGACACTTTTACAATGTTACAGTATATGGCTACTTACTTTTAATCTTATGATACACGTGCAAATGTCCTTAAAAATTAATTTATAGGCCCCTTATAGTGTAACAGTATAGGTACTTAAATACTAAGAAAGTGGTCCAAACAAGTCATATGTTACAACACAATTTTACGATATGGTTATGGACATCAAATTAAATAATAAAAAGACCATCAATATATAAAACCCCGATAGTTATTGTGTATATAAAATCAACTAATGAAAGAAATAAAACCTTATTATATTTCAAATAAGCTTGTTCATAACAAAACCATTAAAGATATATGATAATGTACTATTTACATGAATCATCCCATAATAAATTATAACTCGTACCCTAAGAATCACCACCACAAAGTAAGTCACAACAATCACCAAGACCCGCCATCATTGCTATGTACATCAACCTTGAAGAACCACTAGCAACCACCAAAACATCACAGCAGCACAACACCATAACAACATCAACATTGACACCTAGTGCAGCAACTAACAATCCAAAAACAACATTCATACCTAAAGAAACTCACTGGAGAAACACGAAAATAGATTATGAAGCATGTTTCCCTCACTGCTACTGTTGCTGCCTTCGAACCCGTCACAGCCACCACCAACCACAACCTTTAAGTCATCATCCACCTCACACCATTGCTGTTAATCGATGTTGCCTCACTACACAACAACCTTCTACCAATCGAAACCACAACCTCAGCCTCACTACACCACCGAACCTAACAGCCTCTCGTGAATACAAAGCATGCAGTTAACAAAACCTTACTAGACATGCCGGAAAAAGAATAAGAAGAAGAAGAACCATAACTGCCGCAACATTTCAAAGCATATAACTTTTTACCTGATGCGATTCATAGGGAACAGACACCACCGTTGGATTCCTCTCGTCGAGACAAAGATTTTGACATATAATACGCCTCGTGAGGATACCAGAGTTGGCCGAAAAGAAGTTGGGGGAGGAGGGTGGCGGCAAGAGGTTTTTTTTTGTTTTTAGGGTTTTAAATTGATAAAATGAAGATAAGGGGGGGGGGGTTTATATAGTTAGGGTTTAGAAGAGGAGTGTTTTACCAGTATTATATTGTCGTTTGTCGGAGCGCGTGTCTATACGAGTCTCTATCGGGATTTATATCGTTTAATAATTCTATTATAAAAACAAACACTCGATGTAAGGTATATAAAATATACTTATGTAGATTTTTGATGCTGATTGGTATTCAAGTCGATACTCGTTCCCGTCAAGTCCCCAAACTTATTTGTCATAAAATGTTTCATGCTCAGTGTCATATTATTTCAACATTTATATATGATATGAACGATCATTATGGTGTATTAGGTCTTTAATGGGTCTTGTTTATCATGTTGTGCTTGTATTTTTTAATATATTGGGCCAGTATTGGGCCTTTAAGCGTATTAAAGAAAAATACATTGTTGAGATAATGTACTTTAACAGAGTTGTGTTGACGGAGTTATCTTATAAATGTCGGGTGTCACAAATTTCATAATTTACATAATGACCCTTATAGTTATTAGCTTGTTTATTTCTTGTTTAAAGTTTAATGAAATAAAAATTTTCCTTAATAACTAAACTAACCCCGAACTTTATTAGCTTGTTTATTTCTTTTTTTATCATGATGTATTATAATAACGCGATAATGAATAAGTGTTTTACAAAGGTTGAAGTTATAAACCCTAAGTGTCAAGTGTCTTATTAAGCTATGTTATATTAAAACTCTAGCAAATAAGCGTCCTATAAAACTGATGTTTTATGACTCAAATATCGAGTGTCCTATTACGATGTGTTATTATAAAACCACAATGATTAAGCGTCCTATAAAGGTTAAATTTATAATACTCAAATGTCAAGTGTCCTTTTAACGCGTGTTCTAATATGACTACAACTAGACAAGGTCATATAACACTAAACACTTAAGACTCAACTACAAAGTGTCCTATTAAGTAATGTTATAATAGGACCTCCTTTCATTAGGTGTCCTATTACATTACCACATAATGGGACACCAACAACTTAATGTCTTAAAAATACAGTATTAGGATCTACATTCTAAGTGTCTTATTAATTTATATAATAATAGGACCCTAAAAAGTCATCCATCCTATTAAATAACTTTTTAGGACATAGATTTAGTAGAGTATATTATAAAAGGACCCCAAGATTTCATTCGTCCTATTAAATAGTTTTTTAGGACCATCTTTTACAAGCGACTCACACAAAAGGTCCTAAAAAGCCATTTTTGTTGTAGTGTTCACACCCGACCAGTGAGTTGGTTCATGAGAAAATTAAGAAAGATACTGATAGTTTGCATGCAGGATTGGAGGATGTGAATCTTAAAGAGATGCGAGATGATTATGAGTCCCCGACTGGTATTGGATACAGTAAACCAGATGCTGTCAGTCAAGCCAATGATTGTTCAGTTTCCGGCGTTAGTAAATTTGTACCTTATGTTTCTTTTAACTTCTTTGACAAGTTTAAAGCAGGTGAAATCCTACGTTTGAGCCTGTCAGAAGTGAGAAGGATGAGTTAATTCAGGAATCTTTTAATCATCAAGCTGCAACTACATCAACACACTCAGTTCCTGTCAATCAAGATCCGCTGGAATCATAAGTGCTCATTGAAGACTAGACAAGTTTAGATGATGAATCAAAGACAAAGGAAAGTCTCGGAGATTCAAAGATCAAGATGTCATCTAAAACTGTCAAATCTGAAATGCTTCCAAAATCTGAATCAAGACAAATCCAGATCTCAGCTACAAAACAAGTCAGTCAGCCATCCAGAGCTCAAATGAAGAAGCCTTCACCAATGTCCATCATATCTCAAGTTTGTAAAAGACTTGAGAACAAGCAAATGAAGATCTCATCTCCCATCCGACAAACCACCACTCAATAAAAGAAGCCACAAGTTTATTTCTCTCTCACTACTCGACAAAAGACGCCACAAGCCTCTCAACAAGTTGCATCAAGCTCGAAGAAAGCCCCACCCCAAACTGCTCCACACGGGCCAGTCAAGCATCAAAAGCCAATCATGGCTTGCTTTAAATGTGGAAAGGATGATCATGTGCTCAAGAAATGCCCACAAGGACATGCTTCGGACGGTAAAGGCAAAACAAATTGCTTCTCCGGATCAGAGTCTATAAAGAATCCTCCACATGGTAAAGGTAAACAAGTTTGTTTCTTTGATTTCCATGTTAATAATCATACATATTTGAGTGGTCGGATGACGAACATTCCATCCCTACCTTCTCATGTGAAGCCGGTTTCACATGACTCAAAGATGAATGTGACAAAAGAACCAAAACTAAAATCTTTTTCCTCGGGACTTCAACAGAAAATGATTTCCAAATTTAATTCTTTCAAATCGAAAATGTTTGAATCTAAAAAAATTTGGCAAATTAAAAGAAAAGAGGAAATGGGAATAGATACAAGAATCGGTTGTGTGCATAGACATGTGTCTTACATTGATGAAAATGGAACGCCCAGGACTACGATGGTCTGGGTTCCCCTTTCTAATTAATCTGTTAATGAGTGCAAGAACATTTCAGGAGGACTGATAGTAATCCGATTTAGTAACAGAAAATGTTCCTTATTCAAATCTTGAGGCGGAACAAACAAGTCATGGTTTTGGTATCCTATCCACAGTCTGGATCTTTCTTTGACTTTCACATATCTAATTTCACCACCACCGCATTTTTCTTGATAACTCATTTTTAATATTTTGATAGGGTAATATGTAAGGCGTTTCTTTGGTAATTTCTATCTTATATATTGTAGATAGTAAAAAAAAGTAGGAGAGTCTAACTTTTTACTTGTATTTTTTATCAAGTTTTCACATCTCTTTGAGGTCGCTCTTGAGTCTTTTGAAAATTTCAATTTTGTGCTGAAATAGAAATTTTGGGGAGTAATATCTTAAATGAAAATATACTGAATATCATGAGTGCAAAATTCTTTTTCTGTAAATATTTTGTGTATTTTGAAGGTTTCAGGTTTGTATGGAATACATTTGAAGGAGGATATTGATTTGTGTGACGATATGTCAATAGGCTCAGCTGGTATACAAATAAACAGCAACTCTGTGATCAAACTAAATTCAAAAGAGCTCTGTGATAAGGATCATTTTCACAGATATTTGGCCTGCACAAAGTGATAAGTTTTGATAAAAAGGGGCTGAGAGTATTTGTTTCGTGCTTGATTTTTCCCAAATCCAAACCCAAATAGCCGTAGCCCTGAATGACGCTTCTCGTTAGCTCTTCAGAATTTTTTGTTCTTCGTGTTAATCTCCTCTGCTATGCGGAAGCATTGACCTGGAGTGATGATGTTCTCTGTTATGTGTAAATATAGACCTGAAGCTCTCATCAGCACGTATAGATAATCTTCTCCTCTGTTATACATCTGTATAGACCTGGAGCTTTGATCATCCGTAAATCCCATATAAAGCTAAGCTCAAAATGTTTCTACATCAAGTTCATTGTTTGACGCTTCATTCATTAAACTCAAACTCCATTTCACCTCCAAAAATACATTCACCTTGATCACTTTATCTGGGTTTATGTCCCTCCAAATTATATAAAAAAAATCTTGCTGAATTATCTAAACTCAATAAGTCATGAAGTCAAAACAAGTTACTTTGCTCAATTTCTGTGGAAACCAAGTTGCCTGAGTTTCTTCAAATCGAACTTAAAACATGATAAGATCGTCACAGGTTGTTTGTTGAAAGGAACAAGGCATGCATTTAAATGGACAAACATATTGACAATCTAGCTAAGTCTTTGTTTTCCGGATGGTCGCTAGAAACGCATTATCTGATATCCTTCATGAAAATTTCTTTTATTATCCTTATTTTATGTTTGGGTTCTTGAGTCTTGTTGGTCGTGTGCACCTTGGGATGTGTTCTCTTTGTCTAAAATATTTGTGATCATGTTGGACTCTTCCTCTCATTTTCGAATTTTTAATTTAAAAAAAAATAAAAATCAAATAAAAAAAAATGTGTTCGTTAGATTTTATTAGTTTATAAAAAAAATAAAAAAAAATCCAAAAAGATTTTCATTTCAATATATTTTCAAATCTTCCATATTATGCTAATAAAATATTATCATTTTCACATGCATTTCACGGGAAATTGCACACACAAACGGACACGGGTTCGCTCGTTTTCATACACAAATAAACACGGGTTTATTTTGTTTAATGAAATGATCTAATGAGAAATCTCAAGATTTTGTTTGTGATTGTGTTACAGATATTTGCTGCAAGTGATGTTCGATCATCAGTTAAGCAAATCACCTGACCAGAGAACTTGTTCCTCAAAGTTTGCAGAAGATACCGAGCTAGGAATCCTCCTCCTACATCTTTTGAAGCACTTAAGAAAAGATAGTTGGAAAGCCGTTTCAAATTTTACGAAAGGAGCACGCAAAATGGGGGAGCATACAATATGGGGGAGCTTGTGAGATAAATGATATTCAGCAACATAATTTGGCAAGCATCAGTCTTGGTGGAGTTTTGTTGGATCTGAAAATTAAGACTGAAGCTTACCAAATTGAAGATCCAACAGTATTGACTTATCGGTGGTGAACACGATGTAAAACGTTGATAATAATAGACTATAGGGGAGTATTGTTGGACCTGAATTGTAGTCTAATATTATCAACACAGTCAAAGTCAACAAAAGTCAACATCAACGGTCAAAGTCAACGCAAAAGTTAAGACGACGCGTTCGGGGCGAAGATTAGAGACAAGAAGTTGAAGGCGACAGATTTTAATTGTTAATAAATATATTTTGTGTCAACAAAATATATTTAATCGTTTTCGTAATTTTAGTATTTTATGTAATATATATATTTTGTCTTTATGACAAAATGTATATTAGACTAAACATTAGGGGTTAATTTGCATTAATTTCCATTTGTCATGTTTTAGTCTAAGTCTAGGGTCCTAATTGTCATTAGTCCAAAGTGTCATTAGGCTATAATTAGTAAATGGCAAATAGGGTTTTAGGGTCTTGAATGAGCTAGTGATTGAGGGTTTCCATTGTACACATTTTATGCAATCCAATTAAAGATCAAATCTGACTTTTTGTTTGTGTCCATCTCATGTTCATCAGTATTTTACCAATTTGATCCAAAATCTTCACAAATTACTGATTCAATAGAGTTTACAGTTCCTGAAGAATTGGTGATCATGCGAGCTCCAAGACGAAATGATACATATATGCTGAAGATGGGATCAAAAGAATCAACTTCCACTGTGACCTGTCTTCTGTCCAAAGCTTCATCTTTTGAATCTTTTCAATGGCATAGACGTTTAGGACACATTAATTCAAGATACTAAATAAGTTGGTTAAGAACAATTTGGTCAAGGGACTACCACTTAAAGACTTTTCTGTGGTAGAGAAATGCATGGCTTGTGCTAAAGGAAAGCAACGCAAAAGGCCACATAAACTTAAAATTGAAAGTTCTATTTCACAACCCCTCGAATTGTTACATACTGACTTATTTGGTCCAATTAGTGTCAAATCTATTGCTAAAAAATCTTATTGTTTGGTTGTCACAGATGATTACTCAAGATACACTTGGGTGAGATTCCTGGCAAACAAGAGTGAGACTGCTGAAGAATTAATGAAGCTAATTCCGCTGATTGAAGTTCTTGGAAAGCGGAAGGTTCAAGCCATCAGAAGCGACAATGGAACGGAATTCAGAAACCATATCTTCAATTCATTCTGTGAACAAAGGGGTATTCTCAGACAGTTTAGCGCTGCACGAACGCCACAACAAAATGGTCTTGCTGAAAGGAAGAATCGAACTCTTGTGGAGGCCGCTAGAACTATGTTGATTGAGTCAAAGCTTCCTATTATCTTCTGGGCAGAAGCAGTCAATTGTGCAGCTTATGTCCTGAATCGGGTACTGATTGTCAAAGACAAGATGAAGACATCGTATCAGCTGTTTCGTGGGATAAAGCTGTTGATCGATTTTCTGCGCCCCTTTGAATGCTCTTGTACTCTTTTAAGTACTCAAGATCAGAAAACGAAGTTTGGTAGTGTTTCAGATGAATGCTTCTTTGTATGATACTCTGACACACAAAAAGCGTATCGTGTGTACAACAAGCGAACGCGGATTGTGCAAGAGTCCTACTATGTTGATTGGCAAGAGTCAAACTCTACAAGCATTGGCTGTGAACCCGCATGGTTTTACGATTCCACCACTATTTTCAAATCATTTAATCTTCCTAACTCTGACGATGATGACATTATTCCTCATACTCCAGTTACAATAATTAACCCTCAACCTCAACCACCATCACAACCACAACCTTCTATCACTCAATTACCTCCAACCACATTTGACATTCCTCCACCACACCACCTCCAACTGATTCCATTCCTCCATTAGATATTCCATCATCATCAACTTCCATCCCAACCTCTCCTACCGATACATTTCCTCCTCCAACTTCAAACGTTCCATCTCAACCATCTAATCAAGCATCCTCATCACAATCTAACCCAATGTTCCTTAACACAAACTTCAAAACCTTAAAAGATCATCCTCATGATTATATCATTGGATCAATTACTAATGGTGTGAGGACTCGGAGTCAGAGTGGATTGATAAATGAGTGCCTCTATGCTACCTTCTTGTCACAGGTCGTTCCGAAGAACTATAAACAAGCACTTGAAGATCCAAGTTGGGTTGATGCCATGCAAATGGAATTACAACAATTTCGGAAGCTAAAAGTTTGGGAGCTAGTTGATCTTCCTCCTAATAAGTGCCCCATCGGCACTAAGTGGGTCTTCCGGAACAAGCCAGATGATCGCAGTGTTGTTATCAGAAACAAGGCCAGATTGGTTGTTCAAGGATTCGCTCTAGAGGAGGGGATTGACTACACTGAAGTCTTTGCCCCTGTTGCTTGTCTCGAAGCCATTAGAATCTTTCTTGCACATGCTGCTAACAATGACTTTAAAGTCTATCAGATGGATGTTAAATGTGCATTTCTATATGGAGATATCGATGAGGAGATCTACGTATGTCAACCATCGGGTTTCGAGGATCCAGATTTTCCTTCAAAGGTGTACAAGCTTGATAAATCCCTATATGGGTTGCATCAAGCTCCACGAATCTGGTACAAAACTCTAACATAGTATCTGCTTAGCAAAGGTTTCTCTCGTGGGACTATAGATATGACATTATTCAAGAAGGAGGTTAATGGTGAGCTGCTGATTGTTCAAGTGTATATGGACGATATTATCTTCGGATCGACAAATGAGGGGTTGTGTAGAGAATTTGAGAAAGTAATGATGGATCGATTTGAAATGACAATTATGGGCCAAATGTGCTTCTTCTTGGGGCTGCAAGTGGAACAGAAGCCTGATGGAATCCTTATCCACCAAGAAAAGTACATCAAAGAAATCCTTACAAAGTTTGGCATGGACGATTCTTCTCCTGAACTGATTCCCTTCACTGCTCAAACATGCCTAACTTCTCATGATAATGGGAATTCTGTGGATGCTCATCGGTACCGCTCGATGATCGGATCTCTCATGTATCTGACTGCAAGCAGACCATATATTACATTTGTTGTGTGCTACTGTGCTCGTTTCCAGGCCAACCCTAAAGAATCGCATGAAAAAGCTGTTAAACGCATTTTTCATTACCTTAAGGGTTCCTCTCGTTTGGGACTTTGGTACCCAAAAGGTGGGAACTTTGATTTACATGCTTTTTCTGACAGTGATCATGCTGGTTGTAGGATAAACAGAAAATCAGTAACTGGTGGATGCCAATATCTCGGTGAATGTCTTGTTTCTTAGCAAAGAAAAAAGCAAACAACAGTCTCCTTGTCCACAGGAGAAGCTGAATACATTGCTGCGTCAAGTTGCTGCTGCCAAGTGCTCTGGATTCAGCACCAGATGATGGATTACGGCATCAACCTCCTTCATACACCACTCTTTTGTGACAATGAAGCTGCTGTTGGAATTGCCAAAAATCCAGTTCATCACACACGAACCAAGCACATTGAAACAAGAATTCATGCCATACGTGACGCATAGGAAAAGGGGTTCATTAATATCATTCCTATTGAAACCAGAAAGCAAAAAGCAGATCTTTTCACAAAAACATTTGACAAACCACGTTTTTATGAACTGATTTTCATGCTGGGATTGATATCTTTTTGAAAACCTTTGACTAAGAATAATGGCTTTGTGAATATGCAAATATTTTTTTAATTATTTTTCCTTGATGAATCCAGTTGTCACATATTTCTTCACTTCTTCTTCTTATTTCTTTCCTTTTATTTTATTTTCATTTTTTTATTATGTATACATATTAAGAAAATCTGAAAAGCAAAAAAAAAAAAATTTCCTATTAGATAGCTATCATATAGAAATTTTGGGGGAGAATATTAAAGATTAACTACTCATAGTTTTTCAATTTTGCTATTTCAGGATCACCATTTGAATTGATGTTAAAGAGACGCTGAAGGAGGTCAGAAGTATTGTGTTTGCGATATGTAAGATAGGCTCAGCCCGAAAATAAAGTAAACAGTGATTGTGTAGCCAAACATAAAGTTCAAGAACTCGGCAATGAGGATTATCTCTTTGACATGATTGGTCTGCACAAAGTTACAACTCCTTGTCAAAAATTGGGTTGAGAGCGTCAAATCTTTGTTGTGATTTCCCTGAAATGTCCCAAATCACCCACACCCTAGCCCTGAATTGAGTTTCTAGTTAGCAAATCAAAATAAAAAGCTACTAGTGTTGCTCTTCAGAAAAGCATCTGAGTGAGTTATTCGTTAGCTCCTCAGAAAGTATTGAGTCAAAGTGCTTAACTCCTCTGCTTTCTACTTAGCAAAACCAAATAAAGTCGCAATGTGTTCAAAAGAATCATTGTCGAAAAGCTCCACTCCCAAAAATGCAAAATTGCATAAAGTCAAAAGAGGTTCATGAATTGATCAATATTCAAGATTTGATCCAAAGAAATTCAAGCAAAGTCAAGCATATTGTTCTATAAACCCTGATGATATGACAAGTTTCTTTACCAAGATGTCTGTGGGGACTGAGTTGCCGAGTTTCTTTAATCAAATCAAAACATGATAAATGAAGCTGCAGATCTCTTGTTGAAAGGAATAAGGCATGGTTTAAAAGGACAAACATATCTGCAATCCCGCTAATCTATGATTCTCCGGATTCTGCTCGAAAACGTCAAGAAAAATATATATATCCTTCTTCAGTTTTTAATTTAGTTCTACTTTCATTTTTATTTTTTATATATTTTATTATTTATTTTATTTTTGTCTATAATCTTCCTTTAAATTTTGTTTTTGAGCGTTGAAATTGTGGGGCGTTTTCATGGATTCTTAAAGGAAATCTATATTAAGAAAAACCAAAAATATTTTATTTTATTTTTACTTTCATGCCAGCGAAACTGACAGCGAACCTACAGGTTCGCCCGGAACTCATTTGAGTCTCTTGACCTTTCTTGATCTTTAGTTCCGAGCGAATCTAAGGTTCGCCTGATTGCATTTTCAGCGAACCTATGTCTGTAAATATATGTCAATCTGCAAAACCTTTTCACACATTCGCTGATACTGTTACCGGGTCTTTTTCAAAAGATTTCATGTTCGAATCTTGCTTATCGCTTTTCATAACCAATTGAACCGTTTTAATTCATTCTGCTATGTAAACGCATTCAACCTTAATCCATATTCTGTTCTAACTGTGCTTTAAATCGCTTCGATCCATTCAAACCCATTAAATCTTATTGATGATTGTACTGAGTTGTGATTAATTGATTGACAAATTTATTGCGTTCGTCTTATGATTAAAGGCATGGTTGTGTGTTCTATTTGGTTTCTATTAATGATTCTGACCGTTTTTCAAATTTTAGGGTTCCAGCGAACCTAGTGTTCGTCTGGCGAATCTGAACGAAAGTTCAAAACTTTTGAGCGAACCTATGCCGATACGCCGCCCGTGAGTTGTGATCAGCATAGATTCGCCCGATTGTTTCTAGCAAACCTATAAATTCGCCCAAGACTTTGTGTCAGACTTTTATGTCTGCGAATCTATAGGTTCTGGGGTCTAGTTATAGGTTCGCCTGCTCAGCGAACCTGATACTTTCAGCGAATCTATAAACTTTTTGAAACTTATGTTTCTGATCAACTTCCGTTTCAGGCATCATGTCTACATTATTTTTCGAGAAGAAACACAATATGTGTGCTCTATTGGACGAGAACCATGAAAAGGCTACTGGGTACAAGGATTGCATCAGATGGTTGAAATCGTCGCCGATTCATTATGCCATATCACATTCACCGACTGTGTACGATTTACACATTCGTGATTTCTGGAGGAATGCCCTGCTAAATGTTGCTGAACAACCATCAAGGATATGTTCAAAGGTTGAAGGTCATGACATTGCTTTCACTAAAGCTGATTTGGCAAAAATTTTGAGACTTGAAGGAGATGTGGGTACTGAGATAAAGATGACGGCTGAGGAGGTGTATAGTGCATTGAGGACTGCTGGTTATAAGGGTCCAATGCCTGGTGAAAAGAAAATGGAGTTCGTAAAGTCATATTTGATCAAGGAATGGAGACATTGCTCACATTTTCATTATGTGCCTTGATCACAGAAAGGGAGGTACTGATGGTTTGAACCTTGATTGGGCAAGGGCGATGGTGCTGTTTTGCAAAGGGCAAAAAGCAAATCTAGAAAAGCTGATCTTCAACTATATGATTGAGAATATACATGATGCGAAGAAAGAAAAATGGCTGTTATATCCGCGATTTATGCAAATGATCCTAAACGACAAGGAGCCTGATCTACCTGTTATTGGTGATACTTTGAAAATATGGCCGATGCATTCTAGAATCTTCGGCGACTGCAAATCTGTACGATCCAACTGCGTCGGTAGAATATCTTATCTGTGGGAAAATATGTATCCGGCTGACAGATGGGTGCATATTCAAAGATTGAAAGAGATCGAAAGGAAGAGAGAATGCGAGAATGTTGAGGAAGTACAAAAGAAGCTGAAGAAAAGAAAAGCATATGCGAAAGAAAAGGAATATTCAATGGACAAGAAGATCTTCAACTAAAAGAAAGTCTGATGTATCTGCAGCTGAAAAAGAAAAGAGATCGAATGTGCAGCAAGGAACCAGAGATAGGGAAACCGATGTTGAGCTCAGAACTGAATTGGAGAGTTTGAGGGTTAAATATGCAGAGTTGGAAAAGAGGGATAAGGAAAAAGGGGATGTGATTAAAGGAATGGCCAGGATGGTAAAGGACCAGCAATGTTGTGGGTCCATAAAGATCGTGATTTCCAGTGCTATTATGACTTGTTTAACACAAAATGACCAAAGCTTGAAGAACAAAAAGTATAATATCCAAACAAACCCAATAACAAGATTACACAACACAAATGAGGTATATAAGCTACAAAGATAAGTAGAATATGCTCCTAGCACCTCAAGTGAACGATTACACAACACAATTAATCAGTAAGAGTTTAGGTAAAAGATGTGCAAAAAGTTTTATTCAAGTGAGGATAAGATTACAATATATAGCAGTGTTAGGTTCGCTGATAGATTCGCTCTAGCGAATCTATCCAGCGAACCAACACAGGTTCGCTGAGCACAATTAGGTTCGCTCAGTCAGAACCTCATAGACACTAAACTGAGCTACGGGCGAATCAATAGATTCGCCCGTAGTTTCGCTAGTTCAAAAGCTTATAAATAACATACAAAATACATACAAAAGTGACACCGACAAGCCGGTGAGTCCAACCTATACATAGTGACTATCAATACTCCCCCTAGGTTGGACCTCACCTGGGGAAGTCTTCTGATTAAGCTCCGTCTTTATCTTGGCTTCAAAGGTTTTCAATAAAAGCTCCTGCCCTATCTTCGATACCGGCCAAAGGATTTGTAACATCATCTGATCCTGCCTCATCCTCACTCAAATTCAGCATTGATTCCACAAATTCTGTATCTGCGACCTCAGTATCAGGCATATGTTGAACTGTCGTCTCCGCCTGAGTTTCTACTATATGCTCCTCGCCTGTAACATCCAAATCAATAACTTCCACCTGTTTCTCGAACCTTCTTTCAATCGATTGATCCAGCTGTCTAGTTAGATCATCCATATCCATACGCTGATCATCAGTTCTTCTTAGCCTTTCATTTACACTTCTGAGTTCAGCACGAATCCCCCGGGCTTTGTTTGCGACCTTCACAAACAGGTTCGCTTCAGTAGCAGTATCATCTCCAGCCCCGTGCTTTATTCTGTTCTCGCACAACACTTTTAGATCCTCATCACAGAAGGAAAAGATCTCCATTGGGTCAAACAGTCTGATTTCAGGACGATCTTCTCCTTGTAATCTGATAATAGCTTCACCCGTGCTGTTATCGTAGAACCATTTAAAGAAATCCTGCAGCCTGGGTGGCTGAGTGTCAGGAACCCTAACCCTGGTCATCGTCTTCGGAGCCTCAATCTTCAACACAATCTTACCCTTCCACGAGATCCAATGCCTATCTTTCTTCTGCCTCATTCTCCTCGGCTTCTGATATCCAAAATCAATAAAATTGGTCTTTGCGGCCTCCCTTATTGTAACTTCAAACGCACAAGCCCTTCCACTTTCTTCTTTCCCCAACAATGGTAGCTCTGCCAGCCTACGCAAGTCCCATCTTGGTAAAGTGGCGAAGTGCTTCCTGTTCTTGATATACGTGATGTCACCGCCCCTTCTTTTAATCAGATAAGCATCCACCAAACTATTGTACTTCCATGCTATGACCTGCCTATCAAGCTGTTTGGTGTTGGGTTCATCTAGGTGTTGAAATATCGGCACTTCGGGTACAGCTTCTTCTTCCTTTCGGAACCACTCAGATTTGTCTAGCTCAACATGCTCAAACTGATAGCTGACCCCCTTTTCTTCTACCTTATACGTCTCCGGCTCATCCTCTAGATCCTCCTCACTATCAGCATTGATATCAACCTCCGGTTCATCAATCAGGGTGTAATCCATACCAGATCCTCCTACCACCTCTTCCCCTTCAAACACATCTAAATCAATGCCCATCTCTTCATCGAATGTCTCCTCGGCAGCTTTTCCTTTACCTTTGTCTCCAAAATCAACATCCATTAGCGGATACTTTGCAATATCCGTTAAGGAGTTCAGTTCTGCTTCAGTCATTGCAGGTTCAGTCCCTACATTTTCCTTCAAACTGTTTAACTCCTTGAAAATCCTCACTATCAAACATTGCTGTTTCTTCATCATTCTACCCATCTCGTATATAACTGTTGATTTTTCAGCATCCTGTTTTTCCAACTCTTCATGTTTACCTTTCAGCTCAACCAATTCTGCCTTCAACCTTTCAACCTCACCCTTCAATTCATCCACTGATTCACCCGATGTACCGCCAGTCTCATGCCTTGCTTTCTTTGACGTTTCGGTTTGAGCATCCGACCTCCTTTTCGTCCGCTGTTCCCTACCAGCATCAATTTCAGCTTGAATTTCATCAACCTCTCGCTCAAACGAATAATCTTTCTTCTTTGCGTACGTTTTCCTCTTCTTTATTCTCTTCTCAACCTCCTCAATATTCTCTCCACCCCTTTTCCGTTCAGACTCAATCAGCCTTTGAATTTGTACCCATCTTTCAGCCGGATACATATTTTCCCATAGAAACGACATCCTACCAACACAATCTGATCTCACCGCCTTACAGTCCTTGAAGATTCTTGAATGCATCTCCCAGATCTTTAGTTCTGCACCCACCACCGGCAGATTTGGCAGTTTGTCATTCAGAATCATCTGAATGAATCTGGGGTACATCAACCACTTAGCCCCTTTGGTGGCATGGATGTTCTCCAGTAGATAGTTGAAGATCAGCTTCGCAAGATTGGCTTTTTGCCCTCGGCAAAACAGCATCATAGCGCGTGCCCAGTCTAGGTTCAGCCCGTCCGTACCCCCCTTCCTATGATCCAGGCACATGATAAACACATGTGCAATGTACCTCCATTCCTGGATCAAATAGGATTTAACAAACTCCATTTTCTTCTCTCCGGGCATCGGACCTTCATACCCAGCAGTCCGGAATGCCCCATAAACCTCTTCAGCAGACATCATCACTTCGTCCCCAACATCATCCTCTAGTCGCAAAATCCTGGCTAGATCAGCTTCTGTGAACTCTAAGTCACATCCACTGACTTTGGCACATATGCGTGAAGGCTGTACCGACACGTTCATGACAGCAGTTCGCCAGAAATCCCGAATATGCATCTCATATATAGTGGGTGAGTGAGATATGGCGTGATGTATATGAGACGACTTCAGCCATTTAATAGAATCTCTATAGCTGCCGGCCTTTTCATGATTCTCATCAAGCAAAGCACACATGTTGTGCTTTCTTTCAAAGAATAATGTCGACATTGTGCCTGAAAAATAAACGAAGATTGATCAGAAATGAAGATTTGAAAAACAGTTAATAGGTTCGCTGAAAATTAGATTCGCTGGTATAGCGAACCTGAGATTTTGGCACCTGAACCTATAAATTCGCTGACATGAAAAATCAGTCATTTTGGTCGAGCGAATGTATAGGTTCGCTAGCAACAGTCGGGCGAATCTATGTTGTTGCGCGGACAGCATAACCACATAGGTTCGCTTGATGTTTTGAACTTTCGTTCAGTTTCGCCAGACGAACACATAGGTTCGCTGGAAACCCTAGTTTTTGAAAGACGGCCAGAATCACACCATAATACAGCATTTTTAAGCATATAAAGCAACAAAAGGTCAAAATAAACATCAAATGAGGCTGTTATGAAGTAAAAGCCTTAACAAAACACACCCAAAACAGTCATTTATTTACACATATTGACAGAATTAAACAGGATAATGGTGCGATTAAGGGTTTAAACAGAGATTAAGATGAAATCGATTACATACCGGACAATATTTGTGATGTTTAAGTGTGAAAAACCGGTGAAATAGTGAGAATCGAACGTGCGGTTGTTTGAATTTGAAAAGTTTGCTACAGTACAGTTGACAGCGAATGTGAGAGAAATTTCGCTGTCACTGTATATATATACAGGCACAGGTTCGCTGGCAGACAGACCAGCGAACTTTAGATTCGCCAGAAGACCAAAAGTCAAGTTAAACCACGGCGGCGAATCAAAGAGATTCCGGGCGAACTTTGAGGTTCTGGCGAACCTGTAGGTTCGCTGGTAGGTTCGCTAGCACACATACAAAAAAAATATTTTTGGATTTTCTCAATTTTTTAAAATTCTTTGTAAATCCACGAAACCGTCCCACGATTTCAACGCTCCAAAAATAAATATATAAACATATTATCCAAAAAAAATTGAAATTAGAAAAAAAAATAAAAATAAAAGGAAGATAAAGTCAGGAATTTTAAACGCTAATAAGGATATATATTTTTCATGATGTTTTGAGCAGAATCAGGAGAATCATTGATTGGCGGGATTGCAGATATGTTTGTCCATTTAAACCCATGCCTTAGTCCTTTCAACAAGAGATCAGCAGCTTCTTTTATCATGTTTATGGTTTGATTGAAGAAGCTCAGACAACTCGGTCCCCACAGACATCTAGGTAAAAAGAACGAGTTCTGTCATCAGGGTATATCTGAGCAATACGATTGACTTTGCTTGAGTTTCAATGATCAACTTTTGAATGTTGACCGATGCATTAGCTTCTTTTGACACTTGTGCAATTTCTGCATCTTTTCTTTGTGAGTGGAGCTTGTCAGCAATTGATTCTTTTGAACACAATGCGACTTATTATTTGGGTAACTCAAATAGTCTAGAGCTCCAGGTCTATACCGACGTATAACAGAGGAGATAAACATTTGAGCATGCTCGGTGAATCTTCAGGTCAATACTTCCGTATAGCAGAGAAGATCCACCAACTCCAGGTCAATACTTCCGTATAGCAGAGGAGTTAAGCACATGACTCAAAACGTTCTGAGGAGTTAACGAGTAACTCACTCAGAGGCGTTTTCGAAGAGCATCACTAGCAGCTTTTTATTTTATTTGTTTTGCATACTAGAAACTCGATTCGGGGATAGGGCGAGGGTGATTTGGGATGTTTAGGGAAATCAAGACAAAGATTTGACGCTCTCAACCCATTTTTGACAGAACCATTATCTTTGTGCAATCCAATCATGACAAGGAGATAATCCTTGTTGTCGAGATCTTGAGCGTTATGTTTGGCTGCACAATCACTGTTTACTTCGTTTTCGGGCTGAGCCTATCTGACATATCCCAAACGCAATGCTTCTGACCTCCTTCAACAACTCTTCAACATCAATCAAAATGGAGATCCTGAAATAGCAAAATGAAAAACTATAAATAGGTAATCTATAAAATCTCCCCCAAAATTTTTATATTGAAGCTACCAAATAAGAAATTTTTGTTTTTCAGATTTTCTTAATATATATATATATATACAGAATAAAAGAAAGATAGAAAGAGACAAAAGAAAATAAAGATAAAATAAAGTAACGGAGCGATGAAGCGAGGGACCCACGGATTTTTCAAAGAAGAAGAAGAGAAGAAAAAATTATTTACATATATACAAATGGATTCACATAGAAAAAGGTTTTTCAAAAAGATATAAGTCCCAGCATGGAGATCAGTTCATAAAAACGTGGTTTGTCAAAAGTTTTTGTGAAAAGATCAGCTTTTTGCTTTCGAGTTTCAATAGGAATAATATCAATAAACCCCTTTTCCTGTGCATCCCGGATTGCATGAATTCTTGTTTCGATGTGCTTGGTGCGAGTGTGATGAATAGGATTCTTGGCAATTCCAACAGCAGCTTCATTATCACAAAATAGTGGCGTATGAAGAAAGTTGATGCCATAATCCATCATCTGATGCTGAATCCACAGCACTTGGCAACAGCAGCTTGACGCAGCTATGTATTCTGCTTATCCTGTGGACAAAGAGACGGTTGTTTGCTTCTTGCTTTGCCATGAAACAAGACATTCTCCAAGATATTGACATCCGCCAGTGACTGATTTTCTGTTAATCCTGCAACCAGCATGATCACTATCAGAAAAGGCATGTAAATCAAAGTTCCCACCTTTTGGGTACCAAAGTCCCAAACGAGAGGAACCCTTAAGGTAATGGAAAATTCGTTTAACAGCTTTTTCATGTGATTCTTTTGGATTGGCTTGGAAACGAGCACAGTAACACACGGCAAATGTTATATCTGGTCGGCTTGCAGTCAGATACATGAGAGATCCGATCATCGAGCGGTACCGATGAGCATCCACAGGATTCCCATTATCATCGGAAGTAAGGCATGTTTGAGCTGTAAAAGGAATCAATTCAGGAGAAGAATCGTCCATGCCAAACTTCGTGAGGATTTGTTTGATATATTTCTCTTGGTGGATCAGAATTCCATCAGGCTTTTGTTCCACTTGCAGCCCCAAGAAGAAACACATCTCCCCCATTATGGTCATCTCAAAACGATCCATCATCACCTTCTCAAATTCTCTACACAACCCTTCATTAGTCGAACCAAAAATGATATCATCAACATACACTTGAACGATCAGCAGCTCCCCATTCACCTCCTTCTTGAACAGTGTCATATCTATAGTCCCACGAGAGAAACCTTTGCTGAGAAGATACTGTGTCAGAGTTTCATACCAGATCCGTGGAGCTTGATGCAACCCATACAAGGATTTATCAAGCTTGTAAACCTTTGACGGGAAATCGGGATCCTCGAAACCTGGTGGTTGACAGACATAGATCTCCTCATCGATATCTCCATATAGAAATGCACATTTCACATCCATCTGATAAACCTTAAAGTTTTTGTTCGCGGCATGAGCAAGAAAGATTCTAATGGCTTCCAGGCGAGCGACTGGAGCAAAAACTTCGGTGTAGTCAATTCCCTCCTCTTGAGCAAATCCTTGAACAACCAGTCTCGCCTTGTTTCTGATTACAACACCACGATCATCTGGCTTGTTTCGGAAAACCCATTTAGTGCCGATTGTACACTTATTAGGAGGAAGATCAACCAATTCCCAAACTTTAAGCTTCCTAAATTGCTGCAGCTCCATTTGCATGGCATCCACCCAACTTGGATCTTCAAGTGCTTGTTTATAATTCTTTGGAACAACTTGAGACAGAAAGGCAGCATAAAGACATTCATTAATCAAACCACTCTGACTCCGAGTTCGCACACCATCAGTAATAGATCCAATGATATAATCGTGAGGATGGTTTTTCAAGGTTTTGAAGTCAGTGTTGAGGAGTAAAGGATTTGGTTCGGTTGAGGGTGGTTGATTAGATGGTTGTGAGGGTGTAGGAATTGTATTAGTGGCAGGGGATTGAATGGTAGTAGATGTGGATGGAATATCTGATGGAGAAGTTTGAACAGTTTGAGGTGGTGGAGGTGATGGAATGTCAAATGGAGTGGGAGGTAGTTGTGTGGCTGATGTTGAAGGTTGTGGTTGTGATGGTGTAGATGGATGATTGAAAATAGAAACTGATGTGTGTGGAATGATATTGTGACACCCCGCCCGGCGGCGGAAACACCGGGCTGTCATTGGAATTGGATATCCATAGTAAACAAAGCACATGGTATTTATTTATTACGTTTAATAATGATATAGTAAGTTTAGAACATCAGTCTTAAATGGATACGACAAAAGTAATAAAACCGAAACAGTAAATGCACTCGTCTTTATTAATTAAACTAGGTCCAAGGCAATCCTATGTCTTGGCAAAAGCAGCAAAATAATCATAAGCATCACCTGAAATATGTGAAAATAAAGTTAGCTACACAAGCTAGTGAGTAAAACCCAAATTGAATAGTAATAGTATTGAAATCCGAGATCAACAAGATATGCTGCGCAATCCCACATGTATAGTAATTTCGTAATATCACCCTACCAGGACCCCTAGAATAGAATAGCACACCAACCACAATAGAAACCATAGTATCTCGTTTAGCCATTTGTCATGAGAACCACTCATGTAATAAATAATGATAACTTCTAATAACCGTCGTTTACCGTCTCGATATATAAGTCATCATTTAGCAATTTAGGGACATGGCATAGTATAGCATCATAGCATAGCAACATAGTATAGCAACATAGCATCTCGACATAGTAAACATGGAATTAGAAAGGCCGGGTTTAAATCACCTATCGATGTTGTACAAGCAGGTGGGTTTGTCAAACCATTAGCGCTAACATTGTACCGGTGGGATTACAAAGCAATAAAACTACTTTTAACTAACACATAAGATTGCATCAAGCCGCGAACTAGATTAACATATTTGTATGATCTCTTTTAGAAAACGAATAGAAAACGCAATATAGTAAAAGACATATTTCAGCCCCAAAATAGTAAAATGGAAAAAGGGGAGTGAGTTTACTCACCTGAACAATATAGATAATAGCAACGCAAGAAAGTAACTAAATATAATCGAGGATCGCCCAGATATTAGAATCACCTAATTAACCGGGAAACCTAATTTAGAAACGAGACAAATAATATAGTAACTAGAATCAAGAACTTAGAAATTCTAGGGTTTTGGATTTGGGGTTTTAGGGTTTTAAATTATAATTTGAAAATTAGGGTTTCAAAATATAATTTGGGAATTTAGGGTTTTAAAGTCCAATTTGGGGATTTAGGGTTTCAAAATCCAATTTAGGGTTTTAAAGTCCAATTTGGGGATTTAGGTACGAGATATAATCGTGTTTTCGTATAGTATATATTTTTGCAATAATACTTTTCTAGTTTTATAATTGAAATAATAATATTCGTACACAATTTAGAAGAAAAGGGGTTAAAAGATAAAAGTTTAGTAAAAGGGGTCAGTGGGACTCGAACCCACGCCCAAACGCGCCAACGACAGTGGCCTTACCACTGAACCATAAGCGCTTTTTGATTGTTATATGGCCAGCGAATTGTTTTAACCTTTACACTACAAAACACCCATTTCCATATAAACCCTAGATTTGAAAATCAACCAATTCGTTCTTAATCTGACGATTGAATCCAGAAGAACATAGGGCTTTTAATCTACACATTACAACGATCATTTCAATGTACTATACTTACCTGGTTTCGAACGATTTGGAACGATGATGGTGAAGAACAAGAAACACGACGGCTTGAATTTTGAAAAGATATCTAGGAGCTGCTATAATCCAATTCAACTTCCAGATTCCTTCAACGTGATTAGAAGAATGAATCCCGATTACTAGTTGCAGATAAAGAACACGAATGAATGATGGATTTTTGAGTTACAGGTTTGGATAAAACGGATTCAATGGAAGAATGTGACATGTTAGGACCAAAATTGTGATGCAAGGGGGCTTTAGGAGCAGATAGAGATCGTTTTTCCGTTACTCACTTGTGTTAAATTGGTGGAACAGTAACCGAACAGGATCGAGATTTATTACGAGTTATTTCGGTTTAATTGGGTGTTAACTCTTTGTTTAAAGGTCAATTAAGTGTCACCAACGAATTATAATCATTGAAACAGTCATTTTAGTTAATTTGTTTTACTGTTTTGAGCGTTTGAAGTCGATTGGGTATTGTGGTATTATGACCGATCGCGAAAACTGTTTTAGCACATTGATCGATCGATTAAATACTGGTTTAAGGGTAGCAAGAGGATCGAAACACCCTTAGGAACATTTTGAATATGATCAATTTGGTTTGAAATGAAAAAAAAGAAGGTTTTTAGACCTTGCCGGATTCCGGCGAGGTGGCCGGAAGTCATCGCAACCGGAAACACGGGTTGGTGGGGAAAGGGCTGGGTTTTTATAAAAATTTACAATATAGCCCCCGCAGTTTGTCTTGTTTTATTAATTTTGGTTAAAGCTTTAATATAAGTTTTGAATTTGGCAGTTTTAACCCAAAGTTTATTAAATCTTTATTTTAACATAATAATTTAACCATGTTAACACGTAATGTTTATAGGATTTATGTTTTTATATTTTCGAGCTTGTTTATGACGTTGGATGATAATAATTTGACCGACACATAATTGAAACGGGAATTAACACCGCGCCAAACATACTTGTATTTTATATATTAAATGTCATGGCGTTATATTTACAAAGAAAGAGTACAATACATTCAAAAATAGAACTTCGGGTTCGAGCCGGGTTTTCGGGTTCGGGTTTGGGGCAGATGTCACAGTCTCCCCTCCTTATAGAAATTTCGTCCCGAAATTTGCTCAAACCAAAGTATAAGAAGATGAAGCAAAAAGGTGCGGATACTTAACCTTCATTTGGTTTTAAATTCATGTTCACATTTTGAGTTTCAATGATCGTTAATGATTGGTATCTAATTACGTTTGAGTTGTTTGACTTCACGGTCCATAATTTCCAATGTTCGTTCCATAAATTGCATCGATTCATTATCGATATGCACAATGAGATTTGTATCGGATAAGTACTTGTTCAGATTAGAAACATGAAACACAAGATGAACACTGCTCACTTCCGTAGAGAGTTTCATCTCGCAAGAAACTCTTGAGAATTCGATCCATGGAAAGATTTTGACTGAGACATGATTTTAAATAACGAGATTAAGAAGTTATTTATTTTTAATTTGCTTTGTCTCATTGTGGATTGTTTATTTAACTCTTTTCACTTATAAGAGTTCGGTCGAACTATTTGTATGTAGATTCGAATAAATTTTATTTGTTACTCAATATAGGAATAGAATAGGATACCAACTTGCAAATGAAATATTTCAAGTAGATGGATTTAGAATTATTTAAATGATCATCGAGCATGGTCGTGATTAATAGAATGTTTGAAACGAATTAAGTAACCTTACACAAAATTAAGTGGCTTATATGTAATTAGTAAAATGAGTAAACAAGTCAAGTGAAAATAAGATGATTAAATATGACCCAGCTACACAAGACAAAACTTACTATGGTTCCCATGCACCAACTTTCATAATTCCGTGTGCACCCGTAATTACTTCAGTTTTTGCATGGACTCCACAGTTCATTCGATCACGTGCTAGTCAGAAGTACACAACAATTTTTTTTTACGTTAAAAATGATGATACGTATAGGTATTGTTATCATACTTGATAGAAATAGTACTTGGGAAAATCATATTAAGATGAAAAGTAGATTGATGATTTAGAATAAACTAACGTCCATTAGGTAGACATTGCCCATATAAATAACTTCGTTCAACGATACAGATAGTCAAATTCAGGTACTAGGATAGTAACACTTAAGTTTTTGAAAATCTGACTTTATGTGTGTAAGATGTAATAATGTAGTTTATTGAGATCTTTAGAAAAATTAGTTTCAAGAAAATTTGATAATGCGGATAATCAAATTTATAGTTCGAATGAATAGATCACTTAGTTTCAATTGGATTTAGCTTTTAAGGTGTTTGTATTTATATGACCGACAGCTTTGGGTAAACCAAATGTGTTGACTATGGAGGTAAACAAGTTTATAAGAGATGATACCGTTTTTATATAATGTAGTTTTAAAAGCTAACTAAAAAGTTGAAAGTTTTGGTCTTTACCATAGATAAAAGGATTGATTCGAAAATAAACGGCACAATTTAAGTTATAAGTACTTGCTATTGGAAAAACAGAAGACATGATGTTTGTTGGCAAGTCTTTGTGTCATATATGAGAAAACGGGAAATGTTAACGTTGGTGTAAATATTTGGCCGACATTAGAATGACCAATCACTTTTTAAAGAAACCATTTATCACGAAATTTATATGTATATATATATCTATATTTTTTTTTCAAGATACTAAGACCAAAAGGTTATTAAAATATTTTTTTTAAAATATATATATATGTATATATATTTGTTTGGGAAAATAAGAAAATTATTTTAATAGAATCGAATAACGTTAGTTTTACAAAGTCCATTGATTACACGTTGTGTTAGGGTAACGAGTTTATAAATGGAACACATTGGGTTTGGATTAGTTCATGAAGACTAGTTGCGTAGAATTTCGTTGGTGGTCATATGTATAGATGAAAACATTTAGTTGAATGAGTTCGGGAATAGTTGTGTAAGGAGTTCTCGTTAAATTTGGATAACGAATTCATGGATAGCATCGTCTAGTTGATTAACGAGTACTTGTTTTGATGGTTAGTTCATAATTTGGTAGTAGATTTATAGTTGTAATGATAGATTAGAAATTGGATTAGAATCTTGTAGTTAGATGAGTAGTTTTGAATCTATTTGAGTGTAGAAGTCAAGTTGAAGTATACGTTCGATTCAAATGCATTAGCTTATAAGAATAGCAAAATCCGTTAGCTTTTATTTAGTTATGGAATTTGACCTTGACTAAAACTTAGAAATCATAAAGAACCCTTGATTGGAGAGTCAATAACTGATTTAGGATTAGAAATACGACTTAGAATTCGGTAATTGATATATGCATGATCTGAAGTTTTGGATAATTCGATTGAGGTATGTCTTAGTTGTGATTTGAAATGTTTGGTTTACAACGGTGTAATTGTGTTATATGGATAAGCTAGCGAGTATATCGCATAAGTATTATTGTAGCTTAGAAAACAAATGGAATGATGAAACGTAGAATAACACGGTTTTGTAGCAACATCTTTGACCGATAGAAACATCCGATGTAATAATAGCAACTCGTTCCACTTAGAATATCATATAATCTTTTGAAACAGACCATAGAAAATCACGTAGAAACTTTAGAAACATTAGAAATTTCGATTAAATGAAATAGTGATAGTACTTAGAACATCATAGAATCCTTTGAACATATCATAGAAAATCACTTAGAAACTTTAGAAACATTAGTAAATGAAATTGGAATATTATTTGAATCACTATAAAAATTCATAGAAATAATTATAAATCATAGGAATGAAAATCATAGAATCATTAAGAAATTGAAATTTCGACGACTTAGGAGTGTGTCTTGGTTTTGGACACTAATGACTTATCAAAGTGCTAAGTTCGTTTTTCAACGTATTCGAGAAGGCGTGCTTTAGCCTATAGGTTCACACTCATCTCGTACATCCCCAGGTAAGCATACAGGTCTCTTAAAGAGATTTATACGAAATGCTTTGCCTTAGACAGGATGTCCGTGATACAGGCGTTCCCCCTTCCGGATTGCACACGTTCCCACGTTTTCAAACTTACTTAAGACGATGACGAGATTCCACAAAGAGAAGATCCCAATCATACAGACGAGTCTCTTGTAGCTCTCTCGCGAAATCGGATCAGAAATGAGATTAAGAAAAGCATAGAAAGGTTCGTAGAAGGAAAACAAATAAGTTCAAAAGAATTCCTAAGTACAACTATTTGCACTAAGGACTCTTAGGTTATAGTCTAGGTCGGTGTGTTTCCAATACCCTATCCTAGTTCCCTATAACCATGGCTCTGATACCAACTGTGACACCCCGCCCGGCGGCGGAAACACCGGGCTGTCATTGGAATTGGATATCCATAGTAAACAAAGCACATGGTATTTATTTATTACGTTTAATAATGATATAGTAAGTTTAGAACATCAGTCTTAAATGGATACGACAAAAGTAATAAAACCAAACAGTAAATGCACTCGTCTTTATTAATTAAACTAGGTCCAAGGCAATCCTATGTCTTGGCAAAAGCAGCAAAATAATCATAAGCATCACCTGAAATATGTGAAAATAAAGTTAGCTACACAAGCTAGTGAGTAAAACCCAAATTGAATAGTAATAGTATTGAAATCCGAGATCAACAAGATATGCTGCGCAATCCCACATGTATAGTAATTTCGTAATATCACCCTACCAGGACCCCTAGAATAGAATAGCACACCAACCACAATAGAAACCATAGTATCTCGTTTAGCCATTTGTCATGAGAACCACTCATGTAATAAATAATGATAACTTCTAATAACCGTCGTTTACCGTCTCGATATATAAGTCATCATTTAGCAATTTAGGGACATGGCATAGTATAGCATCATAGCATAGCAACATAGTATAGCAACATAGCATCTCGACATAGTAAACATGGAATTAGAAAGGCCGGGTTTAAATCACCTATCGATGTTGTACAAGCAGGTGGGTTTGTCAAACCATTAGCGCTAACATTGTACCGGTGGGATTACAAAGCAATAAAACTACTTTTAACTAACACATAAGATTGCATCAAGCCGCGAACTAGATTAACATATTTGTATGATCTCTTTTAGAAAACGAATAGAAAACGCAATATAGTAAAAGACATATTTCAGCCCCAAAATAGTAAAATGGAAAAAGGGGAGTGAGTTTACTCACCTGAACAATATAGATAATAGCAACGCAAGAAAGTAACTAAATAGAATCGAGGATCGCCCAGATATTAGAATCACCTAATTAACCGGGAAACCTAATTTAGAAACGAGACAAATAATATAGTAACTAGAATCAAGAACTTAGAAATTCTAGGGTTTTGGATTTGGGGTTTTAGGGTTTTAAATTATAATTTGAAAATTAGGGTTTCAAAATATAATTTGGGAATTTAGGGTTTTAAAGTCCAATTTGGGGATTTAGGGTTTCAAAATCCAATTTAGGGTTTTAAAGTCCAATTTGGGGATTTAGGTACGAGATATAATCGTGTTTTCGTATAGTATATATTTTTGCAATAATACTTTTCTAGTTTTATAATTGAAATAATAATATTCGTACACAATTTAGAAGAAAAGGGGTTAAAAGATAAAAGTTTAGTAAAAGGGGTCAGTGGGACTCGAACCCACGCCCAAACGCGCCAACGACAGTGGCCTTACCACTGAACCATAAGCGCTTTTTGATTGTTATATGGCCAGCGAATTGTTTTAACCTTTACACTACAAAACACCCATTTCCATATAAACCCTAGATTTGAAAATCAACCAATTCGTTCTTAATCTGACGATTGAATCCAGAAGACCATAGGGCTTTTAATCTACACATTACAACGATCATTTCAATGTACTATACTTACCTGGTTTCGAACGATTTGGAACGATGATGGTGAAGAACAAGAAACACGACGGCTTGAATTTTGAAAAGATATCTAGGAGCTGCTATAATCCAATTCAACTTCCAGATTCCTTCAACGTGATTAGAAGAATGAATCCCGATTACTAGTTGCAGATAAATAACACGAATGAATGATGGATTTTTGAGTTACAGGTTTGGATAAAACGGATTCAATGGAAGAATGTGACATGTTAGGACCAAAATTGTGATGCAAGGGGGCTTTAGGAGCAGATAGAGATCGTTTTTCCGTTACTCACTTGTGTTAATTTGGTGGAACAGTAACCGAACAGGATCGAGATTTATTACGAGTTATTTCGGTTTAATTGGGTGTTAACTCTTTGTTTAAAGGTCAATTAAGTGTCACCAACGAATTATAATCATTGAAACAGTCATTTTAGTTAATTTGTTTTACTGTTTTGAGCGTTTGAAGTCGATTGGGTATTGTGGTATTATGACCGATCGCGAAAACTGTTTTAGCACATTGATCGATCGATTAAATACTGGTTTAAGGGTAGCAAGAGGATCGAAACACCCTTAGGAACATTTTGAATATGATCAATTTGGTTTGAAATGAAAAAAAAGAAGGTTTTTAGACCTTGCCGGATTCCGGCGAGGTGACCGGAAGTCATCGCAACCGGAAACACGGGTTGGTGGGGAAAAGGGCTGGGTTTTTATAAAAATTTACAATATAGCCCCCGCAGTTTGTCTTGTTTTATTAATTTTGTTTAAAGCTTTAATATAAGTTTTGAATTTGGCAGTTTTAACCCAAAGTTTATTAAATCTTTATTTTAACATAATAATTTAACCATGTTAACACGTAACGTTTATAGGATTTATGTTTTTATATTTTCGAGCTTGTTTATGACGTTGGATGATAATAATTTGACCGACACATAATTGAAACGGGAATTAACACCGCGCCAAACATACTTGTATTTTATATATTAAATGTCATGGCGTTATATTTACAAAGAAAGAGTACAATACATTCAAAAATAGAACTTCGGGTTCGAGCCGGGTTTTCGGGTTCGGGTTTGGGGCAGATGTCACAGATATCATCATCGTCAGAGTCAGGAAGATTAAATGATTTGAAAATGGTGGTGGAATCATAAAACCATGCCGGTTCACTACCAATACTGGTAGTGTTTGACTCTTGCCAATCAACATAGTAGGACTCTTGCACAATCCGCGTTCGCTTGTTGTAAACACGATACGCCTTTTGTGTGTTCGAGTAGCCCACAAAGAAGCATTCATCAGAGACAGCACCAAACTTCGTCTTCTGATCTTGAGTATTCAAAAGAGTGCAAGAACATCCAAAGGGGCGCAGAAAATCAATCAGCGGCTTAATCCCTCGAAACAGTTGATAAGAAGTCTTCATCTTTTCTTTGACAATCAGTACCCTGTTAAGAACATAAGCTGCACAATTAACTGCTTCAGCCCAGAAAATAATTGGAAGCTTTGACTCAATCAGCATAGTTCTGGCGGCCTCCACAAGGGTTCGATTCTTCCTTTCAGCAACACCATTTTGTTGTGGTGTTCGGGCGGCGCTAAACTGTCTGAGAATACCCCGTTGTTCACAGAAGGAGTTGAAGATGTGGTTTCTGAATTCAGTTCCGTTATCGCTTCTGATGGCTTGAACCTTCTTCTTTCCAAGAACCTCGATTAGAGGAATCAGCTTCATCAACTCTTCAGCAGTCTCACTCTTGTTTGCCATGAATCTCACCCAGGTGTACCTAGAGTAATCATCTGTGACAACCAAGCAATAAGACTTTTTAGCAATGGATTTGACACTTATTGGGCCAAATAAATCAGTATGTAACAATTCGAGGGGTTCTGAGATGGAATTTGTAATTTTAAGTTTATGTGGCTTTTTGTGCTGTTTTCCTTTAGCACAAGCCATACATTTCTCAACCACTGAAAAGTCTTTGAGTGGTAAACCCCTAACCAAATTGTTCTTAACCAATTTATTCAGAATTTTAAAATTAATGTGCCCTAAACGTTTATGCCACAGAAACGATTCAAAAGATGAAGCTTTAGACAGGAGACAGGTCACGGTGGAATTTGATTCCTGTGATCCCATATTCAGCATATAGGTATCATTTCGTCTCGGAGCTCGCATGATCACCATATCTTCAGGAATAGTAAACTCTGGCTTCAAGAATAAGCATTCATTTAGAAGAAACATCACTGGAATATTCTTATCACAGATTTGTGATACACTGAGAAGGTTGAATGCCAATTCAGGAACATAGTTGACGTCTTCCAAAGTAAGTGAGCCATTTGAGACTTCTCCTTGACCAATCATCTTACCGCCTTTCTTGTCTCCCGCAAAAGCAACATAACCGACATTTATGATCCTATAGTTAGTCAGGAGGTCCTTCAACCCTGTCATATGTCTGGAACATCCGCTGTCAATATGCCAATGACTATTTACAACGGCATTTGAATGTTCCTGACATTTATTAAAGGAAACGAAAAGTTAGACCTTTGAAATTGGCACCCAAGCCTTTGTGTACTTGGGTGGAGGAGCAGATGAAGAATTACAAAAGAAATTATTTACAAATGTATTTAATCTTTTTCCGAAAGATTTTTGCTTTGAGCTATTTTGGATTAACTTAGGGCATTGCTTGACAGTATGACCAGTAATTCCACATTTAAAACAATGAGACTTCAAACCAGTTTTGGAAACTCTGTTAACAGGAATTTTATCCATTTCAATTTCCTCATCACATTCAGACAGTTGAGAGTTGCAGTCACTGTAAGTGTCATAGAGTTCTTTTAACTTAACTGTTGTGACTTTAACTTTATCAGATTCAGGTTTTGGTTTAAGAATGTATGAAAAAGATGATTCCTTGTCTTTTGGTTTTGAAATTCTCACTGGTGTGAAAGATGGAATTTGATGAGTGAAGAACTTTTGAAAACAGTTTGTTTTGGTTTGACTTTCAGAGACATGACCTGAAAGTTTGTCTTTGTCATTCACACACGCATTTTCAATTAAATCATCATTCAACACATTAGGGTTTGAAGTAGAGCACCCTAAATTACTATTAAACATGGAATTGTCTGAAAATGACACATTACTACAAACAGAATTGATTAAACTAATGTCTTCAAAAGACTTCTTGGAATCAGAACTACTGCAGTCACTACTGCCAGAACAACCGAGCCCAACACTCCCACCATATGCGTAATCCTCTCTAACTTCCTTAAGATTTACTTCACTTAAACCTGCAATGGAACTGTCAGTATCATTCTGTATAATCTCTTGAATTAACTCATTTGAGGGATGAGGAATAGGTGTAGGAGAGTAACAGAAAGTACTCGGTGGAGGATATGCATATGTTTCATTGTTACTAAGACCCAAACCCGTCTTAACTCTGGCCCCCCTTTGTTTCTTGCACAGTTCCTCCCTTTTCATACCAGATATAGTCCACTGCTGCAATTTGTTTTTAACTTTTCTTGCTTCAAATTCAGCAAGTGTAACTTGCTCAGTCAAGTAGTTAATTTCACAGTTCTTTTCTAAAAGAGTTCTTTTTAAGTGTTCATTTTCCTTTAAAGCTTCTCTTAACTTAACAAAATATTTTGATTCACTTAATTTAAGCTCTTTGATGGTTCTTTTTAATTCGTTTTCGTTTGACATTAACAATTTATTAGCTTTGTATATGCCAATTAAACGAATTTTGCAAGCAGATGAACACATATCTTCAATAACATCGTAAGGAAGACCAATTACCAGTTTTTCGGCAGCCAGAGCACGATCACATTGGCAGTAGGGAGTGCTTCTTTTGAATTCATCAACTGCATCTAGCCTTGCCTTCTCAATCATTTCTTCCAAAGTAAGCTTCGACTCCTCCTCATGCTTTACTTCATTAACAGCAGCTTCACAAACCAACCCTGAATGATTCAGATGCCCTTGAGCAATAACATCTGATTGAACTTTATCAACATTCTCCACTTTCTCTTCCTCATCCTTTCCATAAAATTCTTTGAACGGATCAAAGAGATTTATATCGTTGTCATCAAACTCAGCAATCTCAGCAACAAGGGCATGGTTAATCTCCTCCTTGGTTTCTTCAATTTCTGCACTCCAATCAAAGTTGGTGAGCAGTGCAGTTTCATTCTTTGACTTTGCTTCCTCAACCCTTTCTTGATTTGGAGCAGATCTTGGATTTGCAGAGTTAACTGGCTCAGTAACAATTGGCAATGGGCATTCCCTTTTGAAGTGGCCCAATTGTTTGCAGTTATAGCATCGTAACTTTCCCTTGTCATACCCCAGCTTACCATTCTGTCCCTGATTTCCAAAGTTTCTTCTACCGGTTCTTTCCATGAATCGTCTGGCACGAAGAGTGAGCATAGCCATCTGCCATTGGATGTTTGTCTCTTCCAGATCATCAGGATCCACCTGATACATATCTTCTACAGTCATACCCTTCCCTTTTAACTCACCTGCAACAAGAGCTTCATAACTGTGCACAAACATTCCAAATAAAGCCATGGTGTCAGATGGAATCTGAGTGGTGACAGATGCATTTGAGCTTGAACCAACATTTGAAGGTGCACCAGCAGATTTAGTAGACACATGACTTGATGATCCTCTAGATGCAGCACTGTATATATATGAGTTTGCAGCGGATGAAATAAGTGCAGCATTTTGAGAAGGAATGTTTGGAACCATCATTGACTGATTATATTCCCTTCTCTTCACATCAAGGTCGAAAGACTTCAGCTTGTTTATAACGTCCATCAGTTTGTAGTCAGGAAAGTTTCTTTCTTGTTTCAACAGCTTGATTTGAAGACTCCACTGTGGAGGAAGAGAATCTAACAGTTTTGCAACTTGTTCATGATGGCCCAGCTTATCATCATATTTCTTCAGATTACTTGACACAGATAGGAATCGATTTGTAATATCAGTCAAGTTCTCTTGTGAGTACCCCACGAAAGAGTTGAATTCCTTTTCAGCTTGTGCTTTTCTATCCAGTTTCAGATCCTCATTGCCATCATAAAACTCACACAATGCATCATACAAGCTCTTTGCAGTTGTGTGTTCAGCAAACCTGTTGAAGATGTCCTGATGCAAGCAGAGTATCAATGCTCCTAGTGCCTTCTTGTCACGGTCAAGTAACTTGATATCTGTTTCGGTAAAAGTACTTGAATCTGTGTTTACTGAGGTGACGGTTCCTTCAACAGTTGTTGGCACGTGCGGACCATTTACTATAGATTCCCATTGGTTGTAGTCCGTGTAGTAGAAAAATGCTTTCAAACATCTTTTCCAATCTTCAAAGTTTTCACCACTAACAAGCCTCGGTGGCCTGTTAGGTTGAACGCTATCCAAATCATTCATATTCAATGTTGATGAAGTCATAACTTTGAACAGATTATAGTTTCGCTGAAGACAAACAGATTCGCTGGATAGATTCGCTCAAAGAACACAGCAGATTCGCTGATAACAGATTCGCTAGACAAGCAAGCAGATTCGCTGACAAGCAGGCACAGTTTCGCTCGCCTGATTTTGGCAGCAGTTTCGCTTGCACAATTAGCAAAAACCAGTGAACTTTCGTTCGATGAAATATCAGATTCGCTAGCCCAGACACAAACCAACAGTCCAAGAATTTGAAATAGATTCGCTGGAAGAACACTTAGATTCGCTGGAAGAACAGGTAGTTTCGCTGGATAACAAACCAGCCTGTAACAGTACGAAAACAACCCGAACGCCTTCAAAACTTGACCATTTGCATACACGTTTGTTTTAAAAGCTTCCTATGACCAAAAACACACTACTAGAGCAAAATACAACTCCAAAACACCAAAAACAAGCTTAGAACAGAATCAAGTAAAGTTTCGACTCAAAAAACCCCAAAATTAACATAAAAATCACTAGAATCAAACAATCAAGAGCACTAAGGCTCTGATACCATATTGTGGGTCCATAAAGATCGTGATTTCCAGTGCTATTATGACTTGTTTAACACAAAATGACCAAAGCTTGAAGAACAAAAAGTATAATATCCAAACAAACCCAATAACAAGATTACACAACACAAATGAGGTATATAAGCTACAAAGATAAGTAGAATATGCTCCTAGCACCTCAAGTGAACGATTACACAACACAATTAATCAGTAAGAGTTTAGGTAAAAGATGTGCAAAAAGTTTTATTCAAGTGAGGATAAGATTACAATATATAGTAGTGTTAGGTTCGCTGATAGATTCGCTCTAGCGAATCTATCCAGCGAACCAACATAGGTTCGCTGAGCACAATTAGGTTCGCTCAGTCAGAACCTCATAGACACTAAACTGAGCTACGGGCGAATCAATAGATTCGCCCGTAGTTTCGCTAGTTCAAAAGCTTATAAATAACATACAAAATACATACAAAAGTGACACCGACAAGCCGGTGAGTCCAACCTATACATAGTGACTATCAAATGTCTATTGGTTCGGGTATTCAAAGAATTAATCAGTTTGAAAGAGAAAGAAGGGTCATTTCACGCAATGTCTGAACAGGAGCTGAACAGTCTAACGGATGCCTCAAGGTATCCGTTAATGGATTATGGTGTTAGAACTGAATCAAGAGAAAAAGGAGGTGAAGATGTTTTTGATGAAGATATGGGAATAGACCTTGATGCATTTACGGGATCTGAGGTTGTCGGTGGTACGAATGTGAACTTAAGTTTGATCGATGAACCGGAAATGGATGAGGGAATATGGAGTGAAGAAGATGCAGAGGATGAACCGGAACAGTACAACGTTGAAGAAAAAGATGTGACTTATCTATTTGAGCATATTGATATGGATAAATCTGAATGGTTCAAAAAGGATGAAGAAATTATTCCTGAAGTCCCTATCTTTCAGCACTTGGACGAGCCGAATACTATACAGTTGGACCGACAGATAATTGCATGGAAATTCAACAGTCAAATAGATGCTTATATGATAAAGAGGAGAGGTGGAGATATTAGCTATATTAAGAATCGAAAGCACTTTGCTACACTGCCAAGATGGGATCTACGAAGATTGGCTGAACTCCCTCTGCTCGGCAAGGAGGATAGTGGCAGAGCAAGTGCGTTCGAGGTTACAATCAGAAGGGCTGCATAAAATAACTTCACTGAATTTGGGTATCAAAAGCCGAAGAGGATGAGGTCGAAGAAAGATAAACACTAGGTATCGTGGAAAGGAAAGATTGTGCAGAAATTGACTGCTCCAAAGATCATGAACCGAGTTAGAGTTCCAGATACTCAGCCACAACGACTGCAAGTGTTTTTGAAGTGGTTTTACGATAACAGTACTGGTGAAGCGTTAATCAGGTTAAACGGTGAAGATCGTCTGGAAATCATATTGTTCGATCCTATGGAGATCTTCTCCTTCTATGATGAAGATTTGAAGGTTTTATGTGAGAATGAGATCAAGCACGGGGCTGGAGATGATACTAGAACTGAAGCCAACTTGTTTGTGAAAGTTGCCAATAAAGCTCGAGGTGTGCGTGCTGAATTGAGAAGGGTTAATGAGAGGCTTAGAAGGACTGATGATTTGAATCTGGATATGGATGACCTATCTAAACAGTTAGACAAGTCAATTGAGAAAAGGTTTGAGAAGCCGGCTGAAGTTGAATTGAATGTGATCGGTGAGGAGCAGACTGCAGATATTCAGGAGGAGACTACTGTTGCTGATTTGCCTGATACTGTTGTCACCGAAGCACAATTTGTTGAGTCGTTTTTGGATTTGGGTGATAGTGATGAAGCTGGATCGGAAGACGTTACTAATCCTTTAGCTGGAATTGAATCAAGGGCTGGAGAATACATTAAGAATATTTGAAGCCGAAAAAGACGGAGCTTAAACGGAAGACTTCCCCAGGTGAGGTCCAACCTAGGGGGAGTATTGATAGTACATGTATAGGTTGGACTCACCGGCATGTCGGTGTTACTTTGTTTTGTTATGTATTATTCGCTCGGAAGTCTAGATCAGTATAGACATTAGATTAGATCAGTCGCCGGGCGAAGTTGATAGGTTTGCATGACAGATTCGCTGTCAGCGAATCTGTCGGCGAACCTAAGTCTGCACTATATATTGTAATGTTTTCTCATTTAAATACAAGTTTTGCAAGTTTATCAAACCCTAATTGTGTGTGTGTGACGGCTGAGGTGCTAGGAGCTTATTATTATCATATTGTAGCTTATTTACCTCTGTTTGTGTTGATTTGATCTTTGATATTGTGTGTTAAGGGTATTTGGACAATATTTCATTGAATCTAAGTGTGTTTTGTTGTTTACCAATCATTATAGCACTGAAATATCGATCTGATGGACCAACATTGGAGCTGGAAATAAGTCAACAAAAGGTAGGTTCGCTCAGATCTGGATGGTTTCGTAAGGTAGTGTCTACAAGAACCTATAGATTCGTCGGCTCACAAAGTGTCGGGCGAACTTATAGGTTCGCTAAGAACAATGGGCGAAGCTATGCAAATGCTCGGCATAGATTCGCTCAAAATTTTGAACTTTCATTCAGATATTAACTAGTTTCGCTAATCTGCAAATTTTCTTCTGATTTCTTGAAAATTTTGAAGTGGAAATGATGTTTTTGCTGATTATAAGTGAAGATCTACCACGAAATGTTGTAGATCTGAGGATTTGGATGAAGATTCAAAACTCAGATCTGGTTTCTCTCTCTAGAAACCCACCAGATCTACTTTCTCTCTCTAAAATTTCTTCTAAATTCTTCAACTCAGTAACAAAATCTTCAAAAACATGACTCAAATTGGTTCTCTATTAGGCTCTGATACCAATTGTTGGTCCCAAAACACTATTGAACCAGTTATTTGGTGAAGATTAAGATCAAATTGGTAAAATATAGATGAACAAGAGATGAACAATGAAGAACACTATGAAAAACTTAGATTTGATCTTTAATTGAATTACATAAAATGTGTACAATGAAAACCCCAATCACTAGCTCATTCAAGCCTCCTAAAATCCTAATTGCCATTTACTATTTATAGCCTAATGACACTTTGGACTAATGACAATTAGAACCCTAGACTTAGACTAAAACATGACAAATGGAAATTAATGCAAATTAACCCCTAATGTTTAGTCTAATATACATGATTAGATATTTTGTTAGGACAAAATATGAAGTTGGAACTGAAGCGTACTGTAGCTTCTTATCTCAATAAAAATTGTTTGGAGTCAGTTGGATATGACAACATGATTAGATATTTTGTTAGGAAAAAATATGTGTATGTTATGTGTGCAAAACCAATCATCTACAAGAGGCTAATCAGAAAGTTTTGGAGAACAACAGTTGTAGAAGATGATGAAAATGGGAACAAAGTGGTCAGACGGTTGATATTAAATGTGAGAATGATAGAAGTGCCTGAAGATTCTATCAGAAGTGCTCTGAAATTGGGAGAAAATAATGCACAAGACCCGTATCAACTTTCTAACGAAGTTTGCAAGCAAGTGCTCATATCAATGGGTCATCCGGGTCATTTTTCAAAACTACAATTCTTTCATGCAAGACTTTGGGACCACTGGAAGCTCATTTGTTTGTTTGTTTGGTCCGTAACACTTGGTCATATTTATTACTAACCAATATTGTATGCTTGTTTGTTTGGTCCTCTACAGATTATAAATGTGTTTGACCGGTTCATGAAGAAGTTGTCACACACGTTCAAAGTCCAACATTCACAAGATATATTCTTCCACTTTTTTAGCATAATTAGTTGGATTATTTTTATTTATATACATGAGGCTATAATGATTCACACATAAACATTCGACACATTTTGATTTACTTCTCTCTCTGCTCACACACACTTCATTATAAACAACCATCATAGCTCTCGAGTTGTAATCTTTGTTTTACCATTTATAGAATCGGTGATAGACAATTGGCATCACCTGAGGTTTTGGGCTTTTCCTCATATAAATCCTTGTGTTCATCTTATTTTATTGCATATTAATTTTTCATTATTTCAATTAAAAACACTGCCTCGCTTTACTTATTGGGTTTTGTCGATTTTTGACTAAAAAAATTTGGCGCACACCGTGGGACAAGTGTTGTTTGAATCATCTTTAATTTCAACTGATTCATCGCATTTTTCATCCAATTCGTTTTTTCATTCATCCTTCATTCAAATGACTTCTCAATAAAAAGTTGTTTCATCGAGCATGCTGTCATCTTCATCAGTCACAGTCACATTGTCGATGCCACCTGTATTTTCTAGATCCAACAAAACCGCCAATGTCGTTCAAAAGAAACAAACTTCCGTTTTCCAAGGATCACTAACCCCTGCTCCTACTGCCTCTACTGTAACAACTACCAATGATGTTTCTTTGTTGATTACACAGATAAAAAATTACATGGAGCATAAGACCAACCAGAGGATCATTCAAGAAATCGAAGATATGAAAAGCTCCAAAAGGCCATCATAGGAAGTCAACCCTTACAAGGCGAGAACAATGGATTAGCGCAACAAACTTCGGGATCTATAGCTCGTCCTTAGTCTAAGACATTTCATCAAGGATCCTCAATCCAAAATCAGCATGAATCCTTCGAAACCTACCTTCAAAGATCCTTAGAAGCTTATCCGCAAGGATCCTCAATTCGGAATCCACAAGGCTCCTCCAGTCAACCATGATCCTCAATGCACTATCATTTGGGTTCCTCCCTTAACCAGAATCAAGGATCCTCAATGCAGATGCCATCAGGATCCTTATTCTTCCATACTCAAGGATCCTTAAGCATGTAGTGACCAAGAGTTAATGAAGTCCATGATAGAGATTTCATATCCATGCAAAACAAGTTTACTACTACACAATCTATCACTACCCAGATGCCTCATTCAGAATACTATAATGGAACGGAGTATTCTCAACCAAGAGGAAACCATTTCAATAACAAGTTTTTAACACTAACTTAAGGGCTCGATGCAGGATACATGTTTCAATGCAGCAATGGCCAGGGAATTACAATAACTTAAGGATATGATATCCAGCGTTCCAGGAGTAGTCTAGCTTCTTCCTGAAATTCCCGTGGGAAGTTGTAGGACTTCGAAATTTGCTCGACATATATGTGATACTGAAATCCTAAAACTATTTCAAACTCCAAAGATTAAGGGGCTGTTTGTTTCACCTCTTAATGGTTCAGTTCAGTGCTTAATCATTCAGATTCAGCATTGAGAGCGTTTGTTTCATAAAAAAAAGAGCCTTTGAATTGTTCAGTTAAGTGCTGAATGGTTAAGAGATTGAAAGATGCTGAATGAAACTGAATGGAGCATATACCAAACTTAACATTACCTGAAGTTCTACCACAATATCTCTTCCATTGATAGAGCCTCTTAATGGTTCAGATCTCTTAACAATTCAACACTTAATGATTCAGATTTTGCCAAACAGCCCCTAAACGTATGATGAATCATTTGATCCTGATGAACACGTGGCTCAATACAGGGAAAGAATGGAGATCAATCCAATCCAAGAAAGTCTAAAAGAAGCTTGTTTGTGTAAGGTTTTTGGATCCACACTCACTGGTTCTGCCTTAAAAGAAGCTTGATATGATATTCATCTTCTTCAGGAAATCATATCTTGGTATGATCCACGCTCCCTGGTCCATGGTTCTGATCTTTAAGTAGCTACGGTTGTTAAAGCCTTTAAGTTGGGATTGACAAGGGACTATCCTTTCTCTGACGATCTTGTGATGACTCCTTGCAGGAATTTAGATGAAGTAAGAACCAGAGCCTTTAGATTCATGAGGCTAGAGGATGACAAAAGATCCAAGACATAATCGGTTCTACGGTGAAACATGAACATTAGGATAAGAAACAAGGATATCCAAAAACTTCTGAATACTATTTTTCCAGGACTCACAATCAAAATGTCCATATTGTGGAATATGACGAGGATGAAGAAGAATATCCAAAATTTTCCGAATACTATTTTTCTCTTGATGTTGGTGGTGTATTGCTAGCTATGCAGGATTTAGGTGAAAAGGCGAGGTGGCAACGAAAGACTGATAAATTAGTTGGTTACAAAGACAAGTCGAAATGGTGTGCCTTTCATGAAGAATTTGGTCACCTTACCGGCGAATGCTTAAAAGAAATAAGTTATGTTCTCAGCAAAGGTCACTTTAAAGAACTATTTAGTAAAAGAAGTCAAGGATCCAGGATCTTGAAAAATTTCCTGAAAAGACTGCTCATCCACCTCCAGACGCCCAAGTGATCAACTTTATTTCTAGAGGATCAGATATCTGTGGTACTAATTCATATTCAGCTACTAAGAGGAATGCCAAAGAAAGTAAATTGGAGAATGGTGAAAGGCCAATAGTAAATTCCACCACAACCAATCAAAAGTTTATCTCATTTGACGAAGAGGATCGAATTCACATCCAGGATCCTCACCACGATAGCTTAGTCATTAATATGTTTATTCCTAAGCATTATGTTCGCAGGATCCTCATAGATGGAGGGAGTTCCGTGAACATCATGCAATACGATGTCCTGAAGAAGATGAATATCATACCAAGATCCTCAGTTCTAGTATGATTCAGTGGTTAAACCAAGAATACTCTAGGGGACATCAAGCTTCCAATATATACAGAGGGAATAAACACTATACAAAACTTTGTTGTTATTGACTATTTATCATGTTGCAATATTATACTTGGCAGGCCATGGAATCACGAGATGAAAGGAATCCCCTCAACCTATCACCAATGTGTGAAATTACCAACTCCTTAGGGAATAGTGAAGATTGACAATAATCAGCAAGAGGCAAATGATTGTTATACCAACTCCAAGCCAACAACATTATAACAATTACAGAAATTGCCAAAGGAGGCTGTAAGATCGGAAGAGAAGGATGTGAAGGAAGTACCCCTTGAACTTGAGGATCCTGAATCCAAAATCTTCTTCGGATCCGGGATCTAGGGAAATATCGAGCAGGAACTTATAGCCATCCTTAAACGAAGAAAGTCCATCTTTGCTTTGAAACACGAAGACATAAAATGTATATCTGAAGGCATTATTACTCATTAATCAAAGAGTATGAAGTTTTCACCAGAAAGGAAGTTTTCACTAGAAAGGAATACATTTATCAAAGAAGAAGTGGACAGACTTCTAAGGTTATGTATGATTAGAGAGGTAAAGTATCCAAGGTGGCCAACGAATGCTGTGGTTTTTCAAAAGAAAAATGGAAAGTGGAAGGTATATGTCGATTCTACTGATTTAAACAAGGCATGTCCTAAGGATCCTTTCCCCTTCTCATACATTGACTCAATGGTGGTTGTTGTAGCAGGGGATGAGTTTTTAACCTTTATGGATTCTTTGTCTGGATTTTAACAAACTCAGATGGAACCATCTGATCAGGAGGATAAAGCATTCATGACTCCTACTGGCATATATTATTATATTGTTATGCCTTCTGGATTAAGTGCAACCTTTCAAAGATTGGTCAACATGATGCTCAAAGAACAGCTCGGTGATACTATGGAATACACATTGATGATATGGTGGTGAAATCAGAAAAGAGTGAAGACCATCTCAAGGATTTAGAAATGGCCTTCAACATTCTGTACAAATACAACATGAAGCTTAATCCTTTAAAGTGCCACTTTTGTGTAAAAGCTGGAAAGTTTCTAGGATATGTGGTGACCAAGAGAGGGATAGAAGCAAGCCCGAACAAATCAAAGTCATCATCAACTTGAAGTCTCCAGCTAACATCAAACATGTTCAAAGTTTGACCGGAATAATAGCTGTATTGAACAGATTCATATCAAGGTCGCCAGAAATATGCAAAGAGTTCTATGATATCCTAAGGAAGAATAAAAAGGTCTAATGGACAGAGAAGCATGAGAAAGCATTGTAAGAGCTTAGGGATTTTCTATCCTCAGCTCCATCTCTGATGAAACGTATCAAAAGAGAATCCTTGATCCTTTATCTTGTAGTATCAGATAATGCTGTTAGTGCTATATTGATGTAGAATCACGAAGGACAAGAGCATCATGTATACTACGTAAGTGAAAGTCTACTTGATGGGGAATTTAGGTATTCTCATTTAGAAAAACTAATGTTTGCTTTAATTATGGATTCTACTAAATTAAAGCATTATTTTGAAACGCATCTTATTATTGTTCAGACTAACTATCCTATAAAGAATGTGCTTAGAAATCCATAAATGTCATGAAGAATGGCAAAGTGGGCTGTGAAACTTAGCACATATGACATTAGGTATGAGCTAAGAACTGCAATTAAATCGCAAGCTTTAGCATACTTGCCTAGGATTTCAGTAGTGATCTACAAAAAGAAACTTATTTAGAGGTCCAACAGCTAGAAGAAACCAAGGATCCTTGGATACTCTTCACTGATGGAGCATCAAACATTAGAGGAAGAGGTCTTGGCATAGTATTAAAATCATCACAGGGGACATAATACCTCAATCCATAGCTTGTGAATTCCAAGCCACTAATAATGAAGCAAAATATGAAGCCCTAATAGCATGTTTACATTTAGTTAAACAAATGAGGATCTAGTATCTTCAAGTATTTTTTGATTCTTTGCTAATAACTAATCATTTTAATGGATCTTATATAGTTAAGGGTGAGAAACTAATTAAATATCTTGACTCGTAGAAAATTTTGATTCTTTTAGTATAATACAGGTACTAAGATAAGAGAATGCAGGGGCGAATGCTTTAGCAAATTTTGCTTTATCCTTGAAGATTCTAGAAGATCTAAAAATTCTCATTATTCATATCCTTTACCCGGCCATCGAGGAAGGAAAGATAATGGATATCGACGGAGAAACCCTCAAGAGTCTAAGGAACATTCATCCTCTTAAGCTTTACAAGGATCCTGGATCCAGCCAATTAGAAAATTTATTGAAGTTGGGGAAATTCCAATAGGAGAGAATCCTAAGGCCTTTAGAATCAAAGTATCTCCTTTCATTATCCTCCACTAGTCCTACTAGAAGTGTCTTGATTGAAAAACATACAGTTTTAGGAATATTAAATGATTTTTTTTGTGTCATTTGAAAATAATACCCCTTAACAATAAATATTATATGGGTCCATCATATTGTTTGATTATGTTAGTTTTTTGTTTTTAAGGGTGAAATTTTAAATTGACCAATAAATTAAAAAAATAGACACATGAAATGGGACAAACAAAAAAGAAAATATGGACACTTTTAATGGGATGGAGGGAGTATTAAACAACCTATCATATATAAAGTCCCTTACAAGTCCACATTTGAGGTGCATTGAGGAACCCAAGATTCAAGAGGTGTTAAAAGATTTCCACGAATGAGATTATGGGAATCATACAAGGGGCAGACCCTTCTGGCCCACAATGAAGAAGGATTCTGTAAACTATTCAAGGAAATGTGATGCTTGTCAAAGACATATCAATATCCTTCATCAACCTACAGAACCTCTCAATCAAATTGTATCCTGATAGCCATTCATGAAACGGGTATGGATATAGTAGGTAAATTGCCAAAAGCACCAGGAGGAAGAGTGTTCATGCTTGTTATGACTAACCACTTCTCTAAATTGATCGAAGATGAATTCTTTGCTATGAGGGAAGTAATATCATTCATTAAAAAAACATTATTACTAGATTTGGTACTCCTTCTAAAATTGTATGTGATAATGGTTCCAAGTTTATCGGGAAAAGAACCACTAACTTTTGTTACAGCTAAGGAATAAAGATGATCACATCCACTCCAATTCATCCTCAAGATAATGGTCAAGCAGAGTCGAGCAATAATATTATCATCAACAATTTAAATAAGAAACTAGGATCCAAGAAAGGAAAGTAGGCTGAAGAGTTACCTTATGTCTTATGGGCTGACGGGACAACTCAAAAGAATGCTACGGGTCAAACACCATTCTCATTAGTTTCGAGCAGAAGCTATTATTCCTATAGAAATTATAGTTCCTACAGCTAGGAAAGCAATTTTGATCCTCAATCAAATGAAGAATCCCTTACCCATGATTTGGAAACTATTGATGAACTTTAGAGATTTGGCTAAAATCAGAATGGCTGCTTATCAACAGAGAGTGACTTGGGCACAAATAAGACCATCGGAATAAGAAGATTCCAAGAATTTGATATGGTATTAAGGAAAGCTTTTCAAAATACAACCAATCCAGCAGATGGTAAATTGGCTCCAAAGCGGGAATGACAATATTTGATTAAAGCAGAAGTTGGAAAGGGGGCATACGACTACTCACAATGGAAGGAGTTCAATTACCAAGAGCCTGAAATGCGATACATCTCAAAAAATACTTCATGTAATAAGGATGTAAGATTTTCTCTAGATCAAGGATCCTATTTTCGGTATCACCTTATCTTTTTTTAGCCTTATTAAACCTTTTTATTAAACAAGGATGTTAGTACATTTAACATCCAGTTTCATTAAATTTCAAAGTTTTGCAGAAAGCTAAATTGCCTTTGTGGAAATTATAAGACCGCCAGCTTAAAGTATCTAATACCTTCTAAGGTTTAAAAGGTTTTTACTTTTTCTAAGACCGCCAGTTACACACGTTATCTAAGTATGATTCAAGGCAATGGGACGAGTACACGCTTAGTGTCTGAAAATTTCATTGTTGTTTGTCATATGTAGGATCCTAAGTTTATGGTAGACATACCATACCTCAGTTATCCTAAAGTTTCTAACGTTTTCACGTAAGCTAAGGTTCTGGTAATTTTCAATGTTATTTACATTTGGGCAAGACCCGAGACGGGGATAAATCCTCGTTCATTTTAAGGGCCTTGTCGCTAGTTAAACAAAGGGCCTTATCGCCAGCTAAACAAAGGGCCTCTTCGACAAGGGCCTTGTTGCCAGTTAGATAAAAGGCCTCGTCGTCAGTCTATTTATCTAAATCAAAAGTTATTTTTTCAGGTTTATGACCAATCATTCATAAGGATCCATGATCCTTAAATTTGTTGATTTAATGTTTCTATTCTATGCAAGTAAGGAGATTAACTCCTAACTAAGAATACGAAGGTATGATCCTAATCCACATTTATTATTTTCCTTGTGTTTAAAAGTATTTTATAAAACTAATAAACTAAAGATATTATTGAAAAATATCATAAACAACGAATGTTCAATGAAAACATCTTTTATATAACTAGAATCAAACAGTTATATTAGTACTACCAAAAGAAAGCATAGCCAGGCCTCACCAGAAAAAAGTGGACCATCCACCTGGTTTAGTGATATAGTGTAAACTATACGTATTTCTCGTGTATAGTGCATTTATATTTTTGAGTCTTTTTAATTAGTTTTATTTAATGTTTATCTACTATTAATTCATATGATTTTTTTAGGTCTCAAGTGTAAGAAATGGTGAAAAGATCGTGTTAAAAGAAGATCGTAGGCGAAAACGAGACATGAAACGGAGTTACGAGCAAACCAAGAAGCGAAAAGAAACGATGTCACCATGTTACGCGGCCACAAAGGACTCCCTCACCGTGTGGCGTGGCATGCCCATGGCTGGTGGTGGTGTGATGACATCATGCTATGCGGTCACAAGCTTTTTCCTCGTCGCGCGACGCGATGAATCTGTTTCAACATATGGTTTTGACGTTTTTTCACCCTAAACACTATATAACTCATATCCTAAGAACCCTAGCCGCGATGCTCGACTAGAGGGCGAATGAAAGGTCAAAAAAGGTGTTTTAAAGGTTAAAGTTAAGCAAACTAAATGAAGTAAAGGCACGAGATCAAGAGTCGTCGACTAACGTCATAGGGTTCTTCAATTCCGATGTTTTTATTTCTTCACACTATGTTTCTTGAACATGGATTTTTTTTTGTTATTGAAGATGGTAGTTGGCTAAACGTTTAAGCCACCTAGGTTTATAATGAATCGTTGACTGATTGTTGAACTCATTTTTTTAGTTATTTTTTCTTATGCATATTATGTTTAAGTAAAGTTTTGTTAGGGCTCGATCCTGTTTAGAAGATTTACTTTGTACTTTGTTTATACAAGTTTGTATAGTTTAGGGTTAATAGTGTATTTTCCCTAAAGTGTTGATGCATAAAGCATGTTGCTAGAGAATGTTAGGGGAGAGAGTCTAGATCACAGATTACACGCTAGAAAGAGAATTGTGTGTGATTGTTTTCTCCTGCACATTGTACTACAACTAATTGCTTTGATCATCAATACAAGAGAATTATTTAGTAATGGATTGTGTTGTTGATTGAATTGTTGTGTTTGTACCTTGATCATTCTGATTTCCAGCAATATCGATCCAATAAAACTTATCAATTGGTATTAGAGCTGTTGGTATTGTGTGTGTTCTTCGCTATTCATCAAGCAAAAACACATCAATATTGCTCAAATCATGATCTGAATGATCTGTTGCTGTTTTTGGATTTGATTCATCATCGGAATCATTTCTAATTCACAACAATTGTGCAAATTCCATCAGATTATCATCAGATCTGAGGAATTAAGAAAAAAATGAAAGTTACTGTTCGATCGAATTTTCACTCAAATTCATCGAAATTTGACCATGTTTTGGATTGATTGATATAGGAGATTGTTAATCGGTATCAAACACTGATTGGGTGTGAATTTTGAACAAATTGAACAAGTTTTAGTTAAAATTCTGAAAAATCTGTATGACGAAGATGATGAACAGGATGAACTGGTTGAAGATTAACTAGTCGGGTGATAAAATTTGACTTAGACAACATTTTTGGACTTAGATTTGTGAACAAATAGGTCTTGTGCAGCCGTGTAAAGGAAAATTGTCTAGACGGGTGAAGATTTGCAAGTAAAAGTTGTGTATTGTTGAGTCGGGTGAAGCTACTGTTTAGCCGTGTGAAGAACTATTCAGACGGGTAAAGAACTGTTCTGCCGGGTGATCAACATTACAGCCGGGTCAACTTGTTACTATTCAGCCGGGTCATTATCTCTTTCAGCCGTGTCAAGTACAGTCGGGTGAAAGTTTTGATTACTATTGAGCCGGGTGATAGAGGATTTTCTCAGCCGTGTCAAGTTTCAACCGTGTCAAGTTTACAACTGTTCAGCCGGGTAACACTGCTTGCCGGGTGAAGATATCAAGTGTTGAAGTTTACAACTGTTTAGTCGTGTGACTGTTCAGACGGGTGAAGACAATTCTCAGCCGGGTGAAGAAGAAAGTTTACTGTTCAGCCGGGTGAAGAACAAAAATTCACTGTTCAGTCGCGTGACTTGTTTTTCAGTTGTTTCAAATTGTGTTATCTTATCTTGTCATTATTTAGTTGTTTTTAGTTTAAAATTTTAACTGTTTCTTTTCAAAAATCAACAAAAACACAAAAATATTTTCTTTAAATTAAAAAAAAATGGCACCTAATGATGATTCTGATAACCGTGTTCCTAGATTGGTTAATCGTGCAGATTTCAAGAACTGGACAATCAGATTGAAACACCATTTATGCTCTATTGACAATGATCTGTGGAAGTCAATTGATAAAGGTCCTCACATTCCTACTCAGACTGCTCCTGATAGTGCAAGTACCTACACCAAAGACTCAACTGAACCTTATCCTGAAGATAATCTATCAGCAGAAGACTTACGAAAGATCAAGAATGACAGTAAGGCTTACTCTTTGATGTGTAAAGGGCTACCACTTCAAGTGTGGTCGAGATTGGATGCTTATCAAACTGGCTACACACTGTTCAAGGCATTAAAATCAATTTGTGAAGGAGGAGAACAGTTAAGAAGTCTCAAGAAGCAGAAATTGAAAAGACAACTAGAACTGTTTGAGCATATTGCTGGAGAATCTGTGCACCAGATGATGAACAGATTTGTGCATCTAACAACTGAGATGACAAATGTTGGTGTAAAGACAGATCTTCAAGACCTGAATGATAGATTACTATGTGCTCTTCCATCTTCATGGAAACAAACAGTGACTTTACTGAAGCATACAGAGAAGTTTCCAATGGACTTAGATCTTTTGATTGCAAAGATTGAAGAAGTGGAAATTGATGAAAGTTCAAGAAACTCTGATAGGTCAGGTTCACATGCTCAGTATAAGTTTGTTGTGAATCCTTCAAACACAGTGGAGAATGCTTTTCTAGTGCAAGATGCTGCTAAAACTGATGATGAGGGTGACTTGTTTGTTGGTGCTAGCTTCTACACTGATTCATCTTATCTACCAAGCTCACCAATTTACTCTCAACCTCAATCTCCACCAAGGGTTCAAGTTCAAAGCCAGTCAATGAAATCTCAAGCAGAAAATCAAAGTTCAAGTTCCACAATTCAAGCTAAAGTAAAAGATGTGATGAACATCTTGTTACAAGATGATGAGACCAAAAATGCTTTTACTGCATTCATGGCAAGCTTCCAAGCTTATCAAGGAAGTCATTTGACTCAGATGGATGTGGAATTACAAGATCTGTTTGAAATGGATCCTGATGACGTTGAAGAAATGGACTTAAATTGGCAAATGGTCATGGTTGCATATAGAACTCAGAAACATGCATATGTGAACCGAAGTTACAAGCCACATGCAAACAAGACAGTTGGTTTTGACAAGTCAAAGGCCAGATGTTTCAACTGTAACTGTTATGGTCACTTTTCAAGGGAATGCAAAGCTCCTAAGAATTAGAACTATAATGATCAAGCTAGTTCAAGTGGATAGAATCATGGTCAAAGTCAGAACTCGCAACAGACTTCAAGCTATCAGAACAGAAATCAACGTTTCATGCAGAAGCCATATCAGAGTCTTCCAATGCCAGAACTGAAAGATGATGGAAAGAAGCCAGAAGATCAAAACAAAGCACTTGTGGTTAGTGTGAAGGACGGATATGATTGGAGTGCTTATGCGGAACAGTTTACATCTGATCTTATGTCGAGTTTGGCATTAGTCTGTGAAATCGAGGAAGAAGATTGGTCTGAAGAAGGGGATGATCAAATGATTAACGCAGTTAGTGAAGATTCTGAAGATTATGACTGGAGTGCAAAGTCAGATCCTGTTGTGGAATCTGAACCAGAAATTTCTCTTATGGCTACTTTAGAAGAGTCTTCCTCAACTGCTGAACAACTAAAGATTAGTACCGAACTACCCCCTAACTATGTTCCTTTACCTGATGATGTGAAAGGTAGGTTATGTTCTGAACAATGCATTAAACAAGTGGAACATTATCGAACTCATTCTTTTAAAATTGGTGACAAATTAAGCAAACATGAACGAATTCATGAACAACTTAAAATTGATCACAAAATTGCTGATGAGAAGATATTGTCACTTAAAGAATCATGGAACAAAAACTTGAAAGAACTGGAACTAGTAACCAAACAACTTGAAGAAATGACAAAGAATTTTGAACAAGAAAAGGTTGCTCATGCTGTCACGTAAGTTGAACTAACAAAAGTTAAAAGTTGTAAAACAATGGTTAGACAACTTGTGAATGAGAGAGGAAACAAAAACAAATCAGGATTGGGTTTCACACATGAACCAATGCCTAAATCAATCACAAACACTCTACCTGAAAACTTCAATGAATTTGATCATTCACCTGAAAATGAACAAAGATTCAAAGAAATTCAAAGAAGTAAATCTGAATCCGAAGGATCTGAAGTGTTAGTCGAAAGCTTGAAAGAGGATGACAATGTGACCGTTGAAGCTGATGATGAAGCAAGCAAAAAATCTAATCCTATTCTGGTACAACTTGTTGAATATCCGGAACTGAATCCTAAACCAGCAGAAAAGGTGAAGGATGAAGCTGAATTTTCGGGATACAATGATCCAGAATACATCAAGTGGAAAAATGAGCAGAAAGCTATTGTTGCAAATCAACTGATCAAGAAGAAGAAGATAGTGAAGAAGACTGAAGTTTCAAATGCAAAGATGCAGAAATCAAAGTCATCAAACAATCAATCTGAAACAAAACAGTCAAAAGGTAAAACTGTCATAACATCAAATGACAACACCAAAGCTAAAGTTGTTAAAACTGAAAATGTCAAACCTGTGACAAAGAAAGTGTCTAAAGTCAAAACAATCAAGTTTGTGTCTGCAGGAACGTTTGATATGAACTCATCTCATGGTAACCAAATAAATTCTAAGATCAAATCTAACTTTGGTCTGAAATCAGGTTAAGGTCCTAAGACTTTCGCTGTCAATGATAAAAGATTTGAATCAAAGAAGGTTACTAAGCAAGATGTTTCAAAATCGAACCAAGTTCTCAAACAGTCAAAACTTGATAACAAGCAATCAAAGTCACAATCAAATTCTCCACAAAAGAACCAAGTTAACTTAAAACCTAACATGTCTGTTAATGAATCACGAGTGGGTTCAACAACTAGAGTTAACAATCGGCTCTTTAAGATTAGCAAGAAACATTGTGAGATTTGTGATCGTTATAATCATGTTACTGCTGAATGTTTCTTTAACAGGTACTGCGATTACTGTGACAAAAGAAACCATTCTTCAGAGGAATGGTTTTATAACAAGTTTTGTGATATTTGTGAAAGGAGAAATCATGACACTGCAGATTGTTTCTTTCGGAAAAACTCATCAAGAGAAATGACTCCTTTTCCAAATTTTCAAAGAAATCAATCTTTTGGTTTTCAAAAATTTAACCAAAGTCATTCTTCTGATTTGAGACCTTTCAAAAGAATCAATTCTGGTTTCAATGAATACTCACCCAGAAATGTGCAGGTTAACAGTTTTAAGCCAAGAGCTTTGATGGTGAGAAATCAAAAATTTGAAAATAACCTTGATCCTAAGTTAGAGGAAAGGTTTTCAGCTTTAAGAAGAAAGCAAACAAATCAAACCAGTGGCAGAATAAGTTTTCAACCAAATCTCTCAAATGAATCAAATTTTCAAAATCTACATTACCAACAAGTTACTGTTACAGATAGATTCGGAAAACCCAAGACCATGTGGGCCTGGGTTGAACAAACTAACTAAGTAAATGTTGAAATGCAGGTACGCCCTCGAAGACCTATCAATTCATGGTTTGTTGATAGTGGGTGTAGCCGGCATATGACAGGCAACCATGCCTTGCTTCAAGATTTTAAGCTAAAGAATGGTACACATGTTGCGTTTGGAGGAGATGTTGGTGGAAAAATCACTGGAGAAGGAACTGTGTCAAATGGGATAATTAGCTTTGATAAAGTCAACAACTGTGCACAGTTGAACTTTAATTTGCTAAGTGTATCTCAAATTTGTGACAAATCGTATTCAACTTTATTTGATGATTCTTTTTGTTACATACTCAAACCAGGTTTCAAGATTGACAATGAATGGGTGGTGGTTAAAGCTCCAAGAGATCGAGATGTGTACAAACTTGATATGTCTCAGATTGATGCTGAAACCGAAACCACATGTCTCATTGCACATGCATCGAATGATGAGAGTCAGCTTTGGCATAGACGGCTGGGCCATTCAAAATTCAGAAATATGAACCAACTGGTGACTGGAAATCATGCTGTGGGAATACCGTCAAAGAAATTCTCAACAACTGATCTCTGTCCGGCATGTTTGAAAGGAAAACAGCACCGAATGTCTTTTAAGTCCAAGCAAGAAAACTCTATCTCAAAACCCCTACAGATGCTACACATGGATCTTTTCGGACCAACAAATGTTCAAAGCATCGGGAAGAAGTCGTATTGTTTAGTCATCATTGATGATTTTACTAGATTTTCTTGGGTTTATTTTTTGCATGTTAAATCTGAAACTGCTGAGTTGTTAAAAGAATTCATTATCAAAGTTGAAAATCAGTTGGAAAGTAAAGTAAAAATCTTGAGAAGTGACAATGGAACCGAGTTTAAAAACTCTAATGTCGATCTATTTTGTGCAGAAAAAGGAATTGCTCGTCAATTTAGTGCTCCAAGAACGCCACAACAAAACGGAGTGGCAGAACGAAAAAATCGAACACTAATTGAAGCAGCAAGATCCATGCTCGCAGATGCCAAAATCCCTATCACATTCTGGGACGAAGCTATTGCTACTGCTTGCTTTGTACAAAACAGGACATTATTGGTTCAGGATAAACATAAAACATCATATGAGTTATTGTTTGAAAGAAAACCGAATACTTCATATTTGAAAGCATTTGGTTGTCCTGTATCGATTCTAAACTAAAGTGATCATCTCGGTAAATTTGAATCAAAATCTGATGATGGATTTTTCCTTGGTTACTCTTCGGTTTCAAAAGCTTATCGGGTTTTTAATAGAAAAACGAATGTTGTTATTGAAACTATTAACGTAAAGTTTTTAGAAAATTCGTTTCTCGTCTGTGGCTCATGGTCCCGAATGGTTATTTGATTTAGATTCGTTATCAAAATCTTTCAATTCTAACTTATTTGATTTTTCAGGAAAAACGAGAAAAGAATCAGGAGACTTGGGATGTTTTAGTGATGATTCAGATAATGACGATGATAGCAATCTCAACTCTGAGTATCCGTTCATGTCATTTCATCATCCTGATAATGTGGTATCCAACCAACCTCCGGGTCCATCTGGTTCTCAAGAAGATCAAGAATCAAACAATTTTGGTGATGATTTGAATTCGCAAAATTCTCCTAATGATGGTGGATCTGTTCAAACTCAACCATCATCAGATCCGAATGGTGAAGCTGTCCCAGAAACATTTGATTACTTCATCAATTCACCAGAGCAAGTTCCTAATTTCACTCCGCATACTTCTACAATTCTACAAGATCTACCGAATCTGAATCAGTCTAATCAGGAGAGTCAAGTACAAGGTGACGCTATACCAACTCACCGAGTTCATAGGAATCATCCTCTCTCTCTCAGATTATAGGACCGTTGAATCAGCGAACTATGAGAAGCCAAACTGAGCATGCAAACGTTTGTCTTTATTCATGTTTTCTTTCTCAAGTGGTACCGAAGAACATTTCAGAAGCGTTGCAAGATAATAGTTGGATTGAAGCCATGCAGGAGGAGTTACTTCAATTTCACAAACAAGAAGTTTGGAAATTAGTGGACTTACCTGAATGAGAAAATGCGATTGGTACAAGATGGTTGTACAAAAACAAGCCAGATGAACGTGGCATTGTGGTCAGAAATAAAGCCAAACTTATTGCACAAGGTTACACTCAAGAAGAAGGTATCGCCTATGAAGAAGTGTTTGCTCTGGTCGCTCGACTTGAAGCTATTCGCGTTTTTCTAGCATATGCCTCTTTCATGAAGTTCAAAGTGTTTCAAATGGATGTAAAAGGAGCATTTTTGTATGGACCAATTACCGATGATGTGTACGTCAGACAACCTCCAGGTTTTGAAGATCTTGAGTATCCACATCGTGTATACAAATTGAGCAAAGCTTTATATGGTCTACATCAAGCCCCAAGGATTTGGTACGAGGCGTTATCTAAACATCTGCTGGAACATGGTTTTTCAAGAGGTCAGATTGATCCTACTTTATTCATGAAGCGGGAAAATGAAGATCTTTTATGTGTTCAAGTGTATGTGGATGATATCATCTTTGGATCAACAAGTCCATCCATGTGCAAAGAGTTTGAAGAAATTATGAATTTTAGATTTCAGATGAGTTCGATAGGAGAGATTAACTTCTTTCTCGGATTGCAAGTGAAAAAATGTGCAGATGGAATTTTTATCAACCAATCAAAGTTTGTTGAGAAGTTGCTGAAAAAGTTCAAGATGCAAGATTGTCAGACTATTCGAACGCCATCTGATGTGAATTGCAAGATACAGTCGGATCCAAAAGGCAAATCTGTTGATCAAACACTGTACAGATCAATGATTGGTTCATTGATGTATCTTACTGCATCAAGACCAGACATCATGTATGTTGTATGTGTGTGTGCCAGATATCAGTCTGATCCTAAAGAGTCGCACCTGGTTGCTGTTAAACGTATTTTCAGATACCTTAAAGGGAAGCCGAATCTCGGGTTATGGTATCCTTATGAAGGCAATTTTGAATTATATAGTTATTCTGATAGTGACTTTGGTGGGTGTGCTCTTGACAGGAAATCGACCACGGGTGGATGTCAATTTCTGGGACCTAGACGTGTTTCTTGGCAATGCAAAAAGCAGACCAACGTTTCTGTATCCACAGCTGAAGCAGAGTATATCGCTGCATCTGCAGGATGTTCTCAAGTTTTGTGGCTACAAAACCAATTGCTTGACTACGGGTTTAACTTTCTCAAAACTCCTATTTACATAGACAATACTGCTGCTATGTTCATTACTGCTAATCCTATTCAACACTCAAAAACCAAACATATCGAAATCCGATATCATTTTCTCAGAGACAACTCTGAAAAAGGGTTAATAATTTTGATTAAAGTTCATACCGACAAACAACTAGCAGATCTTTTCACTAAACCATTTTTGTCAGGATGGTTTGAATTCTTAATTCAATCCATATGGTTAATCAATCATGATTAATTCTATTTTTACAAAAATCAATACAAAATCAGAAAATATAAAAGCCAAAAATATAATAAGTCGATGTCAATTATTGATTCCTTTGTCTTTTTATTATTGCATTGTGAGTGTGCATGAAAAAGAAAAGAAACAAAAAGATAGAAAATCAAAAAGAAAAGAAAAATCATGTCATAAGAATCTATATTGCAAAAAGTGAGAAATGATAGTTACACTAGACATTATCTGTTTCATCATTTTAATAATAAAGACTGATGAATGTTAATTGGTGTGCGAGACGGCTCAGACAATTAGACTGAAAAAGTAAGTTCATTGTTGACAAATCTAAACTTAATGATCTTTGTGTTAAGTTCCTTTGTTATACATGTATAAATATATATCTTTTGAAGCTTTGCTTGTGATGATATATGAACATAATCGGGTAACGATGCAATCTATTCAGTGTGATGAACCGCATCGTGAGCTTCTTTGTTGTGATATCCACAGACCCAAAGTCTCACACGAAGTCTCTTTTGAGCTTCAAGGTGCAGCAAAAGATTCCAAAAATGGAACAAAAAGAGTCCCAAATGTGGACCGTCACCAAACAAATTCCAAAATGGAATGCAGAAGATTCCCAAGGGGAACGATAGGAAATGAAAAATTCCAAAAAGGAATTCAAAAGAAGTCCCAAAGTGGACCAAATCCAAATAGAGCCCAAATGCCACACGGTTTATGATAGTAAGTGACTAGGTTTTTGTGCACTATGCATTCAAGTTGTAGTTGATCAAGAAATATGTTGACATATGTATACATGTGGGTCACATAAGTCATTTTAATCGAACCTTAATCTCATCATGATACTGAAAAAGTAAGTGTGTCAATTCCAGCTAATTGGTATGTTATCATATCATCACTCAATCAAACATAAGTCAAATGTCTATTCAAAACTTGCAAAACATGTTCAGATAATGTGTGGTATGATCTCACTGCGATATATTGATTCATTGCATTGCATATGTATTTACTTTAATGTGTGTGCTTTGTGTGTGCAGGCATTTGGAGTCTTTATTGACACATCGACATCCTTGTTAAACTTAAAAATTTCAAGAAATTTCAAGTTTAGGGGGAGAATAATTGAAGAAGAAAAATATTAACAAAAGCCAAAAATATTTTTGAAATAAGTGTGTTGAATGTATGGATTATGTGGTCAACGAAAGCAAATTTTTTGGATATGTTAAAAACAAACCTAAGGACTTGTGATTTGTTTTTGTTTAAAGAAAATTGCTTCGGATATAGAAATATTGGTTGTGCAAAAACATTTTTTTGAGAAAAATTAAAGAAAAATGAAAAAGGAAAATTAATGTGATGAATTTGTTGCCCTAAATTCTATTTTTGATTATTTAATATTACAAACCCTAATAAGGATGTCTTGTCTAATTAATATGTCGAGAATGTTTGCAGGTGCAATAAATATAGTTGAAAAGTCAACAGACAAAAAGTGAAAAATGTGTTAAGTGTTGAAGCCAGGTGAAGGCATCACTGCTCAGTCGGGTGAAGGCATCACTGTTCAGCCGTGTGAATGAATGAAAAGTAGCCGGGTGAAAGAAGGAAATGGTGCCGGGTGACAAAACTGCGAAGATACTATGCAGCCGGGTGATGAAGTGTTTGACACTATACAGCCGGGTAATAGAATGAAGATTCTATACAGCCGTGTAAGTGAAGACACTGTGCAGCCGGGTAAGTATGGCAACTGTACAGCCGGGTGATGAAAGACAGTGGCAATTGTACAGCCGGGTGATGAAAGAGTATCACTGTGCAGCTGGTTAATGAACATGAAGTCATTGTGCAGCCGGGTAATGATAAGGAGTCTACTATTCAGCCGGGTGATGGGTAAAACCAAAACAAAGGTGTAGTTGTTCCTAACTCTGACCCGTCTCTACAGTACTTAACCCGCCTCTACAGTACTTGACCTGTCTCTACAGTACTTGACCCGTCTAAGTGTTTTTACATGTTAAATGTTGACCCGTACCAAAGTTGTGACCCGTCCCAACAGTACTTGATGCGTCTCAACAGTGCATGACCCGTCCAGGCTTATTGGGCTTAATTGTTTACCCGTCCAAAATGTTGACCCGTCTCTTACGTTTGACCTAATTCTTAAGTCGGCTGAACAACATATAAATACCCGTCTTTTCTCAAACACTTATCACTTTTCACAAACACTCTCGAGCAAATCCCCTGTACTAAAATCGTCCAATATCATATTCAATCGTTGATTCTATAACAAGTTTTAGTGATTGAATAAGGTATATCCTACATGATTCGACAATGTTAAACCCACTGATTGCTCTTAAAACGAAATATTGATGATGAACAGTAATTGGACTATGAATCGACACTTTGATTGTGTGTGTTAAAACCTAAATCGAATGTTGTAATAGATGTAATAACTGTTAATCACCAATTTTCATCCATTAATTTGCATCAAATCACTTGAAATCGACTGAATCAAATGAAAATTTTCAAAGTTTGTTGAACCGCCATTAATGAACTTTTGAACTGATTCATGTTCTTGATACTAAATGATGAATCATTTGCAACTGATTGCTTAACTGAGGTTAAATTTGAACTAAAACATGTCATACAACTTCATTGTGCAAACTACAAATTTGTACTTAAGGGTTTAAGCAGTTAAGTGTATAATGTTACATGATCATTGATACAAAAAAGTTTTTGTTGAACAAAATGATGATTATCATATTGTTAAATTAACTTAGGTGATAAATGTTGGTGTGATTTGTTACATTGTCTCTTTAGGTTTATATTCTTATGCATATTCTGTTATTTGTGAATGAAAAAGTTTAACACATGTGCCTTGTTTTGTTCTTATTTAACAGATGAATGATCTTAAGTTTGAGCCCAAGCATAATCTTGTTGCTATGTTGGATGAATCTATACCAGAAGCTGAAGGGTATAGGGATATGATCAGATTCTTAAGAAGGACTAAGTATGTATATGCAATGTGTGCCAAACCCATTGTATATGCTAGACTTATTAAGAGTTTCTGGAGGACTGCAGAAGTGATTATCAATGAGGAAGGTGTATCTGTTGTTAGAGGTAATATTACCAGACAGTTACAGATAACTGTGTCTGAAGAGTCCATCCGGACTGCATTAAGGATTGATGAAGAAGAAGTTGGTGCTCCAGATGAACTGACAACTGCTGAGTGTCAAGCATGTTTCATAAATATGGGACATCCTCCTGTATTTCCCAAGCAGCAGTTTGTTAGAGCCAGATTAGGAAAGCAATGGAAATTGCTATGCTATGTTATCCAACAGTTCATGTCTAGAAGAAGTGCTGGCTTTGACAACTTTCCATCGGATATTGCATCCCCAATAGTTGCAATAGCGATGAATAGACCATTTAATATGTCAAAGTGGATCATGAAGGGATTCATATTCAATCTGGTGAAAGGCAAAAGATTTAATTTTCTGATGTATCCAAGATTCCTGCAACTGATGATCAACATTGCACATCCAATTATTCGTGAAGAGGGTGTGAATGGGGATTTATTGATGACTGAAGATATGAATGCTCTATCTTACAGAAAGATGAGTATTGGAAATGTTGCAGAGGTACAAATGTTTGATTGTATGCGAGATATATCAAACAATGAAGAAGACATTGGAGAAGTGTATCATCATATTTCTCAAGGAGAAGTTGTAAATCCAAAAGATCTGATAGATGAGTTGCCTGATGCACTCAAGTCTGAATCTGAAAGGGAAGAAGATGGTAGTTCTGAATCAGAAGAAGAAGAAGTATATGATGATGATAATGATGATGAAGATGATAATGTTGGTGAAAGTGACAGAGAATCTGAAGGTGAAACAGAAGTTGTTGAAGTAGAACAGGAGGCAAAGGCTGTTGTGTCTGAAGCTCCTAGGGATATCACAGTCCATTATGCTAGATCACGACGATCTAAGACTGTGGTTGAGCCTATGATTGTAGAGGAGCCGAATATTTTTAAAGATGTAAGTGTGCCTGAACAAGTGGATGTTGTTTAGGTTGCACAAGAAGTGATTGCTGAAGTGGAGACTGTTGCACATGCAGTTGATGATACTGATGCTGGTTTCACTCTTTCTGAACCAGTAGATGTTCCCAAAACATCATCTCCTGCAACTCCACCAATTAAACAACCTATGGAGTCTTCACCAAAAGTTGTTTCAATTGACATTTTGAAGGAAAAAGACAAAGAGATTGAACGTCTGAATAAGTTGGTAGAAGATTTGATGAAGGAGAATGAGTTGTTAAAGGCTTCAAATGAACGGAAAAAGGTTAGACTGAATGAGTTCAGAGAAACCAATGTGAAGAATATGAAGGTCTTTCAAGAGCTTGATTCTGAGTTTAAGAAGCTAAAAGACGATTACAAAGAGTTGTATGCTGAATGCAATACGTTGAAAGCTGAGAAAGAAATGTTGGAGAAATGGTTAGAAGAAGCCGAACCAAAAAGGTCAGGACCTCAGATTTTTCTGATGAAGTGGTGGAAGTAACTGAGCCTTCAAATGAGATAAAGGTTTATTATACTAGATCACGAGGATCTAAGGCTCTGGGTCAAAAGGTCGAAGTACCAATTCCCATTCCCGATGATGCTGCTGATGTTATTGTTCATGACAAAGCGGAAGGAAAACGTAAACAGGATGAAGTACCTGAGATAGGTAAAGAAGATGTGGTTGTGAAGAAAGCCAGAATAGAGGAAACAGTTCAGTCTGAGCCGGTTCAAACTGTAACTGCACCTATCATCGAAGTGATGGATGATTTAGATGAGGTTGATTTCTCAGATTCTGAACCAGAAGCAAACATTGGTGAAGACATACCATATGACTTGGATGAAAGGTTTGCATATCTGGAGAAGATGAAGTATAACCCTGTTTATTTGAATGGACTAACTGTCAGTCAAATAAATGAGGAATATGAGAAGTGTGTAAATGCTCAAGATCGGGTAGAAGGTGATGCGAAGGAGTTTATTGTTGAACCTGGTGAGTGGACGCCTCTTCAGGAAAGTCTGAATATTGTTGATCTTCCTCCGGAAGAATTATATCATCAAAATCCTGAAGAGATGACAACCACAAGTATGCGCCAATGGTTAAGTTCCAGAAACTATCCGTACAAAACGTTGAAGAGGTTGAAGAGAGAATCGTTGAAGAAGATAGTGGTGAGCTTTCAAAAGTCAGAAAAGATGCATAACCGTATGCTCTTTTTGGATTACAACAATCCACAGTACTATGAACTAACCAAACGGTTCAAAGTACTTGAGCCTAAAGAGATACCACTAATGGCGTTGCCTGAAGATGCTCACAAGAAAAGGAAAGACTTGATCGATATGTTTCCAAGTGAAGTGAAATCATATCACATTCCTATGGATGTATGCAAGTCATGGCACAAATCTGCCACAGCAGGTGATATCGTCAGATCACTGCTGAGTAAGGGTCAGTCCGTTGCTGACTTATTAGACTCGATGATCGTACCGGAAAAATCCAAGGATGTGAAAATCATTGCATGGAAGTACGATGAGATCTTCGATGCATTTTTGATCAAGAGGGTGAATGGATTATGTGATGTTTATCACTATTATTCGAGTATTTTCAAGCTGCCAGTTCAAGACTTAAAAGAGTTGCATAAGCTAAGGTTGATTAATCACACGCGAGCTGAACGTAGTGATAAGTGTGCGATATTATTGGATGCTGGGATCAGCCGCATGCCAAAGTTCTTAGAGTTTCGTGGGCAGCAAGAAGATAAAGCTTACTTGGATTCAAAGAAGAAGAAGCAGAAGAAGTTGATACTTCGTGACATGTATTTGGAAGAATTTTCAGATGAATATTTTGACAAGGTGACAAATCCTGGGTTGAAGGTATTTGATGGTTCACAAACGACGAAGCCTATTCTGAAGTTCTTTTATCATGAAGAAACTTATGAGCTGAAGTTGGTACGAAATTTGGATGATTGGGATCAAGACATGATCACCTTGTTTAGTACGTTCGAGCTCAAGCTGCTACACCCATCTTATATTGATCATTGGCGCAATCACAAGATGGAAAAGATGAATGATCCAGTAGCTGAAGCTGACCGAAGATTGTTTGAGGTTATGGTTGAGGTGATCGGGGCTGCCACAGAGAAAATTCGATTAAGGAAAGCATTACTCAATGCTGACCTTGTGAAGATCGATATACCGGAGAGTGAATACATGAGGGTTACTTCGAAGGGTACTTTAGAAGTCAAGGTCAAAGGAAAGAAAAGACCTTACGAGTTTTATGCTAATATTGATTTTGTAGGTATTACTTTGGAGACTCTGAAACGAATGGCAGCTTGTGACATCATCACAAATGAGTCTAAACCGAGACAAGCGTTGATTGCTGAAAAGTTCAAATCATGCATCGAAGAAGCTATGAAAGAACAAGAAGAACATAAAGGAAAACTGTTGCTGACGGTCAAAGAAGAACCTGAAGATTTTTGAGAGATTGAAGCTTAAAGCGAAAAAGGTTGAAAGCTGAAGATTTTTCAAGTCCAAAGAGAAATCTTAGGGGGAGTACTGTTAGGGCTCGTTCATGTTTAGAAGATTTAGTTTGTACTTTGTTTATACAAGTTTGTATAGTTTAGGGTTAATAGTGTATTTTCCCTAAAGTGTTGATGCATAAAGCATGTTGCTAGAGAATGTTAGGGGAGAGAGTCTAGATCACAGATTACACGCTAGAAAGAGAATTGTGTGTGTGATTGTTTTTTCATGCACATTGTACTACAACTAATTGCTTTGATCATCAATACAAGAGAATTATTTAGTAATGGATTGTGTTGTTGATTGAATTGTTGTGTTTGTACCTTGATCATTCTGATTTGCAGCAATATCGATCCAATTGAACTTATCAAGTTTCGATCTTTAGTTTATTTGACGCGTATTACATGCTTGCATTGGTTAAACTGAAATCATTGTTTCACTAGATCCTAATTGATTCTCTGTCATATAATAGGATTTAGTTTAGATCACCGACTTTATGTTATGATTGTTATGATTAAGATGCATGCTAAAACCATAGGAATAATGATATTAGTAAAACTGGTAGTGGTATGTGTTGGTCCATAATGATCGTGATTTCAGTGCTTTGTTGACTTGTTTAACACATATATGTCAAAGACTTGAAGAATAAAGTCAATAATGACCAAATAACCCAATAACAAGATCTAACACACAATCGAGGTTAATAAGCTACAATGATAAGTTGAATAAGCTCCTAGCACCTCAATAGAACGATTACACAACGCAAATCAGTGAGAAATAGTCTTGGTAAAAGATGTGCAAAAGTTGTATAAATGTGAAGATAAGGTTACAATATATAGTGGTGTTAGGTTCGCTGATAGATTCGCTCTAGCGAATCTATCTAGCGAACCAACACAGGTTCGCTGGGCACATAGGTTCGCCCAGTCGATACCTAATACAAAAGACATGATGACCTGCGGGCGAATAGGGATTGAGGCGGAACAAACAGGTTACGGTTCTGGTATCTTATCCACAGTCTGGATCCTTCTTTGATTTTCACATATCTAATTTCACAGCCACTTCTTTTTTCTTGATAACTCATTTATCATCTTTTGATAGAGTAATATGGAAGACGTTTCTTTCGTAATTTCTATTTTATATATTGTAAATAGTTAAAAAAAAAATTATTAAAAAAAATTAAGAAAAAGGGGGGAGTCTAACATTTTTACTTGTATTTTTGATTAAGTTTTCTCATCCTTTTGTGGTCGCTCTTGAGTCTTTTGAAAATTTCAATTTTGTGCTGAAATAGAAATTTTGGGGGAGTAAAATCTCAAATGAAGATGAACTGAAAATCTTTTGTCCAAAATTCGTTCTGTGTAAATATTTTGTGTGTTTTGAAGGTTTCAGGTTTGTATGGAAAGCATCTGAAGGAGGATATTGATTTGTGTTTTGATGTGTCAATAGGCTCAGCCCGAATACAATTAGACAGCAATTCTGTGATCCAACTAAATTCAAAAAGAGCTCGGTGATGAGGAGAACTTTCACAGACATTTGGCCTGCACAAAGTAATAAGTTTTGACAAAAATGGGTTGAGAGCGTCAAATCTTTGCCTTGATTTCCCCAAATATCCCAAATCACCCTCGCCCTATCCCCGAATCGAGTTTCTAGTATGCAAAACAAATAAAATAAAAAGCTGCTAGTGATGCTCTTCGGAAAAACCTCTGAGTGAGTTACTTGTTAACTCCTCAGAAAGTATTGAGTCAAAGTGCTTAACTCCTCTGCTATACGGAAGTATTGACCTGGAGTTGGTGGATCTTCTCTGCTATACGGAAGTATTGACCTGAAGATTCACCGAGCATGCTCAAATGTTTATCTCCTCTGTTATACCTCGGTATAGACCTGGAGCTCTGAACTATTTGAGTTTCCCAAATAATAAGTCGCATTGTGTTCAAAAGAATCAATTGCTGACAAGCTCCACTAAAAAAAAAAGATGCAAAAATTGCACAAGTGTCAAAAGAAGCTAATGCATCGATCAATATTCAAAATTTGATCCTCGAAATTCAAGCAAAGTCAATCATATTGCTCAATAAACGTGGTGTTAGAACAAGTTACTTTGCTGAATGTCTGTGAAAACCAAGTCGCTCGAGTTTCTTCAAATCGAACCAAAACATGATAAGATCGTCACAGGTTGTTTGTTGAAAGGAACAAGGCATGGGTTTAAATGGACAAACATATTGACAATCTAGCCAAGTCTTTGTTTCTCTGGATGGTTGCTCGAAACGCATTATCTGATATCCTTTCATGAAGTTTTTATTTTATTTTATTTTATGTTTGGGTTCTTGAGTCTTGTTGGTCGTGTGTACCTTTTGGGATGTGTTCACTTTGTCTAAAATATTTGTGATCTTGTCGGACTCGTCCTCTCATTTCCGAATTTTTAAATTTTATTAGTTAAAAAAAAAAATCCAAAAAGATTTTCATTTCAAATTATTTTCAAGTCTTCCATATTATGCTATTAAAATGTTATCATTTTCACATGCATTTCACGGGAAATTGCACGCACAAATGGACACGGGTTCATTTGTTTTCATACACAAATAAACACGGGTTTATTTTGTTTAATGAAATGATCTAATGAGAAATCTCGAGATTTTGTTTGTGATTGTGTTACAGATATTTGCTGCAAGTGATGGCCGATCATCAGTTGAGCAAAGCACCTGACCAGAGAACCTGTTCCTCAAAGTTTGTAGAAGATACCGAGCTAGGAAGCCTCCTCCTACATCTTCTAAAGCACTCAAGAAAAGATAGTTGAAAAGCCGTTCCAGATTTTAAGAAAGGATGCACACAAAATGGGGGAGCATACCTTCTGATTAGCTCCGTCTTGATGGCTTCAAAGGTATTCGATAAAAGCTCCTGCCCTTTCTTTGATCCCAGCCATTGGATTTGTATAGTCTTCAGTTCCGGCCTCATCTTCACTCAGATTTAGCATTGAATCTACGAAATCAGCTTCTGCGACCTCTGTATCAGGCTCAAGTTGAACTGTTGTTTCCGCCTGAATCTCAGCAGTTGGCTCCTCGCTTACCACCTCCAAGTCAATCACCTCAACAGGTTTCTCAAACCTCTGCTCAATTGATCGATCCAGCTGTCTAGTTAGATCGTCCATTTCCATTTGCAGATCATCCGACCTCCTCAATCTTTCATTCACAGCTTTCAGTTCTGCACGAATCCCCCGGGCTTTATTTGCGACCTTCACAAACAGGTTCGCTTCAGCAGCAGTGTCATCTCCAGCCCCGTGCTTAATTCTGTTCTCACACAAAACCTTTAAATCCTCATCACAGAAGGAGAAGACCTCCATTGGATCAAATAGACGAATTTCAGGACGGTCTTCCCCTTGTAGTCTGATAATGGCCTCCCCAGTGCTATTGTCATAAAACCATTTGCTGAAATCCTGCAATCTGGGTGGCTGAGTTTCTGGGACCCTGACCCTCGTCATCACCTTCGGAGCAGCAATCTTCAAAACAATTTTGCCCTTCCACGATACCCAATGTTTATCCTTTTTCTGCCTCATCCTTCTAGGCTTTTGGTATCCAAATTGAACGAAATCAGACTTGGCAGCCTCCTTAATAGCAGCTTCGAACGCGCAAGCCCTGCCACTTTCTTCTTTCCCAAGTAGTGGTAGCTCTGCCAGTCTCCTCAAGTCCCAACGAGGAAAGGTGGCGAAGTGCTTTCGGTTCTTGACATACGTAATGTCACCACCCCTCCTTTTGATCATATACGCCTCCACCAAACAGTTGTACTTCCATGCAATGATCTGTCTATCTTGCTGTTTGGTGTTGGGTTCATCTAAATGTTGGAATATCGGCACCTCAGGCACCACAGCTTCTTCTTTTCTAAACCATTCGGATTTGTCTAGCTCAGCGTGTTCAAACTGGTAGCTCATCCCCTTTTCCTCCACTTTATATATTTCCGGCTCCTCATCCAAATCTTCTTCACTATCACCATCAACATCAGTCTTAGGCTCATTACTCAAAGGAAAATCTACACCAGATCCTCCTACAACTTCATCCCCTTCAAACACGTCCAGATTAATCCCCATTTCTTCATCAAATACCTCCTCAGCTTCTTCCTTACTCTTGTCACCAAAATCAACATCCATTAACGGATACTTTGCAATATCCGTTAAGGAGATCAGTTCCGCCTCAGACATAGCCGGTTCAATTCCAGCATTCTCCTTTAAACTATTCAACTCTTTGAAGATTCTCACCAACAGACACTGCTGATCTTTCATCATCCGACCCATCTCATATATCACTGTCGACTTTTCTGCATCCTGTTTTTCAAGTTCTTCATGTTTGCCCTTTAGATCAATCAGTTCATTCTTCAATCTCTCAATCTCAACTTTCAATTCATTTTCAGACCCAGCAGAAGTACCCCCTATATCGTGCTTAGCTTTCTTTGATGCTTCAGCGTGTGTATCAGATCTCTTCTTTGTTCTCAGTTCTCTGCCAGCATCAATCTCGGCCTGAATTTCATCCACTTCCCGTTCAAATGAATAATCTTTATCCTTTGCATATGCCTTTCTTTTTCTAATCTTCTTCTCAATCACCTCTATATTCTCTCCGCCTCTTTTCCTTTCTGTCTCAATCAACCTCTGTATATATGCCCATCGGTCAGCAGTATACATATTCTCCCACAAATAAGAAATTCTTCCCACACAATCAGCTCGCACAGATTTACAATCCTTGAAGATTCTGGAATGCATATCCCAGATTTCCAATTCTGCACCCTCCACCGGCAGATTTGGCAACTTATCATTCAGAATCATCTGAATGAATCTGGGATACATTAACCATTTGGCCCCCTTGCTGGCATGGATGTTTTCGAGCATGTAGTTGAAAATCAGCTTCGCAAGATTTGCTTTTTGCCCCCGGCAAAATAGCATCATAGCTCGAGCCCAGTCCAAGTTCAGCCCATCCGTACCCCCCTTTCTGTGATCCAGGCACATAATAAACACATGTGCTATATACCTCCACTCCTGGATCAGGTACGACTTCACAAACTCCATTTTCTTTTCTCCTGGCATCGGACCCTCAAACCCAGCGTTCCGGAATGCCCCGCAAACTTCTTCAGCCGTCATATGGACCTCCTCACCCACATCATCTTCTAGCCTCAAAATTCTAGCCAGATCGGCTTCAGTAAACGCCAAGTCGTGGCCACAGACATTGGCACATATACGTGACGGCTGCACCGACACGTTCATTACCGCAGTTCGCCAGAAATCCCGAACGTGCGTCTCATAAACAGTAGGTGAGTGAGAGATGGCATAGTGTATGTGTGACAACTTCAGCCATTTGATAGCGTCTCTATAGCTGCTGGCCTTTTCAAAATTTTCATCGAGTAAAGCACACATGTTGTGCTTTTTCACAAAGAATAAAGTCGACATTTTGCCTGAAAAATAAACGGAGATGGATCAGAAACGAAGATTTGAAAATCAGTTAATAGATTCGCTGGAAATTAGGTTCGCTGGTATAGCGAACCTGAGATTTTGGCACAAGAACCTATAGATTCGCTGACATGAAAAATCAGTCATTGTAGTCGAGCGAATGTATAGGTTCGCTAGAAACAGTCGGGCGAATCTATGTTGTTGCGCGGGCAGCATAACGACATAGGTTCGCTCGAAGTCTTGAACTTTCGTTCAGATTCGCCAGAAGAACACTTAGGTTCGCTGGAAACCCTAGTTTTTTTTAAAAACGGCCAAAATCAAGTACAGTTCATCATTAACAGGCATATAAAGCAACAAACAGGTAGAATAATCACAAGACGAGGCTATTATGAAGTAAAACCCTAATATCTAATACACAATCAGTCATTTAATCACCATATAATCATATATCGACAGAATTAACAGGTCAAAAGAGCGATTAAGAGTTTAAAACACTGATAAATATGAAATCGAACACATACCGAGCAATAAGATGAAGTTCAATGTGTGAAAAAGCCGTGAAATAGTGAGAATCGAACGTTGGTATTTTGAAAAATCGTGCTACAATACAGTGGTCAGCGAAAAAGTGAGAAAAATTCGCTGTCACTAGTATATATACAGACATAGATTCGCTAGCAGTCAGTCCAGCGAACTTTAGGTTCGCCGGAAAACCAAAAGTCAAGGCCACCTACAGGTTCGCTAGAAGGTTCGCTGACACATAAACCAGAATGTTTCATGTCAGCGAATCAAAGACAGTACGGGCGAACTTTAGAGATCGAGCGAAACTGTAGGTTCGCCATAGATTCGCTAGACAAACAACAACAAAAAAAAAATATTTTTGGATTTTCTTAAAAATTTAAAATCTCTGTAAATCCGTGAATACGTCCCACGACATCAACGCCCCGAAAATAAACATATATACATATGAACTCAAAAATTAAAATTAAAATAAAATAAAATAATAATAAAAAATAAAAATAGTATAGCAGGAGAAGGTTTTAAACGCTAGAAAGGATATATATTCTTCATGATGTTTTGAGTAGAAGCCGGAGAATCATCGATTGGCGGGATTGCAGATATGTTTGTCCATATAAACCCATGCCTTAGTCCTTTCAACAAGAGATCAGCAGCTTCTTTTATCATGTTTTCGGTTTGATTGAAGAGTCTCTGACAACTTGGTCCCCACAGACGTCTAGGTAAAAAGAACAAGTTCTGTCATCAGGGTATATCTGAGCAATACGATTTACTTTGCTTGAGTTTCAAAGATCAACTTCTGAATGTTGACCGATGCATTAGCATCTTTTGACACTTGTGCAATTTTTTGCATCTTTTCATTGTGAGTGGAGCTTGTCAGCAATTGATTCTTTTGAATACAATGCGACTTATTATTTGGGAAACTCAAATAATCTAGAGCTCCAGGTCTATACTGACGTATAACAGAGGAGATAAATATTTGAGCATGCTCGGTGAATCTTCAGGTCAATACTTCCGTATAGCAGAGAAGATCCACCAACTCCAGGTCAATACTTTCGTATAGCAGAGGAGTTAAGCACTTGACACAAGACGTTCTGAGGAGTTAACTAGTAACTCACTCAGAGGCTTTTCCGAAGAGCATCACTAGCAGCTTTTTATTTTTATTTGTTTTGCATACTAGAAACTCGATTCGGGGATAGGGCGAGGGTGATTTGGGATGTTTGGGGAAATCAAGGCAAAGTTTTGACACTCTCAACCCATTTTTGACAGAACCATTATCTTTGTGCAATCCAATCACGTCAAGGAGATAATCCTTGCTGTCGAGATCTTGAGCGTTATGTTTGGCTGCACAATCACTTGTTTACTTCGTTTTCGGGCTGAGCCTATCTGACATATCCCAAACGCAATGCTTCTGACCTCCTTCAACGACTTTTCAACATCAATCGAAACGGAGATCCTGAAATAGCAAAATTTGAAAAACTATAAATAGTTAATCTATAAATAGTTACTCTTTTATATCTCCCCCAAAATTTTTATATAATAGCCGTCTAATAAGAAATTTTTGTTTTTTAGATTTTCTTAATATATATATATATATACACTTAAAAGAAAAAAAAGATAAAATAAGATAAAGTAACGGAGCAAGGAATCGAGTGACCCACGGAATTTACAAAGAAGAAAAAGCAAAAGAAAAAAAAGGTTATTTACATATTTTCAAAAGGATTCTCACAGAAAAAGGTTTTCAAAAAGATATAAGTCCAAGCATGGAGATCAGTTCATAAAAACGTGGTTTATCAAAAGTTTTTGTGAAAAGATCAGCTTTTTGCTTTCTAGTTTCGATAGGAATAATATCAATAAACCCCTTTTCCTGTGCATCCCTGATTGCATGAATTCTCGTTTCAATGTGCTTGGTTCGAGTGTGATGAATAGGATTCTTGGCAATTCCAACAGCAGCTTCATTGTCACAAAAGAGTGGCGTGTGAAGAAAGTTGATGCCATAATCCATCATCTGATGTTGAATCCACAGCACTTGGCAACAGCAACTTGAAGCAGCAATGTATTCTGCTTCTCCTGTGGACAGAGAGACTGTTGTTTGCTTCTTGCTTTGCCATGAAACAAGACATTCTCCAAGATATTGACATCCACCAGTGACTGATTTCCTGTTAATCCTGCAACCAGCATGATCACTATCAGAAAAAGCATGTAAATCAAAGTTCCCACCTTTTGGGTACCAAAGTCCCAAACGAGAGGAACCCTTAAGGTAACGGAAAATTCGTTTGACAGCTTTTTCGTGTGATTCTTTTGGATTGGCTTGGAAGCGAGCACAGTAACACACGGCAAATGTAATATCTGGACGGCTTGCAGTCAGATACATGAGAGATCCGATCATCGAGCGGTACCGATGAGCATCCACAGGATTCCCATTATCATCGGAAGTAAGGCATGTTTGAGCTGTAAAAGGAATCAATTCAGGAGACGAGTCATCCATGCCGAACTTCGTGAGTATTTCTTTGATGTATTTCTCTTGGTGGATTAGTATTCCATCAGGCTTTTGCTCCACTTGCAGCCCCAAGAAGAAACACATCTCCCCCATTATGGTCATCTCAAAACGATCCATCATCACCTTCTCAAATTCTCTACACAACCCTTCATTAGTCGAACCAAAAATGATATCATCAACGTACACTTGAACGATCAGCAGCTCGCCATCCACCTCCTTCTTGAACAATGTCATATCTATACTGCCACGAGAGAAACCTTTACTGAGGAGATACTGTGTCAGAGTTTCATACCAGATCCTTGGAGCTTGATGCAACCCATACAATGATTTATCAAGCTTGTAAACCTTTGACGGGAAATCAGGATCCTCGAAGCCTGGTGGTTGACATACGTAGATCTCCTCATCGATGTCTCCGTATAGAAATGCACATTTCACATCCATTTGATAAACTTTAAAGTTTTTGTTTGCGGCATGAGCAAGAAAGATTCTGATGGCTTCCAGGCGAGCGACTGGAGCAACAACTTCGGTGTAGTCAATCCCCTCCTCTTGAGCAAATCCCTGAACAACCAGTCTCGCTTTATTTCTAATTACGACACCACGATCATCTGGCTTGTTCCGAAAAACCCATTTAGTGCCGATTGGACACTTGTTTGGAGGAAGATCAACCAGTTCCCAAACTTTGAGCTTCCTGAATTGCTGTAGTTCCATCTGCATGGCATCCACCCAACTCGGATCTTCAAGTGCCTGTTTATAATTCTTTGGAACGACTTGAGACAGAAAGGCAGCATAAAGACATTCATTAATCAAACCGCTCTGACTCCGGGTTCGCACACCATCAGTAATAGATCCAATGATATAATCGTGAGGGTGGTTTTTCAGGGTTTTGAAGTCAGTGTTGAGTAGTAAAGGATTTTGGTCGGTTGAGAGTGTTTGATTTGATGGTTGTGGAGGTGTAGGTGTGGGTGATGGAATGGTGTTGGATGTGGATGGAATATCTGTTGGGGAAGTTTGAACAGTTTGAAGTGGTGGAGGTGATGGGATGTCAAAGGAAGTGGGAGGTAGTAGTGTAGCTGATGTTGAAGGTTGTGATTGTGATGGTGTGGGTGGAAGATTGGAAATAGAAACTGATGTGTGTGGAATGATGTCATCATCGTCAGAGTCAGGAAGATTAAATGATTTGAAAATGGTGGTGGAGTCATAAAACCAAGCTGGTTCACTACCAATGCTGGTAGTGTTCGATTCTTGCCAATCAACATAGTAGGACTCTTGCACAATCCGCGTTCGCTTATTGTAAACACGATACGCCTTTTGTGTGGTAGAGTATCCCACAAAGAAGCATTCATCAGAGACAGCACCAAACTTCGTCTTCTGATCTTGAGTATTCAAAAGAGTGCAAGAACATCCAAAGGGGCGTAGAAAGTCAATCAGCGGCTTAATCCCTCGAAACAGTTGGTATGAAGTCTTCATCTTTTCTTTGACTATCAGCACCCTGTTAAGAACATAAGCTGCACAATTAACCGCTTCAGCCCAGAAAATAATTGGAAGTTTTGACTCGATCAGCATAGTTCTAGCGGCCTCCACAAGGGTTCGGTTCTTTCTTTCAGCAACACCATTTTGTTGTGGTGTTCGGGCAGCACTAAACTGTCTGAGAATACCCCTTTGTTCACAGAAGGAGTTGAAGATGTGGTTTCTGAATTCAGTTCCGTTGTCGCTTCTGATGGCTTGAACCTTCTTCTTTCCAAGAACCTCTATTAGAGGAATCAGCTTCATCAATTCTTCGGCAGTCTCACTCTTGTTCGCCATGAATCTTACCCAGGTGTACCTAGAGTAATCATCTGTGACAACCAAGCAATAAGACTTTTTAGCAATTGATTTGACACTTATTGGACCAAATAAATCAGTATGTAACAATTCGAGGGGTTCTGAGATAGTATTTGTAATTTTGAGCTTATGTGGCTTTTTGTGCTGTTTTCCTCTAGCACAAGCCATACATTTCTCGACCACAGAAAAATCCTTTTGTGGTAAACCCCTGACCAAATTGTTCTTAACCAATTTATTCAGAATATTAAAATTTATGTGTCCTAAACGTTTATGCCACAAAAATGATTCAAAGGATGATGCTTTAGACAGAAGACATGTCACGGTGGAGTTTGATTCTTTAGATCCCATATTCAGCATATAGGTATCATTTCGTCTCGGAGCTCGCATGATCACCATATCTTCAGGAATAGTAAACTCTGGCTTCAAGAACAGGCATTCATTTGGAAGAAACATCACAGGAATATTCTTATCACAGATTTGTGATACACTCAGAAGATTGAATGCCAGTTCAGGAACATAGTTGACGTCTTCCAAAGTGAGTGAGCCATTTGAGACTTCTCCTTGACCAATCATCTTCCCACCTTTCTTATCTCCCGCAAAAGCAACATAACCTCCATTTATGATCCTATAGTTAGTAAGAAGATCCTTCAATCCTGTCATATGTCTGGAACATCCGCTGTCAATATGCCAATGACTATTTACAACGGCATTTGAATGTTCCTGACATTTATTAAAGAAAAGAAAAATTAGACCTTTGCAATAGGCACCCAAGTCTTTGTGTACCTGGGTGGTGAAGCAGATGCAGTATTACAAAAGAAATTATTTACAAGAGTGTTTAATCTTTTTCCCAAAGATTTTTGCTTTGTGCTATTTTGGATTAATTTAGGGCATTGCTTGACAGTGTGACCAGTATTTCCACATTTAAAACAGTGAGACTTCAAACCGGTTTTGGGAATTCTGTTGACAGGAATTTTATCCATTACAATTTCCTCATCACATTCAGACAGTTGTGAGTCACAGTCACTGTAAGTGTCATAGAGTTCTTTTAACTTACTTGTTGTGACTTTAACTGTATCAGATTCAGGTTTTGGTTTAAGAATGTATGAAAAAGATGATTCCTTCTCTTTTGGTTTTGAAATTCTCACAGGTGTGAAAGATGGAATTTGGTGAGTGAAGAACTTTTGAAAACAGTTTGTTTTGGTTTGACTTTCAGAGACGTGACCTGAAAGTTTGTCTTTGTCATTCACACACACATTATTAATCAAATCAGCATCATTCATCACATTAGGGTTTGAAGTGGAGCACCCTAAATTACTATTAAACATGAAATTGTCTGAATATGACACATTACTACAAACAGGATTATCTAAACAAATGTCTTCAAAAGACTTCTTGGAATCAGAACTACAGCAATCACTACTGCCAGAACAACCGAGCCCAACACTCCCACCATATGCGTACTCCTCTCTAACTTCCTTAAGGTTTACTTCACTTAAACCTGCAATGGAACTGTCAGTATCGTTCTGCATAATCTCTTGAATTAACTCATTTGAGGGATGAGGAATAGGTGTAGGAGAGTAACAGAAAGTACTGGGTGGAGGATATGCATATGTTTCATTTTTACTAAAACCCAAACCTGTCTTGACCCTGGCCCCCCTTTGATTCTTGCACAGTTCCTCCCTTTTCATACCAGATATGGTCCACTGCTGCAATTTGTTTTTAAGTTTTCTTGCTTCAAACTCAGCAAGTGTAACTTGCTCAGTCAAGTAATTAATCTCACAGTTCTTTTCTAAAAGAGTTCTTTTTAAGTGTTCATTTTCCTTTAAAGCTTCTCTTAACTTAACAAAATATTTTGATTCACTTAATTTAAGCTCTTTGATGGTTCTTTTTAATTCGTTTTCGTTTGACATTAACAATTTATTTGCTTTGTATATGCCAATTAAACGAATTTTGCAAGCAGGTGAACACATATCTGCAATAACATCGTAAGGAAGACCAATTACCAGTTTTTCGGCGGCCAGTGCACGATCACATTGACAGTAGGGAGTGCTTCTTTTGAATTCATCAACAGCATCCAGCCTTGCCTTTTCAATCATTTCTTCCAAGCTAGCCTTAGACTCCTCCTCATGCTTCACTTCATTAACAGCGGCTTCACAAACTAACCCTGAATGATTCAGATGTCCTTGAGCAATAACATCTGATTGAACTTTACCAGCATTCTCTACTTTCTCTTCCTCTTCATTTCCAAAAAATTCTTTGAACGGATCAAAGAGATTTATATCATTGTTATCAAACTCAGTAATTTCAGCAACAAGGGCATGGTTGATCTCCTCCTTGGTTTCTTCGATTTCTGCACTCCAGTCAAAGTTGGTGAGAAGTGCAGTTTCATTCTTTGACTTTGCTTCCTCAACCTTTTCTTGAATTGGAGCAGATCTTGGATTTGTAGAGTTAACTGGCTCAGTAACGATTGGTAATGGGCATTCTCTCTTGAAGTGGCCCAGTTGTTTGCAGTTATAGCATCGTAACTTTCCCTTGTCATAACCCAGCTTAGCATTCTGTCCTTGATTTCCAAAGTTTCTTCTACCAGTTCTTTCCATGAATCGTCTGGCACGAAGAGTGAGCATAGCCATCTGCCATTGAATATCTGTTTCCTCCAGATCATCAGGATCCACCTGATACATATCTTCTACTGTCATACCCTTCCCTTTCAACTCACCTGCAACAAGAGCTTCATAACTGTGAACAAACATTCCAAATAAGGCCATGGTGTCTGACGGAATCTGTGTGGTGACAGATGCATTTGAGCTTGAACCAGCGTTAGTAGATGCACCAGCAGACTTAGCAGACACATGACCTGAAGATCCTCTAGATGCTGCACTGTAAACATAAGAGTTTGCAGCGGATGAGATGAGTGCAGCATTTTGAGAGGGAATGTTTGGAACCATCATTGACTGATTATACTCTCTTCTTTTTACATCAAGGTCGAACGACTTCAGCTTGTTGATGACGTCCATCAGTTTGTAGTCAGGAAAGTTCCTCTCTTGTTTCAGCAGCTTGATTTGTAGGCTCCATTGAGGAGGAAGAGAGTCTAACAATTTTGCTACTTGTTCGTGATTGCCCAGCTTTTCATCATATTTCTTCAGATTACTTGACACAGATAGGAATCTATTTGTAATATCAGTCAAGTTCTCTTGTGAATATCCCACAAAAGAGTTGAATTCCTTTTCAGCCTGAGCTTTTCTATCCAGTTTCAGATCTTCATTGCCATCATAAAATTCACACAATGCATCATACAGACTTTTTGCAGTTGTGTGTTCTGCAAACCGGTTGAAGATGTCCTGATGTAAGCAAAGTATCAGTGCCCCTAATGCCTTCTTGTCACGATCCAGTAACTTGATGTCTGTTTCAGTAAAAGTAGTTGGGTCTGTGTTTACTAAGGTGACGGTTCCTTCAACTGTTGTGGGCACATGCGGACCATTTACTATAGATTCCCATTGGTTGTAGTCCGTGTAGTAGAAGAACGCTTTCAAACATCTTTTCCAATCTTCAAAGTTTTCACCACTAACAAGCCTCGGTGGCCTATTAGGTTGAACGCTGTCTAAATCATTCATATTAAGTGTTGAAGAAGTCATAACTTTGAACAGATTACAGATTCGCTGAAAAATGACAGATTCGCTGGCTAGATTCGCTAGAAGAACACAGCAGATTCGCTGGTAGATTCGCTGGCGACAGATTCGCTAGACAGTCAAACAGATTCGCTGACGAGCAAGCACAGATTCGCTGGCCTGATTTTGGCAGCAGTTTCGCTTGCACAGACAGTCAAATAGATGAACTTTCGTTCGATGATATGTTAGATTCGCTGGCCACAACACAACCCAAACAGGACAGAAGTTTGAATTAGGTTCGCTGGATGAACTGATAGTTTCGCTGGTTGAACAAATAGTTTCGCTGGTAGCTCAACCACTCTGAAACAGTACGGAAACAGCTCGAAAACCCTCAAAACTTGACCATTTGCCTACAGGTTTGTTTTAAAAGCTTTCTATGTCCAAATACCACAAACCTTGAGCAAAATACAACTCCAAAACACGAAAAACAAGCGTGAAACAGAATCAAAAGTGTTTTGACCCAAAAACTTCAAAAATCAACATGAAAATCACAAGAATCAAACAATCAAGAGCACTAAGGCTCTGATACCATATTGTTGGTCCATAATGATCGTGATTTCAGTGCTTTGTTGACTTGTTTAACACATATATGTCAAAGACTTGAAGAATAAAGTCAATAATGACCAAATAACCCAATAACAAGATCTAACACACAATCGAGGTTAATAAGCTACAATGATAAGTTGAATAAGCTCCTAGCACCTCAATAGAACGATTACACAACGCAAATCAGTGAGAAATAGTCTTGGTAAAAGATGTGCAAAAGTTGTATAAATGTGAAGATAAGGTTACAATATATAGTGGTGTTAGGTTCGCTGATAGATTCGCTCTAGCGAATCTATCTAGCGAACCAACACAGGTTCGCTGGGCACATAGGTTCGCCCAGTCGATACCTAATACAAAAGACATGATGACCTGCGGGCGAATCTATAGATTCGCCCGTAGGTTCGCTAGCACTAAAACAAATACAAGTTAAACAATTACATACAAAAGTAACACCGACAAGCCGGTGAGTCCAACCTATACATAGTGACTATCAGTATGTAACTAACTTAGATATCCGTGAGGTGATAAGTTATCAATAAATATCATTTGTTAAATGTGCTAGATTTAGTTCTTTATGAGAAATCCGTCTATGTTTCAGCTGTCAAATTTGCTTATTGAGTCAGATCGATTGATCAAAATGTCCTTGAATTATGTACTGTGAGGTTAGTTTTTAATTAAGGTCACTTAAGTATAATTTGATTAGATAACTGTGAGGAAATCTAATCTCGTAACCGGTATTCATATTAACTTGTTGGAAACTCGTATGTGTCTTCTCAAAAAGGGTCGAGGATCTTATAAGTGGTGTCTTTGAGTAAATAAAACAAGATCCCAGTTCCGTAGCAATTATTCCAAACGTGAGTAATAACTAAAGTTAACATGGACTCTAGCCTATGTGGTTTGCTTTTAGTTATCTGATTTCGATCTTGTCTTTCATTTCTTCATTTAATTTATGCAAATGAGTTTATAATTCAAACAATAAAATAAAAAGTATAATTAGTTAAGTTAGATCGAGTTAATTAAACGTAATATATAGAGTCTGTGGGTTCGATACTCGGACATACTTTAGGCTATAGTACATTCGACCGGTACACTATCGGTTGTCTGTTTAGGATAGTTTAATCGAGTCTAAGTCTATAATTATTAAAGCTTAGGTGTCTAGATTAATTAGTTAATTTATATATAGTTTAGCACGCATCAAGTTTTTGGCGCAGTTTCCGGGGACTCTTGGCGATTGTGATAACTACTTGGATTTTACTTAACTGGTTTTTTTTGTGCTATTTAATTTTGTTTGAGTCTTAGAGTTAGTTTTTGTTTGTTCTGTTTTTCTCCCCATATTGTGTATCTTGTTAATAAGTATGTGTGAAATCTATGGAAGACCTCATTTTACATGTTTATGTCCAGATTATCTGAGGTCCTCTGCACCATCTTGTGTTACTAACTCCTTCATGCATGTGCATACATATTATTCACAGGAGTCCAAAATTCCTAGATTTTGGGTGGTTGAGTAGAATAGAGGGCCTATTGACGAAACTAGTATCTAACAATGTTAGCTATGATCCTCAGCCACAAAATTCCGGAGGTTGAGCAGAATAGAAGGCTTGCTAACCCAACTAGTTTCTAACAATGCTAATGCCCATGGTCCCATTGCCTAGGATTGGTAAATAGAGCAGGAAATCCTCATGCAAGGAAACCAGTTGATGGAAGCTGCCGAGGTCATTAAGAGGAATTTGGAAAAGATTAAGAGTGAGTGGCTGCATCAAAAATCAGGTCATGATCTATACCCTTATCGTAAGTTTAATATTTTTTTGATGATTCGGAAGAGATCATGCACATACAGCCCACTCATTGGTTTTCAGGTAACGATGACTCATTCTCTACATTCTTTTCTGATTCTTATAATATTATTACTAACCCACATGATATTTCACACCTTTTTTATGAGGGAGAGATTTTGAAGGATTCAAAAGCACAACTGGAGACTACAATGGACACTCCAATCCCACCTCTGGTTTGTCAGGAAGAAACAATAGAAAGGAAGAGTTGTCATGTTATCGATTGTTCATTAAGTAAGAAGAAGATAGATGCTCAACTTGAGGAGTACATGAGGATGAAGCTTGAGGAGTACAACCAGACAATGCACGCAGATGATGGCCTGATTAGCCAAGACTGGGAGATGAAAATGGACGTTGAAGTCCCACCTCTAGGTAACTTAAATGTTATTTATTCTTTTGATACTGACTTTATTGATGAACTAATTAAAACAAAAAGGACTGAGTATAGGAAGTTCTTAATTAGTGAAGTCGTGCCTAAGGAAGATGTAGAGTTAGGAGACTCTTTAAGCTGGATGTTTGGTATAGATGAGGATGAGTTAGAGGTTCATTTGTCTGAGGAGGATGAATTCTTAAATCTAGAGTTAGATAGTTTACCCGATTATAGTGAGTTAGGTATGATTGATACTGAGGGTGACTTAACTTACTTAGATAGCCTCTTAGAAAATGAACCAGTAGAGATCCAGTAGAGATGATTGACCCTACAACCTATGAAAACAATAAGTTTGGGGATCATCAAGTAAGTTTCGTGATAGAATATGAACACCACAGCCGGCCCCTGATACATGAAGAGGATGAAACTTTACCTAGTTTACCTAAATCATGGGAGAAGGCAAGTAAGAGAAAGAAAAAGAGTGGGGTTTAGGCTAGGATAAAGATTAAACAGCTAGAAGTTAGGCATCATCAGTCTTCTAATTACATGTCCCAAATCCGATTCTTTCCTGGTAGGTTTAAATATTTGTGGTTCGACTCATTTAAGTCATTTAAACTACTCACTTCCAGTTTCATTTGTAATTTGTTATTTGTTTATCTGGATCGGGTGGAATTGAACAAGTTGGATATGGTCGAGATCAAATAAAAACCTCCTGATTAAGATTAAATATGGGGAGGTTACCTATTGGTTTGTAGAGTTTGTATAATATGTTGAGTAGTGACTTTTTGTCGAATCATTTTTATGCATGAGTATGTGTTTTTATTTTTGCAGATTTGAATGAATATCACCCGTACTCAATCTAACTCGAGAGTGTCCTTTTCAATTCACCTTTCTATCTTTCTATTTTTGCATTTTTAGTTTTATTTTTAGGTATTTTCCATTTCTACAATGAGGGTAATATAGAGTTTAAGTGTGGAGATGGGAAACATTCGTTTGTTTCCTTTATTTTTAGCTTAGTTAGTTTTATTTAAAAAAATTTGAAAAATGTCTTTGTTTAAGTTGTGCACTTTACATGGAAAATTATAGCAAATTAACTTTGGTTTGTCAATAAGAAAATAAGTTGTGGTTTTTAATCAAGAATGAGTCAAAATGGTTAACCTTTGGTAACCTAATTGGCTATGGTTTTCCCCTACTGTACTACTTGAACCTTAATTGTCATGAATCTCGTGGGTCATCATCTTAGGAGAAATATGAAGGTCTTACACTAAATAACATCAGGCACCATTGTAGGCTATTGAACTTAAATTAGTTAAGAGTGAGTGCTATTGTAGGAATTAATAGCACACTTCTTGTGAGAGAAATGGCACTCCGCAAACAATGTCCACAGGGTATAGACTGAAAAGTGCTCAAAGTAGCAACTTGAATAAAAGAGCTTAATGAAGCCAAATGAATAATAATAGAAAAAATTAAGCAAGTGATCCAAAACCTCATGTGCTCTACCGCTGAGATAGCGACTTGGAGCCGACAACCCTAAGGGAGGTGATCTTGTTTTAGAATAAAAATAGTTTATGCCCGTAAGTATCATCCATCAATTAACACCTAATATGGCACTAATCCTTCACTAAGCTAAGTTCTTTAGGTTGGACTGGTAGGAAAATATAAATGGTTTAGCCTTTACATCATTAAACAATAAATTAATCGGGCTGACTTATGATTCCTAGGTGTGACACCCTATAGATGAGTGATTTCATTTAACTAAATCAAACACAGGGGAGACTTGATTGGCTAGTGTTAGGGTGTTTAAATAAACATACCATTGTTTACTTGATTGGCTACTTGCATTAATTTTGCATTTCATTTGTTTATCCTAATAAAAGATTGAAAGCCTTAGTTGATTATGATTCCATGTGCATGCTTTTTCAGGGACGAAAATGTTAAGTGTGGGGATATTTGATATAATGTAAACTATACATATTTCCCGTGTATAGTTTATTAACGTTTTTTGAGTCTTTTGAATTAGTTTTCTTTAAGTTTCATCTACTATTAATTCATATGTGTTTTGTAGGTCCTAAGTGGAAGAATTGGTGAAAAGATCGCGTTAAAAGAAGATCGTAGCGAAAGCGAAACACGAAATAGAGTTACGAGTGACACGAAATGCAAAAGGGCTCCCTACCGCGTGGCGTGCCCAAGGTTGGTGGTGGTGTGGTGACATCATGCTACGCGGCCATAAGCTTGTTTCGACAGATTGTTTTGACATTTTTTCACCTTAAACACTTTATAAACTCATATCCTAAGAACTTTAGCCGCGATGCTTGTTTGGAGGAAAAATGAGAGGTCAAAAAAGGTGTTTTGAAGGTTAAAGTCAAGCAAACTAAGTGAAGTAAAGGCACAGGATCAAGAGTCGTCAACTAACGTCGTCGGGTTCTTCAATCCAATTGTTTTTATTTCATAACGCTATGTTTCTTGAACTTGGATTTGTTTTTATATTCTTGAATATGGTAGTTGGCTAAACTTTTAAGCCACCTAGGTTTATGATGAATCGTTGACTGATTGTTGAACACATGCTTTGGTTATTTTTGCTTATGGGTATTATGTTTAAGTAAAGTTTTGATCTTTAGTTTATTTGATTTGTATTACACTTTTTCATTGGTTGAATTGAAATAATTGTTTCACTTGATCCTAGTTGATTGTCTGTCATATAATAGGATTTAGTTTAGATCATTGAATTTGTGTTATGATTATTTTGTGGTTAAATTACATGCTAAAACCATAGGAATAATGATATTAGTAAAGTTGGTAATGATGTGTAGCTAACTTAGATATTCTTGAGGTGATAAGTTATCAATAAGTCTCATTTGTTAAACGTGGTAGATATAGCTCTTTGTGAGAAGTCCGTTTATGTTTCAGCTACCAAATTTGCTTATTGAGTCAGATGAATTGATCAAAATGTCCTTGAATTCTACTGTGAGGTCAGGTTTTAGTTAAGGCCACTTAAGTATAATCTAATTAGATAACCGTGAGGAAATATAATCTCGTAAGTAGTATTCATATTGACTTATTAGAAACTCATAGGTGTCTTCTCAAAAAGGGTCGAGGCTCCTATAATGGCGTCTTTGAGTAAATAAGACAAGTTCCCAGTTCCAAAGTAATTATTCCAAACGTGAGTGATAACTAATGTTAATGTGGACTCTAGCTTAGGTGGTTTGCTTTTAACCATCTGATTTCAATCTTGTCTTTCATTTCTTCATTTAATTTATGCGAATTAGTTAACTTAGATCAAGCCAGTTAGACGTAATTAAATAGAGTCTGTGGGTTTGATTCTCGGACTTACCTTAGGCTATAGTACATCCGACCAGTACATTGTCAGTTGTGTGTTTTGGATACTTTAATCGAGTCTAAGTATATAAATATTAAAGCTTAGGTGTCTAGATTAATTAGTTAATTTATATATAGTTTAGCACACAACATTTAGATATTTTTGGTTATTTATCATAACATGCAAGAAATACAAAATTAGAAATGACAAAGATTTCATCCCAAAACAGAAGATCCATCCACCTTTGTCACCCTAAATATGTCCCAAGGATCATGGATCCATTATCCTAAAGATTACTTGTTTGAATTAGAACCACATTGAACACAATTTTAAAAGGTTCAATATAAAAAAATGGGCTTAGCCTTTCATCACGCCTTCATCGCCCACAGGGTCCTGCTTCTGTACCTCCTTCTCCTTGCTCTCACCAGCATGATCTGCCACACCTGCCTCCGGTCCCTCTTCGTCACTCAGATTGGCCAAAATCTGCTCCTATTTTGCCACATTCCACTCAGGCATATCAAAACCAGCAGCAGCTTGCTTCGCCATTTTTATCCTGGCTTGAATGACCCGCTTAGCCACCCACTCTTTGGCCTCATGAAAAACAGATTGAACTTCCTGGATGACACGACCCTCAACAGCCTGCAGATCCTCTTCCAAAGTCTTCTTCTCTTTTTCTGCACGGGCTAGAGCCTTATCCTTTGTCGCTGCAGTGAATCTCAAATCCGATAGACCCTCTTCGAACGCCTTATCATAAGAAGCTCTCAGCATCGCAAGTCCTTGTGAACAAAGAAAGGGTAAAATTATGAGGACCCTTTATCCTTAGCTTATTCTATTTCAAAGTAGTTTGCAGGAAATTAGAAACTTACATCCGAGATGTACTCATGGAAGTTCATCTCAACGTTGTCAAAGTCGCCTTTGTGATCTGCAATCTTCTTCCTCTTATGACCCATTGTTTCGAGCGGTGATGACTGGCTTAAGAGCAGGAGTGACAAAGCCCTTCTCTTTCTTAACTGACTTAGAGAGCAATAAGCTATCGACATCGTCTAGCATGAAGAGGGGAGACTCGGATGATGACTTCTGGGCACCTGTAAAACAAACAAACAAATAGATAACTCATTTCATTATATAATAATACCTATCTGTTAATTCGTCATATACTTACTTGACATTGTGTATGAGGAGGAACGAGAAGCACTTTGAGTAGGAGTTTTTAGCTTCACTTTGAAGGTCCGGATGCTTGAGTCAAGGGCCAGAAATGTCCTGGCTCATTCAGCAACGTGTGGAGACTTTGACTGGTTAGCAAAACCGTTCAGTGAAAAATAATCATTCACAGCTATAAATAAATAAAATGCACAGTTTAGAGAAAAGCATAAGGATCCTATGTCCTACCCTTCAGCAACCATCTTTTCAGTAAAGTCTCTTCATTTGGGATCGACCTCCGGTTAAGAAAGAAAAATTGATTCCTCCAGGAAGGATCATTACAGTGTTTTTTAAGATGGGGATAGCTGACGAGCTTTTGATTTTCAAACAAAATGACTTGACCCATGGGTGACCAGATTATACAAGAGTGACAGTTCGGAATCACTAAAAATCAAATCATGTTCTTCGATGATCTGCTCGATTGTTGACAATGTTCGCCAGATCATCGGCATCGCTTCAATGTAACACAGACCAGTAACTTTAAAGAAGTCTTGAGTAAGCGCAGAAAAGGAAAGAAATACCAAGTTGAAACGGCAAAGCCGGAAAACAAATCCACTCATTTGACTCAGAATGGCTTTGTGCGTTGGGATCGAACGGACTGAAAATGGTATTTGGGGGGAAATGTGAAGTTAGGGCTTGTATTTCAAGGTCGGTAAATATGCAAATCTCCTTCATTGGTTCTTTTAGCAGGTTTTTGGGAATGAAGGGAATCGTGACTGTTTTTCAAAATAGAACTCAACGACGAAGTACAGTGGCTTTCAGACATGGTTAATAGCAAGCTATAAGTAAGAAAACTCAAAAGAAAATGTTGAAGAGAGGAAGAAGACGGTACCTGAATCATGGATCGTCTAAATCAGAAGAAATCAGTTTGTGGTGTAACCGTCATCAATGTGAATTATGAGATAGGTATTGAGTATTTATAACCCTAGGAGAGCAAACGGTTGCATTATGGATAATCACGCATGTCACATCCGTAATCATCGACAATTTTGAAATTCGGATCAAATATGGCAACTATGATGCACATGGAATTTTGGCATCAAGGATTTAATTTCGTGGCAAGGTTGGATTAAGTATCCTTAAAGTGCTATCGATCTTCTGAAGATCGAGGATCCGTAACGCTTGGTCATATTTGTTTACTAACCAGTGCTCTATGCTTGTTTGTTTGTTCCTCTGCAGGTTATAAAGGTGTTTGACCGGTTCATGAAGACGCTGTCACACACGTTCAACAGTCCAATGTTCACAAGGCATTTTCTTCCACTTTTTTAGCAAAATTAGTTGGATTATTTTTATTGATATACATGAAGATATGATGATTCACACATACACATTCGACACTTTCTAATTTTCTTCTGCTCTCTCAGTTCTCTCTGCTCGGACACACTTAATTGTAAACAATCATCATAGCTCTGGAGTTGTAATATTTGTTTTACCATTTATAGAATTGTTGATAGATAATTGTCATCACCCTAGGTTTTTATGCCGACGATCATATCTTGATCCAGGGCTTTTCCTCGTATAAATCCTATTGTTCATCTTATTTTATTGCATATTGTTCATCATTTCTATTAAAACACACTATCTCACTTTACTAATTTGGTTTTGTCGATTTTCGACAAAAACAGCTACGATCAGCAAAAGTAATGCAGCAATGACCACATTTTGCTCTATAACTCTATAAGTGTAAAGTATTTACCTAAACTTATACATATAAAATACTATGTAAATTTAGAAACATATGAACTACCGAGCTTAAACAAAAGAGAATAAACGAACATGCTACCGAACGTAAACGAACGAACACAACCTATGTTCAATGTCTGCTCATTTAGCTTAAAGAACATATATTTTTTTTTATCAGTGTTCGTTTGTTTAATAAACAAATGAACACAAACGAGCTTCCCGAAAAACGGTTCACGAATTGTTCGCTAAAAGGTCGGTTCACTTACAACTTTGTTTCTGTTTAGATCCACATTATCATTTCCCAACTCAAACCCTATGTTTGCAATATGTTTCTATTGACCTGATAATGCAAGTTTACATGAAAATTGATTTTGTTTGCGAGGTTGCACATGTATCTAGGGATGGCAACGGGGCGGGTATAGGTAATCCCATACCCGTACCCGTTTAGAAATAAGTGTCCCATACCCGCCCCCATACCCGTCGGGTATATGTCGGGTATTTACCCGTCGGGTATCGGGCATACCCGCGGGTAATCGGGTATACCGATTAGTAACATAAAACTTACCCGTCGGGCATACCCGTCGGGTATATAAATTACATCATAATATCAAAATCAAATGACACTTCAAATTATCATTTTATCATATTTAATAATACCATAATTCATAAAGAAATTAAAATTATAAAATGAGATACATATATATTTAACTAAAAAAATAATATATAAATAAAAAAATATTAAATTATTTCGGGTATGTTAACGAGTATGGCTAATCGGGTAATCGGGTCGGGTAAACGGGTATTCAGGCAATCCCATACCCGTCCCATACCCACGAATTTTTATTTTTTTAATCCCATACCCGACCCCATACCCGTTTACCCGTCCCCGTACCCGTCCCAAATGTCTCGGGTTTCGGGTTTCCCCGTCGGATTCGGGTTTGATTGTCATCCCTACATGTATCTCCTTGATCACCGACACTCAATAGGCACTTGGATTCAACTTGGAACTCCACAACCATTTACTTATAAAAGCCACATTAGAGTCTCTAATACTCCCCACTCCAAGTCCTCCGAGTCTCTTTATCACTAGCTTCAATATTTAAACATTGACATCGATTATATAGGAAGGCTTCCAAGGAAACTTTTAACTAACATGAGTCTACCACCAAAAGAGTGGGTTCCCACTTTCCAATTTGTTAATCTCTTCTTGAATTTCTCGATCACAAAATGCCATGGCCTGATGTGGTTCAAATTCTACACGATAGGAATACTGAAATGGTTGAAATGTGCCCACTTTTCATTCACTTAAGAAACCCGAACCTTATCTCCTCTTCATCTCTTGATAAACCAACACTAATCAAATTAATTTTATTAAAGATTACCTTCAAAGCAGAGGCTAAGTTAAAACATCTCAATATTCTAGAAAGATTCTAAGTATTTAAAAGCGACCACTCTCCCATAATAAGTGCATCATCTGCATAAAATTGTGAAAAACAATTGGTTACAAATGATCTTTCCTTTGGTATTTTAGATTTTATAAATATTCTTCTCATTTGCAGATTGAACAACTCCAGAAACGTTTCTTGAAAGATAAACACTTGATATTGTATAAAAAGGTTTAGACTAATTGTTTGAGTAAGATGAGATAAGAGAAAGACAACCAGATTTATAGAGGTTCAAGAGATGTTAACTAATCTCTCTACATCCTCTCTCAAATATTCCAATCGAGAGTTTTTCTTCACTATAACATATCCCTAAATGGTAAGGATCATTGTTACATCGTTTCTCTATTTCAAGGAAGAGATCGACTTCTTCACTAGACTCACACAAGAGATATCTTTACACTTCTTCACTAATTCAAAGATAGCGACCATCTTATTCACCAATCTCTCCTAGAGATTAGCTTTATATTTGTGAATCAATACTATATCAAGATAGCATGATTCCTTAACACTATATCAAGATAGTGTTTTCAAGACTACAAGTTAGCACTATATCAAACTAGTGCATCTCAAACTCTCACAACATCAAGTATGAAAGTACAACACATATTTCATTAGTTGTCCCAAACCAACACTATAACAAAATAATGTGGTCATGATCACTATATCAAGATAGTATATTACTAACAATATATTCAAATTGTGTTTTTACAAATACCCATATGAATGTATTAGATTTGACATTGAAGCTTGGCCCGTTTGATCTTGAAAACTCTCTTGATCTTATCAATTGATTTGATCTTTACCTTTTATCTCTCATGATTTTATAATATGAATAGAGAAATATTATCTTGCTGTTCTTGAGAGTCCAAGGGTTAATTTTAATTCATGTAGACTTATGCATTTATAGGCAATAAGATCAAACTTCCTGAATACTCGACGGTCGATCCAATCGACCGTGTAGCGTTTGTTTGACCATTGGTTGTTCAAATTTTAATGTTGTGTAATGTCACATTCAATCATTTTTTTCCTTTTTGTTGCACAGATGCCTTCTAGATTAATGAAACCACTTTAGCCTTTAACACTTTGGCAAGTGTTCATCTTCATTTCTTGGTCTTTTCTTGACTTTCACTGTTTTGCATTAGCCACCATCATTTCCTCTTGTAGATTATTTGTGTCTCCAACACATATCCTTTATTCAAATAATACTACAAGTGAAATAACTCTTGCAAGGTATTATCTTATCTTTCTTCTAGATGGCTTGATTTATTTATTAGACTTGTAACAAGTTTAATGTATATGTATCATTTACATTTACTTGTGTATTGTTACAAGCCTAAATACCAAATTTTAATCGCATTTGTTTATTATATTGTGACTGTTGTATAACTTTAAATCCACTTTGGTAAGAATACAACTTAAGCTACAAATATTTTAACCTTGTATGTCACACAAAATATTTTTATATCATTTAATGACAAGAGATAATAACACAAGTGTTTAGTGACATACATGTGACATATGGTCATCTTTGATTAACTAGTAGAAGTTGAAGTCATATTAGATTTGTTATTATCAAAATAAGACTAATTATTGTTTTTTCACTCGCCACTCCTTGTCCCAACAGAGGCATAGGGTCCCATTAATGAAAACCGCTCGTGGCTCTAAGCTCTCATTCTGGATCCAGACTCTTCACACACCTGGTAAAACCCATCTACTCAAAAGCAGCATCAAGAAAATTCCAATTCACTATATCATAAGCCTTCTCTAAGTCTACTTTAAGGAACATAGCTTTATTGTGCGTAATTTCAGCCATGCCAATATTACATTCACAATTAACGGGCCTTCCATAATAGATCTACCTGCATTAAACGTTGACTAATCAGCCTCGGTCACCTAGGGAAGAACCTTCTTCAAACGGGCCAGCAAATACTTTGGAAAAAATCTTGTACAAACAGCCTTTAAGACTAATCGGGTGATGATCCGCAACCCCCATTGGAAACAATTCGGAATCCGGGCTATAAAAGACGCATTGCAGCTGCCACTAATTGGACAACCAGAATGGTAGTAACCAAACACTTCTTTTAAAGAACCCATCAATAAATTCCAATACCTTTTTACAAAATTTAAGTTGAACCCGTCTGGAAGGGGGGCCTCCCCTTCACACTCCCATATCGCCTTCTTTATCGGTTCAAACGTGAATGGAAAAAAAAAGTTCATCATCCATACTCTGTGATAATCTTCTAAATATGATGTTAACAAAATTCGACTAGTCGTAACAAATCTCGCTAAATCTTGCATGAAAATAATCGTATACCTCTTTCTTTAAAATGCTAGGCTCAATCTCCCAAAATCAATTTACCATCAAGGCATTGGTTCTAGATGATTTAATATGATTGTTTACCATCCCATGAAAAAATATAAAGTTTTTATCCTCGTCCACCAACCATTTAACTTTCGCTTTTAGCTTATAATATCTTAATCTAGCCTCATCCAAATCTGCCATATGCTTTTTTGAATTAATCTGCTTTGTATTTCTTCTTCCGAAAGATCCCTAATTTCAACCGAAGATTCCACTTCTTCTATTTTTTTTAATTAAATTATTATAATTTCCAGTCTCCTATTTTTCCAAACTCTTTCTTAAATCTGTAATTTCATCTTTCATAGCTTTTAAATTTAGCATAAATATCTTATCTAGTGGATCGTAGACAATAGCCTCATTATATGATTTAACAACAAAATCCGAAAACCTGGTTTATCATGCAAAGAATCGAAACACTTAAAAGGTGCCGGTCTGAAATCACATGAAAACATTTCAATAATAACATTTTATTGTTGAGCCGTCTCCTAGGATGAGGCGTCACGAACGCATTAGGCCAGTTATCTTTAAAATCCTCGTTGACAAACACCCTATCTAACTAGCTTAATTTAGCCCAGACAACAACATTTATGTAAATCTGCCACCCCATGTTATACACATGCACTTTAGCTTGAGCAAAAATATTCATTGAAAGCCCTTGCATCTGCTAAACTCTGAGTTCCTTTTTTTTCTGGTTGATTATGTAGTTCATTGAAGTCTCTTATCAAAACCTTTCACCTATGCTTTAAAACTATCTTTTGTCTAATTTTATCCTAGAACAACAATTTCTCACTTTGAGCCTGCGGTGCATAAACGTTCCTAATTAAAATATCCTCATCACACCCATGAACATTTCCCATTAGCAACATGAAGTTTCTGTCTTTCACAATCCTTTTAGTCTGGAAAATAGTAGGGTCATATAGAGATATAAGCCCATCGGACTTTCCCACTGCATGCACAAAAACTCAATCCCGTATTGTTAAGTCCTCTTAAAGATAATGCATACCAAAACTTTAAGTTGCTCTATATGCTCGTCACATGAAGATTTAAGCTGCTATGTCGGATTTGTAAATTATCATCTTAGGGGGAGTACTGTTGGGTCCAATTGAAGATGACAGTTTATAAATATAAGCAAGTGAAGATTGTTGATTAGATCCGTTAATGCATAAGGGAAAAACATGATTAAACTAACGCGTACCTGATAATCCAGTCATAATGGTTGAAGACTTAGATGATGACATGATCGGTTCTCGTTGGGATGCTCGTTAGGATGGAGTATTCGGTGTAAGGGGTAACCGAATGAGTTAGGGGAGGACAGGTTGGTACGTAAGTGATGTTAGGTAAAGTGAGCCACCTGTATTAGCCTCCCTAGGTTTATATTTATAGCAAATCCCATGAGAAACCCTATTAACAATAATTACATATTACTCCCATCAAGTAATTGTATGTTAACATTTATGGATTTATTATTCTTTGATCAATTAGTTAGTTAGTTAAATGATAATAAGGGCCACATTCGTAAATTTATTCCAACATTCTCCCACTTGGCCAAGTTATCATTTAATATGAATATTAGAGTTTTCTGATCAGGGTTAATATTCAATCTAGTCTAAGATTGGAAAAGTAGCAAAGAAATACAGTCATTGAACCGATAATCAGATTCAAGACCCCCATTAATCATACTACAGTCCAAACTTATAACTTAGTAAGATATTAGGATCAAAGAGATAAGTTAGCCCTTGATGTTGACCTGTACGATAAATGTCTATATATCATTAGGCATGCAAAATATTTAGAGACAAACAAGTCAAATAACTGAGGAAGTCTTATTAATAATATAAGCAAGTACAATATGCTAAATAAGGTCTTTAGATAATCCCATCTTCGACACGTGTTCTTCGAACATTTTAGGTGGGAGACCTTTAGTCATCGGATCCGCAAGCATATTATGAGTACTTATGAACTCAATACAAAGTTTGCCTTCCTCAACCCGTTCACGTACGAACAAGTACTTTGTATCAAGATATAATCCAGCTCCGGTCGAACTGTTACTGTTTGAGAAGTTAACGGCAGCTGAGTTATCACAATAAAGCTTCAATGGTCTAGAAATGGAATCAACAATCTTGAGTCCAGCAATGAGGTTTCTGAGCAACATACCATGGCATGTAGCATTATAAACTGCAATATATTCTGCCATCATAGTGGATGTTGATGTTAATTGTTGCTTATGACTCTTCCAAGAGATAGGTCCGCCTGCTAACATAAAGATGTACCCAGAAGTGGATTTCTTGTCGTCTTTGCACTTAGCAAAGTCAGAATCAGAGTAACCAACCACTTCTAAACTATCACTTCTTCTGTAAGTCAGATTGTAGTCTTTCGTCCCTTGGAGATATCGAAGAACTTTCTTGGCTGCTTTCCAATGATCAAGACCAGGATTAGTTTGGTAACGGCCCAGCATGCCAGTGACATAAGCGATATCTGGACGAGTGCAGACTTGAGCATACATAAGGCTACCGACTACTGATGCATAAGGTATCATTCTCATTTGCTCCTTCTCAACTTCTGTTTTCGGGCATTGGAATGAGCCAAAAACATCCCCTTTAACTACTGGAGCCACAGAGGGAGAGCTATGATGCATGTTGTAACGCGTGAGAACGCGTTCAATGTAAGCCTTCTGAGATAACCCTAAGATCCCATTAGGTCTATCTCGGTGTATTTCGATGCCAATGACGTAAGAGGCTTCTCCGAGATCTTTCATGTCAAAGTTAAGCGAAAGTGAGCGCTTCGACTCATGCAACATATCTAAGTTATTACTTGCCAATAGAATGTCATCTACGTACAAGACAGGTATTGTAAAGTTGCTCCCACTGATCTTGAGATAGGTGCATTGATCCACTTGATTCTTTACGAAACCTTGTTTCTTCATTGCTTCATCAAACTTAAGATACCATTGTCGTGACGCTTGTTTCAACCCGTATATCGATTTTTTCAGCTTGCAGACTAAGTGTTCTTTACCCTCAGGAATAAAACCGTCAGGTTGCTTCATGAACACGTCTTCATTTAGGTCACCATTTAAGAAAGCAGTTTTGACATCCATTTGATGTAGCTCCAAATCAAAATGGGCCACTAATGCCATGACGATCCTTAAGGAATCTTTTCGTGAAACAGGAGAAAAGGTCTCATGATAGTCGATTCCCTCTTTTTGAGCGTAGCCTTTTGCAACCAGTCTCGCTTTGAAGCGATTAAGTTTTCCGTTCGGGTCTAGTTTGATTTTGAAATTCCACTTACACCCTACGGGTTTGACCCCTTCGGGTAATTCCACTAGATCCCAAACTTCATTTTTCTTCATGGAGTCAAGCTCATCAATCATAGCTTTTTTCCATTCAGAAGACTGATAACTAGTAATGGCTTCGTGATAAGAGGTAGGATCAATAAGCTCTTCAGCGACAGCTTCACCTAGGTAGGTTTCATAATCATCATAGTTAGTAGGTTTTCTTTGCCTAGATGACCTCCTAGGTGGATTATCGGGTTCAGCGTCAAGTTGCAATTGGATGTTTTGACTCTGAGTTTGCTGCGGAACAGTGATGGGATTAGATTGAGCGGGAATTGTAACATCCGGCCCCTCATACCACCAATATTGTCCGCTTTGCTACATCAGAGCTCACGGATTTGCTTTTGGGTTGCCCGAGTGAAACCTTCCCAGGATGGTCACCCATCCTGAGACTGCTGTCATCCGAGCACGCTTAACTGTGAAGTTCTCCACTCATCCACTAGCATTAAGCCCCAAAACGCGTTGTTGGTATTTGAGGTCGGACATCCCTTATAAATCCCAGATCTCTCCTGCCCACGACCGATGTGGGATTTGCCTAGGGTGTTACAAACACCCCCCCTTTTGGACTCATCGTCCTCGATGAGGTTTGCCCCACCATCCATCTCTTGGATGTGGGATTTGCCTAAGGTGTCCCTCTGAACACCCCCGGGGACTCACCATCCTCGATGAGGTTTGCCCCACCATCCCGAACGGCACAGGAGTTGCTCTGATACCACTTGTAACATCCGGCCCCTCATACCACCAATATTGTCCGCTTTGCTACATCAGAGCTCACGGATTTGCTTTTGGGTTGCCCGAGTGAAACCTTCCCAGGATGGTCACCCATCCTGAGACTGCTGTCATCCGAGCACGCTTAACTATGGAGTTCTCCACTCATCCACTAGCATTAAGCCCCAAAACGCGTTGTTGGTATTTGAGGTCGGACATCCCTTATAAATCCCAGATCTCTCCTGCCCACGGCCGATGTGGGATTTGCCTAGGGTGTTACAGGAATACTTGCAGGGATGTGCTGTGCAACGTCGTGTACAAGAGGAATAACCGGAGGTATAGTAAGCGACAAATGTTTCTCCCCCGCTTCTTGTACTTCCTGCAAATCATGATAAGGGTCTTCGTTGCTCCCACTCTCCTTAAAATCTTCAAGAAACTTTGCATGCTTTGTTTCCACAATTCTGGTGACATGAGAGGGACAGTAAAATATATGCCCTTTAGAGTGGTTAGGATATCCAATGAAATAGCAAGTGACAGTTTTCATGTCAAGTTTCTTTATGAAAGGATTATAAAGCTTAGCCTCGGCAATACAGCCCCATACTTTCATATAATTTAGACTCGGTTTTTTTCCTGTCCAGATTTCATAAGGGGTTTTAGGGACAGATTTGGAAGGAACTCTATTGAGTATATGAACGGCTGTTTTTAAGGCCTCAGTCCACAAGAATAATGGTAAATTCGAGTTGGCCATCATACTGCGTACCATGTCCATTAGGGTCCTGTTTCTCCTCTCAGCGACACCGTTCTCCTGAGGGGTGCCGGGCATGGTATATTGGTTAATGATGCCCTGGTCCTTACAAAACTCATAGAAGGGACCAGGAGCCTGACCAACATCAGTATGTCTGCCATAATACTCTCCACCTCTATCTGATCTAACAACTTTTATTTTAAGATCCAGTTGATTTTCAACTTCAGTTTTATAGGATTTAAAAGTCGCAAGCGATTCAGATTTTTCCTTAATTAGATATAAGTACATATAGCGAGAATAATCATCAATAAATGTGATGAATGAAGTATGTCCAGTTATTCCAGGAGGGTAAGGGCCACTAATATCAGTGTGAATGAGTTCTAAAAGTTTTGAGCTCCTTGTGGCACCTTTCTTATTTCCTGTTGTCATTTTTCCTTTTAGGCATTTGACACATGTTCTAAAATCACTGAAATCGAGAGATGGTAAGACCTCATTTTTCACGAGTCGAGATAAGCGTTCTCGTGAGATGTGGCCTAAACGTTGATGCCACAACATAGATGAAGTTTCTAAGTCTCGTTTTCTTTTAGTCTTAGTTATATTTTCACTAATATTATATGAAAGTAAAGACTTGGAAAAATTATCATCTAGTTCTAATCTATACAGACCATCATCCAGAAAACCATAACCAAATACTTGAGAATTAAAAGAAATAGTAAGTTTGCCATGACCATGGGAATATTCAAAACCATCCATGTCTAACTTTGGTCCTGATACAAGATTCCGAGTAATCTCAGGAATATATAAGGTATCATAAAGTTTAATACATAATCCAGTTTTCATTATTAATTGATAAGTTCCCACAGCCTTCACAGCAACTTTTCTTTCATCCCCGACTTTAAGTGTTCTTTGGTTTCTTTCCAGCCTCTGGATTGTAAGGAATCCCTGTGTAGAATTGGTTACATGAACAGTAGAACCAGAGTCAAACCACCATGTATTAGATGGAACATTTAAATTAAAGGACTCAGTTAACACATTAAGATGATTACCTTTCTTAGCTAGCCACTCCTTAAATTCTGGGCAGTCTGTTTGACGATGTCCTTCCTTTCGGAAGAACTTGCAGTATGGCTTCCCAGAGGAGTTCTTAGAGCTAGACGCTGTACTTGAATTAGATTTCTTTTGGACCTTAGGGGCTTCCTTTCTTTGGAATTTTCCCTTCCGCTTGGCATCAGCAGTTATGAAGTAAGCTGTATCAAGTTTGTCTAGTTTCAGTCGTTCTTCTTCTTGAACACACATTGCGATCAGTTCACTCATTTTCCATTTGTCTTTCTGAGTGTTGTAATTGATCTTGAAGGCGTCAAACTGATGAGGGAGAGAAGTCATGATGAAGTGCACTAGAAAACCTTCACTGATTGACATCTCAAGACCTTTAAGCTTATTGGCCATGTTATGCATCTTCATGATGTGTTCACGAACTCCGCCGATCCCATCGTACTTCATAGTCACCAACTTAAGAATCAAAGTACTAGCATACGCTTTAGAAGTTCCTTTAAACTGTTCCTCCACAGAATTCAGGTAAGTTTTAGCATTATTAGATTCAGGGATTGCTCCCCTAATTGAGATGCTTATGGAGTTTTTAATCAACATGAGACACATGCGGTTGCTCCTAGTCCATTTCTCATGTGTTGCCTTTTCTTCATCAGTGCTTTCGTCAGTGAGTTTCTTAGGAGCAGCCTCATCAAGTGCGTGATCAAAGTCCATCCAACTTAGATAAAGCATAAGAGAGTCTTTCCACGCAGTGAAGTTATCACCAGTCAGCGGTTCGATCACCAAGTTGGAAGCTAGTAGGAGGATTTAGACAAGAATATTTAGGATAAGGTGCATAAGGACTAAGAGTGATTAAGGGGTACTTAAACTAAGGCAAGCATAAATTAGGACCATTATAATAAGGAAGCTGTGATAATTATCTATTGCAACATCAAATCAACAGAAAAGTAAGTCCTACTTAAGTGGCTGGTTTCGCGTTGGTTACTAGCAGTCATTTAAGCATTATGGAAAATTAGTTTTTAATATGTGATTCAAGTGTGATATCAGCGTTGGCCAGAAGTATGACACTTAAGATCACATGTTTAGTTTCGCAATGGATGATCATTTCACATCAGCTTTGGCCAGAAGTGAGATGTTCATCTATTTTAGGCGGGTTGTCATGTAAATGTCTTATCGACTAAGAGACATTTGTTGATAATGCTTGGTTAGACTTAAACAATTTTGACTTGAGTAACACATCAGCGTTGGCCAGAAGTGTTATTTATCGTCTTGTTTAAGTTAAGCTTAGGTTTTGAAAACATCATATTTAAGGTATATCAATGCTAAGGCAAAGAAAAAAAAATCATTTGGACATTTAATGGTCTTTAATTCACCATACAAGGTCAGTTGCTTAGTTAGAACACTTATGATTAACCAACTTAGTCACGCGCAACAAATGTAATGATCAATAACTAATACGAGTGAAACTGAGCAATTGGAATGATAATACAAAAACTAAAATTAATGTAGTTCTGTAACAAGAGAATGATTTATCCATATGCAAGTCAAACAATTAAATTTACAATTCATGTAAAAGAAAGATGTATATAATCCACATAATAAGGCATCGGATCTTAATATTAGGAATATAATAATGTCTTTTTAGATGCTTCAAAAGTTTATAAATAAATTAAAATAATAATTTTTATAGTATGGTTTTATTTCCTGAAATACAGTAACTATTATTCTGATTTGGAAATCGTGAACCATATATAATGAGTTTTATTTTAGGATTCGAATTTTAAATATTAAGATTTAACTTGATCCCATAAAAAATATATATTGCATGATTTTATGTGGACACGATTAAACTTCAAAGCATATGCAAAATTATTTAATATCATCAAAAGGTTTAAATGAATATCGCAGTATATTAAAATTCAAAAGCAAAGTATAATTTATGTGCATATTACTCGTAAGTTTGATAAGATGATTTTAAAATCAAAACACTTAGTGATAGTGACATGGTTTAATACTTATCCATAACATGTCATGCATGAGAGCAGAGAACTAACATAACAAATAATGATTTGATCTGCACATGGAGCATTTATAATAACTGATTGATTTCGTAAAATCTTGTATTTTATATTCATCGTTGGTCGTCAAAACTTAAGCGATTCAATTTCACGAAAATTGATTCCTAATAATCAAATATTAAGGTTTTTCCAGATTTTAATTTCAGATCTTAGGAAAACTAACGGATCTAATTGAGCAACATCGCTCTGATACCACATGTTGATTAGATCCGTTAATGCATAAGGGAAAAACATGATTAAATTAACGCGTACCTGATAATCCAGTCATAATGGTTGAAGACTTAGATGATGACATGATCGGTTCTCGTTGGGATGCTCGTTAGGATGGAGTATTCGGTGTAAGGGGTAACCGAATGAGTTAGGGGAGGACAGGTTGGTACGTAAGTGATGTTAGGTAAAGTGAGCCACCTGTATTAGCCTCCCTAGGTTTATATTTATAGCAAATCCCATGAGAAACCCTATTAACAATAATTACATATTACTCCCATCAAGTAATTGTATGTTAACATTTCTGGATTTATTATTCTTTGATCAATTAGTTAGTTAGTTAAATGATAATAAGGGCCACATTCGTAAATTTATTCCAACAAAGATATTGAGCATCATCACGAGCAAGCACGGGTGAAGACGTTCATTAGTTATCTTTGACGTTAGAATATTTGTGTAATCGTTACGTGCTTAAATGCGTGTGTACTTAACTGTGAATGTTTTGGTTAAATGTAAGGTGAATGGTATGGACTATAAATACCATCATCTAGGTCATTTGTTAGTAAGAGTTGCCTGCATTTCATTTCCCTATTCATTGTAACCTCTCTAAGATCTAATACAAGAACCTATTCATATTATCATACGACAATTTCATCATCAATTTTTCACAAATCAGTAAAAACTTGTTGAATTTGTCAAGAATTTTCACAGAAGCTGTATAGTCACTTGATTATAAACCCTAAAGATCAATCAATCTCAAACTTCATCATTAGATTGTGATTTTTGTCAATTTTATGGTTCGAAAACTTTGAGTTTTGGTGTGTATTAGTTCACTGATTTCTTCCTTCTGGATGAATTTTACACCAATTTGTGAATTAGAATCGATTTGTAGTGATGAATTGAAGCTAAATTCAACAACAGATCATCAAAAATCTCACTAGAGCAGTTTTTGAGATTTTTCGACTTGATGAACAACAGAAAAAGCTCTAAATCAACAGCTCTGATACCAAATTGATAGGTTCGAACGAACCAAGCTTGGATCTAATTCTGAGATTATTTAGGGATGTTGTTTATAATTAGTGATGCGGAATCTCACTAATCACGTATTGATGAATGCTTATGAAGATCAATGCAAGTAATGATGAAGATTGTGATAATATGAATAGGTTGTTGTATTAGATCCTAGAGAGGTTACAAGGAATAGGGAAATGAAATGTAGGAAACTCTTACTAAAAAATGACCTAGATGATTCTATTTATAGTTCATATCATTCACCTTACATTTAACCAAAACATGCAATTTTAAGTACACATGCGCATTTAAGCACGTAACGATTACACAAATATTCCAACGTCAAATACAATTAATGAACGTCTTCACCCGTGCTTGCTCGTGATGATGCTCGATATCTTCACACGCTTATATTTGTAAAGTGACATCCTCAATTGGACCCAACACGTATCTTTCCCATAAACTAACCACATCTTTCCGCTCAACAACTTCCACTGTGGATTAACGTAGACCAATGAAACCGACATTGAAATCTTTCTTAATACCTTGAACCCACTTCTTTTGTGCATTGCCCCTTATACTTGTACCCCTGATGTTCAAAGCCAAATAACTCATTATTACCCTTTATGTACCCTCCCCTACAGGCATCATCCTTTTCTCCTCTTATACCATTCTACCCTAAAACTCATTTCTCCACCTACTTCCATCATCGCATCAGCCTCTACAACTGAGCCAGAGCATTTACCCTCTAACACCCCCCACCCTAGAAATTTATGAAAAAGAAACAAACATGTACTTTGTTCCATAAGTTGATCTCACAGATTCGTTTACAGTAGCTGTTTAACCCCACCTTGCCCACATACACTGAAGTTTTTCTATTATCCCTGTTTCTTAAGACCTTAGGTTCTTGAACCTTTGAGGGTTTGATAAAATCAATTGAAACCCCATCCAAAGAACTGAGACCCTCGTTCCCTTCATTATTCCGTTTAGCCACGCTAGCCTCTATTAATGGTCCATTCATCATAATCGACCCAATCTTTGATAAAATAACTTTTCCTTCACCATTAGGCCCACATCCCACAACCGGCTCATTCCCCACAATAGGCACATGTATCACACACATTTCAATGTATTGTTCATAGGAATCCTCCAATATCTCCCTATCCAAATCTGTCGCCCCTCGATTCACGTCCGTCCTATTTTCCATGAATAGTGGAACCTCCACATCATCATTGGCTTTCGACGATTCCCCTTCTGGAGGAGACACAACTAGCGATTCATACGAGTTACCGTCGGAACCAGAATCTTCATCACCTACATCTACTTCCATTTGTAGCTCGAATTGTTATGAAGAGTTTCATTAAATATTCAATCAATTTTCTCTTCTATATGATGCCCGAAACAGTGAGAACACATTTAGCCATTGACGTATCTAAGCTCCATGGAGACACACCCGGTCTCATGGTAATTTTACCAAAGTTTTTAAAAATTCCATGAAAGCGAGCCTAAAAATACCATTACCACATTAATTCAAGAGAATTTACCATTTATATTTTTTTCCGGCTATACTCAATGTTTGGAAAGATTTATAAATTTTCATTTTGCATAGAAAAATAGATTATACATTAAATTAATCATATTTTAACAATAAGTGTGTGATGACAAGAATTTCACTGTTGATTTTAAAACTACTAATTGTATTTACCACGTTATTTCCACTGTATAACACTAAATAAGTGTCCGCGCTACGCTCGGTGACATAACACTTATGCTCGCGCTTCGCGCGGGGACACAACATTCATGCCCGCGTTACGCTCGGGGACATAGCACTCATGTGATAATTTAAAGGATATTCATGGACATGAATGGTTCCAATCAGTTTTGAGATAAAACCGTGGTAAAACTGAAACAAAAAATTTATTTAAAATATTGTTTTTTAGTATAACAATATTATAATCAAATTAAAGAGAATTAGACGTCCCGTTTTATGGTGTAGTTTTTTGTTAAAACAATGTCTTTGATGTTTAAAATATTGTAAATTCTTTAATGTTTAATATGAAATGCAACTACTTTTGATTAAAAAAAACAATGTCGTATAAAAAAGTTATTTATGTTTAAAAAATAATTATGTATTTAATTATATGCTATTAATAATTTTATTCCTAAGTTTATATTTATACCCTATTGAATATAACATGACCCATGAACACCCTTAGCTAGGGTTGTAAATATAAATAATTTTAATTTTTTAAATATTTTGCTAAATATTAGGGGATCAAATGAAAATTAATATTATTCTAATAAATTATTTTATATATATATATATATATATTAATTATAACAATATTATTTGAGAGAATCTTTCAAATGATGCCAAATAAGCAATTGGATTTCAAATGATGTCAAGTAAGCAAATATGATTTTACTATATTATATAGAAGATTTTACTAATTCTAAGAGGAAATTTCCAAAGTAGTATTTGATTTCTACCATTTTGGTCCTTGTGTTTTATTTTGTTTTTTTGTCATTTTGGTGTTCGATCTTTACAGAAATTTGTTAGTTTAGTTATTTTTTCAACTTTCGTCAAGGTTTTCCGTTAGTTTAAATGACAAAAATACCTTTGTTTATTAAATAACCATTTTGGTCCTTTTCTCAATTTCTTTTTTTTGTTGTCATTTTGATCATTTTTTTAACTTCTGGCATTTTGATCTTTCCTAACATTTGTCATTTTGATTGTTTTTCTGTTGATATTTGATTAAAGGTGATTAAATGGACAAAAATAGAGAGTGGTATGGTGATGCTAGCCGGTTGGCAAATTAATGAATGTAGAAGATAAAGGAAATGATCAATAGAAGTAGTGACATCAATAGTGATGCTAGATGATACTAAATCTCATTTTGACATGTTAAAAATATATATTTTCTTCCTAAATTATTGTCACAATCATTTAGATATGGGACTATTTAAGTACTCCTCCCATCCTTATCTTGACTTCTTAACTCTTTCCCTAACACGTGGCACATATCTCATCCTTTCAACACAATATATACACAAAAGCATAACCCCTATCCACAAACTGCTTCATCATTTCTTTCCCCATTCAATTCTTTCCAATGGCTGCAGCAGCAACCGCCTCCCTCACCAGCACTTGCTTCCTCCGTCGACAACAACCCACAAGCAGCAACACATCAACCCTCTTCCAACTTAATAAGTTCAAGTCCAAGTCCAAGTATAGTGGAGTGAAGATGATGGCAACTTACAAGGTGACCCTCATAACGCCAGATGGAAAGAAGGAAATAAAGTGCCCTGATAATGAATACATTCTTGACATTGCTGAGGAAGCCGGTTTAGACCTTCCATACTCATGCAGAGCTGGTGCTTGTTCCTCATGCGCTGGAAGGGTTGTGTCCGGTGAAGTTGACCAGTCTGAAGGTGGCTTCCTTGATGATGACCAGATTGAAGAAGGCTTTGTGCTCACTTGTGTTGCGTTTCCTAAGTCTGATGTTGTCATTGAGACTCACAAGGAGGATGCTCTAGTTGCTTAAGTTTATTGATTAATTGTTTTACTTAATGATTTTTATATATGTTGCATGTGTTTCATGAACATGTAATAGTTAATGCTTGGGTTTAATAACAACATATCTCGTTGAACTTTATATATTGTGAAGTAAACTTCGTTTTGCTTATCTGAGGTTTACCTAAAATAACTGTTTACATAAAATAGTTTTAAATTGTGTTTTGCATTTAAAATAATGGTTTGCGGACAATAGTTTTAAAGTTGCGTTTTGCCTCCCTATACTTACTAATTTGTCACCGTTTGCTACATCCGGATTAATTTTATCAAAATCAAACATTCGGCAGTCCAATGTACCCCGTTAGTCATTTTCAAACCTTTTCTTTTTCCTCTTGCTTAAATGGGTTTTGGCTTGAAAACGATTAAAGTGCCCCTCATGTGAGAGGCATATGGACTGACTAACGTTTGCTTTTGACATAAATTTCGAATGTAGTAAACAGTGACAAATTGGTAAGTTTAATGAGGCAAACCGTAATTTTGAAACTCTTGTATGCAAACCGTTATTTTAGGTAAACCTCAGGTGGACAAAACGCAATTTTAAAACTATTGTATGCAAACTGTTATTTTAGATAAACTCCAGAGAGTCAAAAAGAAATTTACTCTATACTGTGGCTTGGGGTGTTTATTTTTATGTTTTTTTTATTATAATGTTTGCTAACCGGATCTTGTGTAGTGGTTTACGTTTCAAGAATTAGGTTCAACTAGAAAGTCTAAAATTCCTAGAAAATCTAGGAAGGAATTTAGACCATTATATCTAATATTAAATAAAGATCAATGGCTCATAAACACAAGGTGACATAATAATAATTAGTTAGAACTTTAAATGGTAGGCCAATGGTATATTAGTCTTGTCTCATTTTCAAATTCCACCCTCTTTTTTAAACGTCTATAACTTTTACATACGACAATACTTTTTAATAAAAATTACACCAAAAAAACGAGCGTTTTTTATCTTCAAAACGCATATAATATTAATATATAAAAAATGAATTTTTTTTAAGTTTCAGCTCATTGTGTTATATTTGTTAGGTCATTGTGTTATATTTTTCAGCTCATTGTGTTATACTAGTCAAGACATTGTGTTATATTTTTCAGATTGTGTTATATCCGTCAGATCATTGTGTTATATTCGTCAGGTCATTGTGTTATATTTTCATCAGGTTGTTGTGTTATATTTTCATCAGGTCGTTGTGTTATATTTTCATCAGGTCGTTGTGTTATATTTTCATCAGGTCGTTGTGTTATATTTTCATCAGGTCGTTGTGTTATATTTTCATCAGGTCATTGTGTTATTTCAGATCATTATGTTATTTCATTAGGTTATTGTGTTATAACACAATGACATGAATAAATAACACAATGACTTGACAAATAACACAATGAGCTGAAAAACGTGAATTTTTTTTTGTTTTTTATATATGAATATTATACGCGTTTTAAAGATAAGAAAATGCTCGTTTTTATGGTGCAATTTTTTTAAAAAAATAATATCATATGTAAAAGTTATGGACGTTTAAAAAAATGGGATGAAACTTAAAATATAGAGACATTACCATCTTTACCCTTCCTTCTAATTTTAAGGGAGTGCTATGTCATTATCTTATGACTTTTTAGACTTTATAGGAAAATTAAACTTTGTAGTATAACTCCACTCTACGTTTCACTGGGATGTTTTCTCTTATGTGGACGTCATTTTGGCTGCGGTAATTTGAGACCATGTGTATTGTGTAGGCATGGAGTATTTTGAGAGACATTATGTAATGTGGTGTTATTGGCGTGTTAATTACATAAAGCCCAACAAAGCCTCACCAATGATTACTTATTATTATTACTAGGTTAATACCCGTGTGTTCACACGGGGCTAAACAATAAAAAATATTATATAATTTAATATTGAAATAAATAGTAAACAAAATTAACTAAAGTATGATAAATACGCAAAAAAATTACAAATTTTGAAAAATTTTCTGGTAATCAACAGCATTTGTTGTCTTGTTAGTAACATGATCATCTTTGTTGTGATTAGCATCTTTAATACTTTAAAAGAGCAACATCCATAGTGAAAAGCCGAATAAAATGAAGAGGCTGCACTCTTTATTTTAAAGCTGCATGATTCATAAGATACGTTTAAGCTTCATCAATCAGTATTTACAAATACTTAGCCCTATCTTCTCATTATTAAATTATAAACAATGCCACACTTTAAGTAATTCAGTAAATTCAACATTACTCGTCAATAAGCATAATCTAAGGTATCTACTATTTAAAATACTTAGCCCTATCTTCTCATTATTAAATTATAAACAATGCCACATTTTAAGTAATTCAGTAAATTCAACATTACTCTTCAATAAGTATAATTTAAGGTATCTACTATTTATCATGAACGTGGTGAAACACTCATCTTTGTTATTAAAATAAGAATAATTATATACAAATTCTAATAGCTAACCATTTCTACAATATGAAACTCTATACCAAATGAAGTGTGTGGACAATAAACACCATGTTTAATATTTAAGTTGTGAAACTAACATACCTCATTCTTACTATGTTTCTTTACACTCTTGTTGACTTGAGCAAGTGTACATCAATTCTATGAAGTAGCGGGCATTAATAAATATACAGGAAACATTAAATCAATAACCAATAACACAACTTTACATCGCAATACATCATTTGCAAATGACATACTTATTCACTAAACCCGTGTATTAGGGGTTAAGTCATAAAAAAGATACAATTAATATTGAAGCTACGTGTTTCAGCTGAGTGCAAAATTTGAAGTTCTTCTGCTATAATAGTTGTTAACACTTAAAAAAAATAAGCTAGTATCCATATGTGTTATAAAATGCATATAGGTTCCATTTAGAAGTTAGGCAAAGAGATTTTAAATGAACAAAACATGCAAACCTCAATTGTGTAAGGAAGTTGAAAGTAACTCCTTTGAAGACTTACATGAATACTTCAAAGATAGTAGATTTAGAAGAAATTAACAATTGGCCACCCTTATATAAGCATCAACATCATCCATCATATGAGCCACTATTATCTCGTCTTTGTCTACATACTCGATGGAGTGCCTATATTCAAAACAACAAATTCAAGTGGTCAAGTTTACGATCTATCGATCGACAGTAAAGTATGAACTCTAAAAAATTCCATTGTTTGACAACTCTAAGTGCCTAAAAGTTGCACTAACTTGAAAGCAACAAACTCCATAAATATACATAAAAACCTTCTTATCATAACTGTTAAATATTCAAATAGTAAGTTTCTTGCACCCTTAAAAAATAACTCGGTAAAAAAAAACGAAACCTTTGGGTGACAATAGCAATTATTCTAATATGATGAGATAATAAATCAACAAAATGACAATGATAACAAATTGATCAAACCCTGCAACCAGGAAATCTAATAAGTCTGAATGATTCTCGAGGAATTGCACACAGCAATGAGTTGATCCAACCTTTTGCTTCAATAGTATAGACCAACAATTGACTAAATCTTTTCTTGCCTCTGTTTTAAACACACATAATAGCTGACTACAGAAGATAACAATGCCATAATTGCTCACCTCCCACCCGAGTAGAGATAATTTGTGAAAAAACAGAACAATTACATCCTCTTTACAAATTCAAGAGCCAATTGTGTAATTTGATCCACATTTGGTTCAACCTCACCGTCTCCTAAAAGCATAACTTTCATTCTATGTTGTCAAAAGCGCCAAAGGTGCGCGCCTAGGCGCACTTTTGAAGCGAGGCACAAGGAGACCGCCTTGCATGAGTCCAGGCGCTCAGGCGAGGCTTCAACGACATTCCGGCGGAATTCCGGCGAGATTCAGGCCAAAATATGAAATTCCGGCGACAGTTTGCTTTCGTTTTCTTTCTTTCTTTGCACTGGTTAGTTTTTATTACAAGAAGAGATCGCTGATGAGAAAAATGAATGTAGTGAAGGTGGAGGAGAGAGGACAAGAAGGATGGAGGAAGGAGATGTGATGGTGTGTTGGCGCGTGTGTATAGGTTGATAAAAGCTGATAGGAACAGTGACAACAGTATATAGATTAGACTAAAAAAAAGTACTCACTCTATAAAATCTTTCCCTTTAAATTTATTTAATATTAGATTATTAAGTTCTCTTTGTTAGACTTTATATAATTTTATTTTTATGTCTATTAATCTATTATATATTTTTATGCTTATTATATATTTTTTTACTGTTTTTAATCGGTGCGCTTTTTTTGTCTAAGACGTGCGCTTTTTTTGCGCTTTGCGCCTAGGCGACAGGCGAGCCCTTTGCGCCTTGAGTGCGCCTCGCGCCTTCGACAACATAGCTTTCATTGCACCAAAATTCTTCTCAACTTCTTCTAATGCCTGTATTCACAGATGCATTTGAATATAAGTCCTTAAATTTGAGAAGTGTCACACCTCACGTCTTCGAATATAAAGTATCCAACATAAAATACAAAGATTAAGGCTTTTCTATACGAATCAGTTTTGATGCTTAGATATAGATTCAGCTTCTGATTATGAGCCCAAAACTATTCATGACATTGAGTTTCTTAACGACCACAACAAAACTGGTCATCTACGAACACACGTAAAGAGAGACACACTCTCATCTTACAAATGTATATCTTTATTTGCAAACAATAACTGAAAATAGACATACAAACAAACAGATAAACAAGATGATGAAAACGAAGCAAGATGATGAAACGAAGAAATATGATGAACTTGTAACACATACCTGTTAGATCAATGGAGAAGATGAGAATGGTTTGTGGAGATCTGGCCGGTGACAATGGGCGATTTAGGGTTTTGAACAGCTGATGAAATCATAGAGAGAAGATGACAATCATTGAAAACGAACAAACCTTGAAAAGAGAATAAGAGATGATGAGCGGCGGATTGAAATGTTTAGAACGGAACTGCAATGATGAAATCGAAGGAGGAGGAGCGGCGGCTGAAGGTGTTTGTGTGTGAAAAATGGGATGGAAGTTTAGGTTAACAAACACTATATTAGATCCGTATAAATGTCGGGTTAAAAAACGGATCTTGGGTTAGTGGGTGGATCCGCTTGACAAGTGACAAAAGCATATGGTGTGGATGGTGCGGTAAATGGATAGAGCTCCCCTGAACTATTGTGGCGTGAAAGAAGAGCTCCAGTCTTGAGGTCATTTATAGAAAAACCATAAGGATCAAAAGCTACAATTGTTTGATTATCGATACGCGGACGAATAAAAGATTTTTAATAATTTTCGGTGTGAGAAAAATGTTGTTTAGATTGTATTTGTGGTTAGGTGTAGTGTGGTGGTTGTAACCGGATCCAACAATTGGTATAGGATTGCCATTGCCAACAAAAATAGACTTTACAGGAGAAAAAGAAAAGGGTATAGAAATTTTACCTGAATCATAGGTGAGATGCGATGATGCCCCGGTGTCCATGTACCAATTAGGATCGTTAGAAGACATGTTTACTTGTTGCATCGCATGAGCCACACCATTATACCCACAAAAATATGTATTGGTGGGCTTGATTGCGGTGTGACCTGTTGCTGATAAGGCCCGGCTGAAGGCCCAACACTGTAATAAGCCCCGTGATGTTCTTGTTGGTTTCGGCCGTTTTGAGGGCATGTTGTTGCCGGTTTCGATTGGCTTGGTGTTGATATTGTTGGGCCGATTCTACTTTTGGGTACGGAGAAGGTGGTAGGATCCAATTTTGTTGTTGCCAATTACCGTGCCACTGGTGGCTGGTATTGTTATAATTATTTTGTGGCGATTGATCTTGACAATGGTCTTGCAAATTCTGAGTTCTACTTTGCATTTTGGGTACGGAGAAGGTGGTAGGATCCAATTTTGTTGTTGCCAATTACCGTGCCACTGGTGGCTGGTATTGTTATAATTATTTTGTGGCGATTGACCTTGACAATGGTCTTGCAAATTCTGAGTTCTACTTTGCATTTTGTCCGCTGTCATTGACCTTGATATTTAATCTTAGAGCGTGTTCTTGAAAAAATTAAACTTGAATAACCTTTTGGACGAATCCATCTTGAATCAATTCTTCAACAAATCGAACTAGGTTGAGTGAGAACATATTGACCAAATAACCAAATCACGCCTACTGCAAATTTGAAGAGCTTGTTCACCCACTTTATCTTTTTGATAACCGTGAACAAAATATTATTTAATAGGACTTGCAATCGTCACCTGCATTGAAGCCTAACTATGACTTTTGTCTTTTAAAATTTTGAAGTTCTGATACCATAAAAGTGATTATGATATTGTATTTGGATGCCCTTCTTATTGATAATAATCCCCTTTAAATAGGGTAATACATATACCAAATATTAAGGAAGAGATAAAACCTAAACCAAATTAAATATATCCTAAACATATATAATGCATAACATAAGTAATATATAGCTTCTAATAGTTTATAGTTCCCAAATAGCTGAATTTTTTGAAACTTAGTGAAAAACAAGTGTTATGCTCATCGCGCATTAAAAACCCAATGTATTGTGACCCTTGTGGTAGTGTTCCTTTTTTTGGGAGAGGAGGGTTGTGCCACTCCGTTACATAGAGACTAAGATTAAAAAGTATGTAATGGTTCAAGCATTCTTACATAAAAATAAAGCTTAAAATGCATTTTCTTTAATTATATATAAAATAAAATAAAAAAAACATTTGACCAATGCTTTTAGTTAATCATATATAATTTATATTAGGATAAAGTACTATTATAGAATATATGTTTATCCGAGGTATATTATTATAGGACTTGCAATCGTCACCTGCTTTGAAGTCGTCGATTTTTATTCAATCACAATTGATGACCAAATAAACTTCGGTTGAACTATGACTTTTGTATTTTAAAACTTAGAAGTTCTAATACCATTAAAGTATTTATGATATTTTATTTGGATGTTCTTCGCATTGATAATAATTCCCTTTAAATAGGGAAATGCATACAACAAATATTAAGGAAGCGATAAAACCTAAACCAAATCAAATATATCCTAAATATAAATAATGCATAACATAAGTAATATATAGCTGCTAATAGTTTATAGTTCCCAAACAGCTGAATTTTTTGAAACTTAGTGAAAAACGAGTGTTATGTTCATCGTGCATTAAAAACCCAATTTGGCCCTCATGGTAGTGTTCCTTTTTTGGGGGGAGGAGGGTTGTGACACTCCATTACATAGAGACTAAGGTTAAAAAGGATGTAATGGTTCAAGCACTCTTAGATAAAAATAAAGCGTAAAATACATTTTCATTAATTATATATAAAATAAAAAAAAAAACATTTGACCAATGCTTTTAGTTAATCATAAGAAATTTAGGGTGTTGCTATATACACCCCTATTTTTAAATTTTTTTACTTGTTACACCCCTACTTAAGATTTTACAAAAATACAATTTCAACTTTTTTTACAAAATTATATTTTTCACTTAAATTAAGATTTCATTTCTTATAATGTTGTATTAAGATATTGCATTTAGTTGGTGAGTATTAAGTATGAGTGTCCAAACTAACCGAAACCGAAAAGACTCGGAATAAATCGTACCCGTAACCAAAAAAACGAACCGAATTACAAATTTGGATTTCGGTTCGGTTACTAACAGTATCCAAATTATGAATTTGGTTTTCAGTAACAAAAAACATGATTAATTCGGTTCGGTTATCTCAGTAAACTATATAATATATGGTCTCATCGAATAACAGGACCGAAAAATCCAACTAAAGTGGATGAAATTAGTTCAGTCAGACAAAAATAAAACTCCATAACCAAATTAACCACTAAAGCAGTTTAATTCGGTTAGGTTAGGCCAAAAAAATGATTTCACGACCAAATAAAAAGATTTTACAACCGAATAAATCGGACCGGACAAAATTTAACCGAACCGTTAAATACCGACATCAAACATTTTTTATATACGCATATTATTAATATCATTTAGGAACACAATTTTTTAAAGAATAATGACATTAAAAGTTTGGAGGCGTATTTTGACAAGTTTCAAAAGTTTTTTTTTTAAGGTGGGGGTGTAACAAGTATGAAGTGGGGGTGTGTATAGACACACCCAAAATTTATATTATGATAAAGTACTAATTTCAAAAGGCCTTGTCTATTCACACACCCTAAAATTCTATCCACACACCTGTTTTAAAACCAGACGCCACGGAATGGCCTTGATGCGGCGCCTTAGTCACTTTTCTGTCAACGTCAACCGAGGAATGTCGTAAACGAGGTGGAATTCGGTCAAACCTGGACATATGCGCCGCATATATGACCTAGGCGCCGATGATGTTGTTGGCCGCATATATGACCCAGGCGCCACGCCGAGGGCCATGCGCGGCGCATAAGGGTGTTGAAGCGTGATTGACTACGTTCGAGGATGTGTCTGGGATAAGAAGTAACTCAGGCGCGACGCCGAGGTTTATGTGCGGCGCCTGAGGGTGTGGGAAATAAAAACATGAGGTGTGTAAATAGGATATGGAGTGTGTGAATAGATAACCCTTTCAAAATATATGTTTATCCGATCTATATTTTTTATATACTTAGTTATTAATATTCATTTTCTTATGTAACTTGGTCACAACTTAATTCAGTAAAAAATAATAAACAAATCGAAATAAGAAAGAAATGACTCCTTTTACTTGCCGAAAGAAAATAAAATATTTCAGTGTCACCATCAAGGCCATATTTCTTCATGATTTTTTCTGCAACTTCAAAGCTTGGTCACATTGTGGTCCTTGAAGATTAGGGATGGGGTTCGATAAAATTTCAAGCTCAATAACCATTTGTTTATCTTCGTTTTGTTCAAGACGTTCTAGCCTTTCTTGTTCTTATTTTCACTATAGCTCTAAACATCGTTTTTCAATGTCGGTCATTTGTATACTTTTTAATCATAATCTTCTAGATTAATCACCAAAACTCCAAATTTACTTTTATATAATACTAGATTATATACCCCGTGTGTTACACGAGTTGAATAACTAAAAATATCTAATTATGTAGTAAACAAAAAAGATCATAAATCATTATCATATTGGTTACGTTATCTAACATCAACAAAGACTATAGGCCAATGAAGTTTCATTAAGTGTTCCGATCTTATGTAAACATTTTACGAATATTTGAATTTTGTAAAAATGATTTGGGCAAATTAAACATGTATAACTTTGGATACTAGTTCGTAATTATTTTATTCAGTTTGACTTAAACTTAATAATTTTAGAATATTGTTATTAATTTGCAAATTCTTTTTCTTCACTATTAGATCCAGATTTAGAATAATTGAAAAAAACTTTCACCTTTTAATAATCATAATTTATATATTTTATTTGTCCAACTCAATTTTAAAAAATTCAAAACATTCGAAAACCTATTACATATGATTAAAACACTTAATGAAACTTCAGTAATTTTAGAGAAACAAAAATAGTTAAAGATTAAAATGGTCAGTAAACTTGGTTACACTTCTATAACATATGACTTTGAAAATTAAAAAAAGAGGTTAATAAAAATCTATAAATACTTAATTGACATATCGTAATTTTAATTAAAAGTTATTTATTGGAGGGAAGGCCGTAAGTGTAGTAAGTGTATTTGTCCGGGAATTATATAAAAGATTTTGAAATATTTTAATCAATTAGTTAGGAAGTGAATTTAGAAATTCCTTATTTATTAGAGCTTACGCATGAAAATTATATTTTATAGATCTTTGAAAAAGTCAATATAAATAAATGAATGAATGTAGACGTAGATATGAGATCATACACTTTTTGGCGGGAATTAAATACTAACAGTGACTCCAATGAACGATATGTGGCATTCAAAACCCTCTTTTATTAGAATGTATAAATGTATAGATATAGATTATGACATAAAAATCAGTAAAATATATGTTCTTAATTAAGTTGTATGTCCAAAATCACCATTTTTACATCAAATCGTTAAAAACTTGTCTTAATTGGAAACTTTAAACTAAACGAATTATTTTCCAAATCTTATATCAGATTACAATTCCATTAGTCATATGCTAATAAAGTAATAATTATATTAGATTCTAGTTTGTTTATTATAAAGGGCTACCTGTTCCCACACCCCTCTCCTTATTTCACACATCTACATACGCCGAGCATAGACCAATGCACAACATATATCAATTCCTGACATACTCAAATGTTGCGCATATCTCTATGCGTAGCATATAACATTCAATGAAATGTTATATGCTGCTCAGAGGCCTATGCGGCTATGCGCAGCATATACTTGTATTTATAGTTGAACGGTTTTTTTTAACATAATCACATGTTTTTTACAAACACAAAATCATAAGTTTATTATATATGTTTATCAAAAAAAGTTTGTTCTTTTGGTTGTTTTTATACAATACAAAAAGACAGTAAAATGTTCAGTCAATATATTCATACAAAACATTCAAAATAATATATTATAAATACAAGTTTAATACATTACCAAAATTCAAATAACACACAAAAAAACAAAACATCGGAAAATATCAATTAAGCATCCTCTTCATCCACCAACGACGATTATGATAATATCACATCACTCAACCTCAAATGCAAACGTATAGCATTAAACATCTGTAACGACCGCCGCCCATTCAGCTCTACTCGACGCTCCGCTCGTCTGAGACGACGATCGAAGTACTGAGCTACTGCCCGTGAACCCGTAGGCAGGTCGTTGTATACATGTTGTGGGTATTGGGGTGGCACATGCTGTTGGTCGTGTTGTTGGTCTGGCTGCTGATGTTGTGGCACATGTTGCTGATCCTGCTGGTGTGGCTGTTGGTCAGGCGCCGGCACTCCCGGCATCTGCTCTAGAAAAACAGGAATCTGGTCCCACGGCGGTAACTGGACAAGCACAAATAATTGTCCATGTACGTTCGAAAAAAAACCGTTGTCCGAGAATCTCTTCAGCACACACATGCTCTTTACATTCTGCACGCCTAATCTAGTCGACGTGATAGGTGCGGACAACAGCGTATCCGCCTCAGGAGCGAGGCCAAATGATTGCCCGATGAAGGTGACGTAAGCACCCCCAAATAACTGTCTGCGCGTCTGTCGATGATAAGCGAACTCAAAATACTCCGCTAAACATACAGCAAGCGTACATGGCCTGTGAAGAAGTAAGCAATACAAAGAGAAAAGATCACTCATGTTGACCTTGTCTTTACTATAATTCTGTGCAGAATTGGACGACGCGATGAGACGCTAAAAATATCTGTGAAGAGGGTCTGTAATAAAGCCGCCTTGGCCTAAGATGCTCCAAAGTACGTCGAGGCAATAACCCTCCAGAAGCTGATTAGGGGCTCTCGAGGCAAGATCCTGACCAGACGGAAAGTGGGGTGTCCAGCACCTCAAAAGTGTACAACCCTGAATGCACAGCGAACTCCCAAAGATTCATTGTACGATGTACCCCGGCCAGACGGAAATATGTATCGTGAAATGATTGGTCGGGGTTCTCAACATAACCAAGCGCTCGACGCTTATAAACAAATGAGGAGAAGAACTCGACAACGAGTTCGTGAAAGGATGGGTTTGCCGCTGCCTTGAACAATCGAGCCCATGGAGTGTCAAAACCAATAAAATCTCTGGCTCGGTTTGTCTCTGTGATCTCATCCAAAAACATCCAATCAATCGCTATATGTCCGCCTACATCCATTTTTCTAAGTTTATTGCAATTTTCTTAGGACGTCTCGTCTTCCAAAAACGTAAAATACTCGTGTCCGGGATGTAGACAATGTTATCATCATCTGGTAAGTCCTACATGCGTATGCCCTCTAGAAAATCGTCAATACTCAGATTGAGATCCATGAGTGTGTGTTTGAATGGGTGTTACGTATAGGGAAAATTGATCTGTTTGGGTATGATTTAAGGGTGGCAAAAGGGGCATATATGCAGCGCATAGGCCTATGCGCAGCATATGTGATATAATGATAAATATACATAAATCCCGTGTTAAGTTTGTTTACGTTTAGTGTCGTTTCGGTTACGTTTATATATCATTTTTGGCACAACTAATGTTTTTGTGTTTCGTATGTCCCATGTTGATAAAGAAACGGAAAGATCGTGAAAAATAGAATCCGTAGGCGAAAACGGGGCGCGAAACGGAGTTACGAGCGAGCCGGTACCCGAAAACGAAGAAACCGAACGAAACCGGGAGCCGAAACCACCACGTCACGCGACCAAGGAGGGCACCATGGCCGCATACCATGGCGTCCAAATGGTGATTTTGGTGGTGTGTTAGCTGTACCACGCGGCCACAAAGTGGTTTCGTCACCGTGCGACGCGGTGACGCGTTTTTAACAGAAAGTTTCAACGTTTTTTGACCCGGTTTGCTATATAAACACATTTTCTTCAACCCTAGCCTCCTAGACTTTATTGGAGACGGAAAAGAGGCGATTTTCAGCAAGTTTGAAGGTTCCGGACGGCTAGGGAGACGAAACGAAGGCAATGGAAAAGCGTAGGATCAACGGTTACGTTGTGGTTCTTCCGGGTTTAATCGTTTCTTTGTTTTTATCTTTATTTCCATCATGTTAATTACATTAAAACTTGTTTTTATTGCTTTGATTATGGTAGGCTAGTCGTTTATAACCACCTAGGCGTTATGATGAATTGTTAACGTTATTTTGATTTCATGTTTGGATGATATTGTTTATGGTTTATTATGCATGATTAAAGTTTCAATCTTTATTGCTAATTGATGTGTTTTTGCATGTTGATGTTGGTTTAATTAATGTTATTAGTCCATGTTCCCTTGGTGATTGTCAATGTCACGGAATAAGGTTCGTTTTAGCCATTTAGTTGTGTTGTGGTTGTTTATGGTTAACCTGCAGTAAAACCATAGGATTAATACTATTAGTTAAATTAATAAAAACATGTAACCAACTTAGAAATCCGTGAGGTGATAGGTTGTTAATTGGTAAAGTTGGTTAATTTGCTAGGTTTAGATCTTTGTGAGAAGTCGGGCTTAGTTTATATTAACACACTTACTTGTTAAATCAATTAGTTAGGTTGAAATGGCTTTAGAGTCCGTATCGTGAGATAGGTCTTTAACTTAAGTCAATTAAGCATAATCAGATGAAGTAACTGTGAGGAAACTTAATCCTGTAATCGGTGTGATAATAATTTAATCGTGATACTTTAGGTTTCTTCTCGAGAAGGGTCGAGGGTCCTAGTGAGCGTCGCCTTTAAGTTAATATTTTTAGATCCCGGTTCTATAAACATTAATCCACACATGAATGATAACTAAAGTTAATAATGATTCTAGCCTAGGTGGTTTGTTTTCTTTCATATGTTTTAAATCCGTTTTTCAATTCGCCAGTTTCCATTTTTAGTAAGTTTCCTAATTTAGAAAGTTTCTATTTTTAGCTAGTTTTTATTTTTAGCAGTCAAACCCCCCTTTTCAATAATCTTTTATTTAAGTCGTGTTTAGTTAGTCGAGTCTTAGTCAGTTAATTTAGCGTAGTATATAGAGTCTGTGGGTCGACACCCGGACGAGTTTTTTCCCAAAAAGGTGTACTTACAAAACTTATTTACTAATATAGTGTAGTTTGAAAAGTATTTACCAAAATGGTGTATTTTTCCTTATGCATTAAATGAGTTTTGATTTCTCTCTCATAATATAATTGGATAACTTTAATTATTTTTACTTATAATAATAACAAGTTTTTCAACAATATCTATATAATTTGGGACCCCAAATAATTTGCGTAAACTTTTTCAGAAATAAATTTCAAGAGAAACATCTTAAATTTTTTATCAAATAAAAAATATTTAACAGATTACCTATTCAAATTAAAAATATCACATTTATGTTTCACTAATTACAATAAAGAAAAGATATTTAAAACACAAATTTGTAATTTTATTATAATATAATAGGTGTATGGTTTCAAACTCGTAACCAGATCTAAAGCAATTTTATTGTTTCATCATCAATTTGGAGCATAATATTTGTCTATTTTTTTTTCTTACAAACGATTTTAAAAATTAAAATAAAAAATTGTTCAAACCATTATACCCTTAAAATTGAATTGATACATCTTTATTTATTTGTAGTAAGTATTAGTATCTAGAATTGTAAACGTTCGCTAAACTATTAACAAACAAACGAACGGTTCATGTATCAAATGACCGGACTTAAACGAACGCATTATCATATATTTATGAACATAAGTGAACGAACACGTCCTCTGTCTATTTTCATTTATTTAATCAACCCAACAAGCATTTTCTTATTTATATTTGTTTTTTAATTAAAAATTTCATTATGTTGGGTTCATTTTCGTTCTATTTGTTTGTCATTTGTATAAAGGTAAATAAAACGATACTAAATACTTCTTAGATGCCATTAAAAAAATACTTCTTAGATACCGTTAAAAAAAATACTTCATAGATACCATTAAAAAATACTTCTTACATATACTAACTCTTTTAAAAATTAAATTATAATATCATGAAATGTTTTGCTTTTTTATTTTTGAAATGCAAGAAACGATTGTAACGTTTTTTTTGTGAACATAATATGTTAATCGTTTTTACAAAGAAAATATAAAACTTTTATTTTAAAACATATTTATCAAAAAATTTAAATATATGCATATAGATTGATTTAAAAAAATTATTTAAAGTTATCCAATTAGATTATAAGAAAGAAATCAAAACTCATTAAATGCACAAGGAAAAAACAAAATTTTGGTAAATATTTTTCAAAGTACACCAAATTGGTAAATATGTTTTCTAAATACATCATTTTGGAAAAAAAACTCCACCCGGACTTACTTTAGCTATATTGCATTCGACCGGTCCACTGCCGGTTGTGTGTAAGTTAGTTAGTTTGTCTAGGTTTTATAAATTTAAAACTTAGGTGTTTTTAGTATCTGTTTTTATATATAGTATTGCACGCATCAATATGCCCTTATTTTTTATTTTTTTTAATTTACGAAGAAAAATATTGGTTTTTGGCTGAAGAGTCTACAAAGGGGCATATACAGCGCATAGGCCTATGCGCAGCAAATGCTCTTATTTTTTTTAGAGATTTACGAAGAAAATACTGGGTTTTGGGTTAACAAAAATATTACGAAATCACACTTCTTTTTAAATTATTACGATATTTTTTAAATATTAAGAAATCACCATCTTTTTTAATTGTATGTATATATATTTTTTAAAATTAGGAATTTGTCATCCTTTTTTATAAAAATCAATTGAATATTTTTAGAAATTATGAAATCTTTATTTTTTTTAATCGTATGTGTAAATATATATTTCAACCTATATAATGTACTTCTGTATCTACATTACGGTCGGGACGTATTAACATTTTATACTCGAGGATTCGGTCTCGGTACAAGTCATACCAACGCGCTGCCTCCTCTGCTCTATGGCTAAACCAAAGAGGGTTCACGGTAGGCACTGGATACGATCCTTCAAGGTTTAACCGGATGAAATGTCCGTTGTTGACCCACACAAGCGAAACCACTAGTTCAGAGTCCACATCATCTAGACTGCCCAATGGGGGAATATTGTAGAGCTACCACCCATGTCTAATATATGACAATTACACCCCATCTCTGAGCTATAAGAAATCCCGCCTCAGGTATTTCCATCCAATGATGTGGGGGAGCTCTACCAACTCCTTGAAATTCTATCCGATCATATATCTCTTTATAGTGGCCTTTGTCTTCCGGATCGAAGACCCGCCTCCAAGCACGCTCGTTCATACGCATCTCCGGTAACAGTTGTGAACATATACGCAAGTATTCTGTTTGGTCTAGCCTTAACGCCACAGCCGTAGCTCGAAACCCACAATGACCATCCGGTTTCACATCCTTTAATTTTTCTATATATATGGGTGAAACAATTTTAGGATTTGATCGGCATACCTCTTAATCAATCCATCTAACTTATGCCCCCATCTTCATTAATGGGAAACCAGGGTTGCGCGGTGGCTCTCCTTTTGTAGGAGCCGCTGAGCGGACACGTCCCAACACCGGTTTTTGCACGGCCGACGAGCTTGGTCTCTGAGAGCATTGAGACGATACATATGAACTATGGCGAGGAAGCTCGTAGGCGGCCTCCCACTCCCTTTGTGAAGACAGGACTTGCGTACTTTTTCTGGCAGCTTCTTCTCTCCTTTGTTCTTGTCCCTTCAATTTTGGACGACCTCTAGTATTAGTTTGTATAACAGGAGGTTTATTACTGGTCGTGCTTGGTATGAATACTTCTTTTAGTTTATCGAAGTAACTCTTTCTCACTTGCGGAGGAGTAAATTTAATTTGGTTTTTTATTTTTTTGAGTTCTGCGTCCACATCGATAACTTCACTTTTCTTTGCAGGCTTGAAGTCAAGCTTCTTGTAGAACACGTCTATTGACTTAATCGATAGTAGTTGACCTGTAAATGAAAACACATGGTATTAAGTTACTTAGTAAAATCATTAAATAAAACTGATGATCACTAGCAATAAATACCTTTATTTTCTATCTCTTCTAGATGGCAAGCACATGGCAAGCCACAACTTGTAAAAAGTTGGCAACCACAAGTAGAACCGTGTCTTTTTAGACTCAATTCTTTTCGCTTGAGCTCGATAACCAACAGCTCGAGTGCAAAAATTGAAACCTTCTGAAGTACTCCCCCGCAAGCATTGGGATATTCTTGTGGTGGTTCATTACTTTCCTAATGCTTGTTTCAAACTCTCGTTTGATCTCCATGTATTGTCTATCAACAATTTTGTCGACAAACCTCACAAGCTTAACGAGCGTGTTGCGATGACTTGGAAGGTCTTTTTTCAGTAAAGCGTTCATTCCCTCGACTCTGTTGGTTGTAGTTTGGTGAAAGTTTAGTGTCTTGTTAGTCCAGGCAGCTACAAACTTTTCACGGTATGGCTCCACCCAAGAATCATTACTATAGTCAAAGACCTTTGAAAAGAAAATGTTAGCTATATTATTTGTGCAAAAAAACATGTATGTATGTGTAATTGTGTAAATAATACTCGCCTCCACAGCCCGTTTCTTTTATATGAGCTTCAAAGTTAGCTAGATTATACTCGTATATACGTTCAGTAGTAGACTCACACAGTGTTGAAAAGAATCAAACAAATTCTTTCCACTCATTATCCGCAAAGTGCTTTTTGCGGTTCCTGAAGTTGTTTTGTTGAATATAGAACCGACAAAGAAACTTGTGTGCGTTTAGAAAAATATCATCACACGCGTTCATTAGCGCCTTTTCTCTGTCTGTTATAATTACTCGCGGCTCCATAAGTTTTTCCAACATATCATTGATCTTGTTTAGCACCCATGCGTAGAATTCAGTCTTTTCATTAGAACTAAACGCATGAACAACAACAAAAGACTGGTTTGACGACGTCATACCTACAACCTGAACAAATGAAAGACCGTATATGTTTGTTTGGTAGGTGGTGTCAATCATCAGCACGTGCAGGAATGCACACCACATAGTATATGAATACTTATGCATAAATAAAATTTCTTCATCGGCTTGTGTAGTCTTATTCACGTTTGTGAAATAAACGTAACCTTTAACTTTGAAGAAGTGTTCTAGTTGCTGCATTAGAGATTCCCCGACTCTATTTTCTTTGTTTATCTTCTGAATAGTATTGCGAATGTCTTTCTTAATTATCTACACAATTTATAAAATAAATGTTAAATATTCTAGTATATAAATTTTTGTAGGTTTTATTTTAAAAACGTTAACCTTTTTTTCTGGGTTCTTTTTCGTCAATGATGACCATATGCTATGCGCATGAATATCTCGGTCTGCTAGCTCACCAACCAGTCTTTTCTCATCCACGGAAAGCCTCATCGCATACGCGTGACCCTCAAGGTTTTCAATACGAGAATGGTTGTGCATCGGGTTCTTCACCTCCAATTTCCAATCACTCCTTTTTGACATAAATGACCCCTTCAGCTCAAATGGGCAATCGGTTTTCTTGCTACCAGTTCTTCTCGCAGTAGCTACAGTCTTATATTGCCCACCAAGACTGCATTGTAACTAAGGCTGTTCACGAGCCGAGCCGATCCAAGCGAAGGTCTGCTCATGCTCGCTCGCTTTATAAAACAAGCGATCAGATCAGATCAAATTTACAAATGCGAGCGAAAAATGATGCTCATGCTCGGATCGTTTCTAAATCGAGCGGCTCTGTTCTGCTCGTTTTTGCTCGCAAATATATCAAAACAAATTTGATTACCAACATAATTCAAATCGGCTTTATTTGACTTGGTTTTTCATTCAGTTTCAAGTTTCATTTAACAAAATCTAACACTTTTAACCAAAAAAACATACAACTACTTATGTTTTGTTTAAACGTACAACTTGGAAAGCCAAGAATATCAGGTTAAATTTTCTATCTTCGAAGTGTGAGGATTTTAATTTTTTGAATTAAAATTGAACATTGGCCTAAAGCCGTAAACCAGTTATATATATTTTTATAAAACTTTGAAAAAGTATAATTACATATAAAGGTATATACATGTATAATATATATATATATATATAACATTAAAAAATTCAAGCCGAATTGAGTCGAGCAGACCTCTGCTCGTGCTTGGCTCATTTGCAAACTGAACCGAGCCGATCGGCTCGTTTAGAACTGAGCGAAAATTCAAACGAGCATTTTTCGACCATTTTTCAAGCGAGCATGAACGAGCGACGAGCGCTTTGGAGACCCCTAATTGTAACCAGATAGCCTTTTGTTTCATTCTTTTAATGATAATGACATAAACATGTTCGGTTCCCCTATTTTACACCCAATTAACCAATTCCTCGTGTGACTTAAAAACCAAGTCAGTCTCAAAGGAAACTATAATCGGGTAAGAGCCTTCCGCATCATCTAATGCCTCACCACCACTTACATTGTACTCTTTTTTAAAAAAAAAATGATAGCTGATGTGCTAAAATAGTCTATAAAAAATAACTAATCTAAGACTCTATCTAGACACTCAAGTTAAAATACCAATTAACCCTAAACTAGACCTAGAGGACATGCAAGTGTACCTATCGACTGGAGTATAGTCTATGAAAGACCGGATATCGAACCCAAAGACACCCTGAATAACGAAAACTAAACTGAAAAGGAATATTGATTGATTGGGGGGTTTCTAATAACCTGAGGGCAAGAAAATAACTTTTAGCTAATAGATTAATTAAAGATGAACGCAACGAACGAAGACTTTGATTAAATTGCAAGATTGGAAAGAATACCAACTAGATGAATCCCAGTTGTGGCTTATGGATTTGGTTTGGTTAATTCAAATGTGATGAAACCGAATTTCAAAAGATGCGAACCTTAATAGACCTAAAGGATCCCAAATCATTCTCCGGGTGTGACCGATAAGAATACTTAAAGCACGGATTAAACTATCGGTTGGGTTGAATCACCTCTCGGTCTTTTCAACAATTCTAGCATACCCAAATGACAACTAACCTCTCGATCTAGCCGACACAATACATTATCATGCAAGGGGTAACATGTAAATAAAATATTGAACACAATTAACATGATAATCACGTATTAAGAAAACCTCCTCTCGAACCGTTCAAACCCTAAGTATATAAATATCGAGATTAATTATCCAACTCACTTTTTCAAGCAAAGTTAAGTAGTTCATTAAAGTTTCAATTCAAGCTTTACCAATCCAAATGTTCACTACGTCTAGCTATTCATTACACAAATCAATAACACAAGGTCAATGACTTAGCTACGAGAATCTATATGATAAGATCAACCACTCAATTCAAGTAAGAACTTAGTAAAACAATAAGAATCAATACTTTAACAATCATATACATTCAACGTATCAAGAACATGCAATTTATGCTAGAATTCAAATCATCACATAAAACAACTAAACCAATTCCACAATCAATAACCGTTCATCATCTAGGTAGTACTACGAGTTTAGCTACTCATGATCATATTAAAAACACCAAAACATTCTGAGTTTAAAGCAAACATGATCAAAAGTTGATTAAAACAAGAGTTCAAAAGGATAGAAAACCCGGAGCAATGATCGGTAAACGTCTTGATGATCCAAGCTTCAACCTCTTGCTTCCAACCTCTTCGAATCACCAAAATCGTCCTTCTTTATGCTCTAAAAATGGCTGGAACTTCACTCCCCTCGACTAGGGTTTGTAATGTGTTTAAATAGCAAAAACTAAAAAAACCCATGTAGCCACCCGACGCCATATGCGCACGAGGAGGGCTCTCCCGCGCGTATCTCGTAGGAGGCACTCGACCAGAAACTTTATTTTTGCTTCTTGGCTTCCAACTCCAAGTCTTCTCTTGTGCTACACTTCATTTGTTTAACTCATTTGTACTTCTTTAAGCACCAAAACACCTACATAACAAATATGTAATTAAGATCCATCTCTCATTCAATAAACATTATAAAAACCACGCAAAACACATGCATTAAACCTGAAAATTAGATGAAACTATTAACTAAACCATGAGGTGTTAGCCACAGATCAAAATACCCATACTTAACCTTTTTCGTCATCGAAAAAGTATGTAAATTGAATCATAATCAGGAATTTAGCTTTCAACACATCATAAAACATTTCAAGCAATTCTCAAACAAGCAACAAGTCAAAGTAACCATTGAGATTGTTTCCAATTAACCCTAACATTAGCTAATCAGGTCTCTCATTGTGTTTGCTTTAGTTTAAGTAATATCAATCTATCTACAGAGTCTCACACTTAGGACGCCACCGTTAAGCTTGTTTATTTGTTTCTTGACAAGGCACATGTTAAACCATATAGATTTTACCTACCAAAATAAACTAAAGAACTTAACCTAATTAAGAAATATTTCCATATTTGATGGATGATACTTATGGGTATAGACTGTTTTATTCATTTTTTTTTTTCAAAACAAGATCACCTAACCTAGGGGTGTCAGCTCCAAGTTTCTATTCCAGAGGTAGAGCACATGAGGTCTTGGATCACTTATTTAATTTGTTTTTTTTTCATTTGGCTACATTGAGCTTTTTTATTCAAGTTGCTACTTGAGCTCAGTCGATACCCTGTGGACATTGTATGGGGAGCGCCACTTCTTTCACAAGAAGCGTGCTATAAATCCTATTATGGCCATTATCCTTAACTAGTGTAAGTTCTAAAGCCTACAATGGTGCCTAAGTTTTTAGTTAAGGCCTTTATGTTTCTCCTAAGATGATAACCCACGAGATATCTTGATTTAATTATGTATATTTATAACACTTAAAGAAAAACCTTTCAAAGCTAATTGGGTCACCGATTTAATACAATTGACTAACCACTTGTTATCAAACTATTTATTTATTTTTTCTTTGAAAACCAATTCCCAATTCTACTATCATTTTCTATTTAATTGCAACACTTTTTCAAAAACATTTTCAAATTTTTAATTTTTTTTGTATTTTTCTGACACTTTTTGATTCAACTAACTAACCTAGACAATAGTCTCCCATACCCACACTTAAACGACTCATTGTCCCTAATATGGCTAGAAAGACGACTCAAAATAAAAACTAAAAAATGAACTAGAATACTAAACTAAAAGTAGAAAGTAAAAGGAACAGTCTCCCCTGATAATAATGCAACTTTGCGTTAGTAGTCTCGTTCCCGACGATCGTATAGCATTTCATTCGCGATCGTCCTCTAACATCGATTAGCTTGAGATGCCCTTTACAATCTTCCGAATAAGTTTTAGATCATCCTCGTCCAAATGGAGATTGAGTGCGAACAGATAGATCTAAACATGCAAAATAAACACACAAACATACCCAAGCAGACATCACAGTATAAAATAAAAGACACAAAACACGAGGGACTGACTCAACACAAAAAGGACTCAAATAAAGGTAAATAACTACACAAACTCTACACTCAGGATCTTACCTGAGACTCTCAACCCTCGACATCCTATCCTGGTTCATTTGGGACATCCACATCCTTCCTAGGATACCCACACTTATTCCTTAGCACCTGATCCGACCCAATCACATACAACTCGTCATCCCATTTAGTCATCTCTCTCATTGGATCAGGAATCCTAAAAGTAGCACTCTCATCCCCAACCTGCAGTGTTATCTTACCCGCAAACACATCTATTAAAGCATGAGCCGTACGCAAGAGTGGACGAACTAAAATAATTGGAACTCTATGGTCTACCTCCATATCTAAAATGACAAAGTCCACGGGGAAAACAAACTTATTAATCTTAATCAAGACATTTTCCACTACTCCTCGTAGCTTCTTAACCGAATGATCAGCTAAAGATATGGTCATGCATGTAGGAACGAGATCTCCTAGGCCTAGTTGCTTATACAATGAATAAGGCATTAAGTTCACACTCACACCTCGATAAGCTAAAGCATGATGAACTAAGGAACTACCAAACATACATGGGAGTGTGAAAACACCAGGATCAGACGGTTTCTCGGGTAGTTTGTTCTGCACTACAGTAGAACATTCCTCGTTCAGAACAACATTGGGGAGGTCCTCCAGTTTCTTCTTATTGGAAAGAAGATTCTTAAGAAACTTAGCATATTTAGGCATATGCTGGAGTACCTCAACGAACGGGAGATTGACTTTGTGTTGTTTAAACAACTCCAAGAAATGACCATACTCTCTAAGATACTTTTGTCGAGTTAAACGCTCAGGATATGTGCACTTACTAAAGTCTTCATCCACATCAGATCTATTACCTTTCTTCTTCTCTCTCACTCTCTCATGCTTAAGCTTACTCGGCTCAGGGCATACCGGAATCCTATTCTCTTTAACACTTACATGAATCCCTAACTCAACCTCCTCCTCTACTAGCTCCTCAACCTGTGGTTTCTCTAAATCTACTCCTCTACCACTACGAGTTGTAACAACACTAAAGTTAGCCTTAGGTTTTCCACTATAAGAGGATGAACTAGCCTGAGCTGCCACTAACTGCTTAGACATGTCACCTACCATCCTTTGCAGGTCTACAAATGTGGCTCGTTAATTTTTCAGTATGAGGTCATGTTCCTGCAGTCTAAGCTGGGTCTCCTTATCTCTACTCATAATCTGAGATATCAACTGAAATTGGGTGATTATCATATCCTTAATCTCCTTAAATTCACTACCAACCAAACTAGAACCTACCAGGCCACTATTAAACAAACTCTAACGTGTTTGGAAAACTCCTGATTTCCAACCAGAGTTTGGGTTACCCTTCCATCCTGCGTTTTGTCCCCCAAACGCACCATTACCTCCTACGCTCTAACCCCCTGCCCAATTCACATGCTCCTTACTATTCACTAAACATTCCCTAATGTCGTGACCTCCTCTACAAATCTCACACATATTGCTAACCATCTTAAGCTCTCTAATCTCCCTTTGGAGGGCCTCAAGTGCAGCAGCCACGCTAGCATCAGAAGTGACCTGATAAACACCTCGAGCGGTCGAGGTGGAAGCTCTAGCAGCAGGAATGGAAATCCTACTTTGTGGACTCTGCTGTTCAGCTAGTGCGAAGCTTTCAAACATTTCAGGGCACTCAGCCATACTTTTCTACTCCATAGGTGTCCACCAACAGATGTGTTGAACATTCTTTGAGTCGGGTATGTGAGTCCATTATAGAACTTCTCAACTAATACCCATTGAGTAAGACCATGCTGGGGCAATGGCTTAAGAGCGTTTGAAAACTCTCCCAAGCATCACAGTAACGCTCATAAGGATCCATGCGAAAAAAATGTATTTGATCACGCATACGAGAAGTTTTGGACGCTGGGTTATATTTCTTCAGAAATTTGGACTGAAGATCATCCCATGTCGTGATGGAATCTTGGGGAAGAGAATCTAACCAAGTAGAGGCTCGGCCAGATAGAGAGAATGGGAACAACCGGAGATATACCGCATCTCCGGTCACAATAGTGATATTGAACGTATCGGAGATACGAACAAATCGAGAAAGATGCCCGGTGGCATCCTCATCGTCCAATCCATGGAAGTGGACTGTAGAAGTGATGGTGGACATCACATAAGTATATAACTATCAAGATTAATTATCCAACTCACTTTTTCAAGAAAAGTTAAGTAGTTCATTAAAGTTTCAATTCAAGCTTTACCAATCCTAATGATCACTACGTCTAGCAATTCTTTACACAAATCAATAACATAAGGTCAATGACTTAGCTACGAGAATCTATATGATAAGATCAACCACTCAATTCAAGTAAGAACTTGGTAAAACAATAAGAATCAATACTTTAACAATCATATACATTCAACATATAAAGAACATGCAGTGTATGCTAGAATTCAAAACACCACATAAAAACAAACAAAACCAATTCCACAATCAATAACCGTTCATCATTTAGGTAGTACTACGAGTTTAGCTACTCATGATCATATCAAAAACACCAAAACATTCTTAGTTTAAAGCAAACATGATCAAAAGTTGATTAAAACAAGACTTCAAAAGGATAGAAAACCCGAAGCAATGTTCGGTAAGCGTCTTGATAATCCAAGCTTCAACCTCTTGCTTCCAACCTCTCCGAATCACCAAAATCGTCCTTCTTATGCTCTAAAAATGGCTGGAACTTCACTCCCCTCGACTAGGGTTTATAATGTGTTTAAATAGCAAAAGCTAAATAAAACCCGTATAGCCACCCGATGTGATACACGCACGAGGAGGGCTCTCCCGCGCGTATCTTGTAGGAGGCACTCGACCGGAAACTTTATTTTTGCTTCTTGGCATCCAACTCCAAATCTTCTCTTATGATTCACTTTATTTTTTTAACTCATTTGCACTTCTTTAAGCACCAAAACACCTACATAATAAATATGTAATTAAGATCCAACTCTCATTCAATAAACATTATAAAAACTACGCGAAACACATACATTAAACCCGAAAATTAGATGAAACTATTAACTAAACCATGATCTGTTAGCCACACATCAATGGCTCGTCACCGTCAACGTAGTCTTTTTGAACAAATGACGAACCACCACAGTCACCGTAACCATACGGGTCTACCATGGGAATATTTAAGTTAAAATGTACCGTATTGTCACCGTAGTACTTTTGATCAAATTGCTCTCCACAGTCACCGTAACCATAGGAGTCTTCCGCGGGAATATTCAAGTCAAACTGTACCGCATTGTCACCGTAGTTCTTTTGAACAAATTGCTCACCGTCGTCACCGTCACCATAACCGTAAGGGTCATCCACGGGAATACTCAAGTCGAACTGCACCGCATTGTCAGGATAATGAATGCTCGATACAACCGCGTCCGTCTCCCTCGTGTTGGACGCCGGTTGATACCACGTGTCAGAAATACCGGCGCCTTCGTAAGAATCTGGAACAACCCTGACATCAGAATACTCACAAAAAATGTAGTTGTTAAACCACGACATTGTAATTAGAAACTCGGTATCAAATGAAATTTGAAAGTGAAGTTTGAATCGTAAAAAAATGGTAATAGCCGAGTAAATAAGCAGTGCATGCAAATAAGGACCCATATGCTGCGCTAAGGGCTATGCTCGGTGCTTAGGTGTTGACCATCTAACATTTCTTCAGTACAAGGTGTATTAAATGTGTCTGATGGACAAATATGTGCATATGCGTGGAGATAAGGCCTATGCGCAGCATATGAGGGGTTGACCAGCATGCTTTTCTTCGGTATGAGGTGTAATTAATGTGTTGGCAGGCAAAAGTGTGGGCTAGTGCGGTGCTAAGGCCTATGTGATGACCACGTGTAGGGTGGTATTCACCTTTCCGTTATTGTTATCGTATTTGTTTCCTTGTAATAGACTAGATTATATTTTGTTTATCATTGTAATATATTAGTTTTGGTTTAATCGCTTGCTTAGTTGTATGTTGAGTTTTGCGAAACTGCATGCGAAGCTATAGTGTCCATTCAGCTAAGCTTGACTCAGCGCTCAATCAATTTCGCAATTATGATAAACTACTTGCGAAACTACTGACTGTATATGATGTTGTTTTGGTTTCATTTGTACACAACTTTTGGAACTTTATTGAATACAATTCACGGATTTGAGTTTGAATCTGATTGTGTGTGTTTGTTAGGATTTTATTGTTTACATCTCATTAGCATGAATCTACCTTCATCTTATTCTATATCAAATCTAAATGGGTTTTATTTTTTTATTTACTATATGCTCAATCTTCAAAGACCTTTGTTGCTAGATCTAGTGCTAACAAGGAAATTAGATTAGATCTATATCATTATAGCACAGATTATTGATTTATTGGACCAACAATATGGTATCAGAGCCATTGTGCTCTTGATTTTGTGGTTTTTAAAGGATTTTGGTAAAAAAAGGTAATCTTAATCTTTTTGGATTTGATTTGGTATTTCTTGTAATGGAATTTGATGAGATTTGTGTGTTTTTACTGTTCAAATCAATTGAGATTATCAGATCTATCATCAATAGATATATCTGTGATCTGCGGTTGATTCTTAGTGTTTTTTTTAAGTTTTGGTTAAAAATTGTTTCAATCACACTTGGATCAGATCTATTGTATTATCATCGAATTTTGGTTGGGGATTGATCTATTGTGATTGGTGAAGTCATCGGAATCATCATCAGATCTATCATCGGATTTGTCGTGTGCCTTCTGTGGATTTTTTTGTGATTCTTCATGAAAAAGGGGTTTTCAGATTCATATTGCGAAACTGGTATTTCATCTTAAGAAACTATGGATGTAATCTGTTGTTAGTTTGTGTGACCCTGAATTGCGACACTACCGAACGAAAGTTCATTTTTACTGTCTTGTTCTTGCGAAAGTGCTGCCCAATTGTTGCCGTGTTTCTGAAACTGACCTGAATGAAAGTTCAAACACTTTTGCGAAGCTAGTTTGCGAAGGTGCACTCGACACTGCTTGCGAATCTATTTGCGAAACTGGTTGCGATATTATTTGCGAATCTAGCTGCGATCTTATTTGCGATACTAGCCTCTGAATCAAATTTAAAATGTCTATGTCTTTCACCTTAGCTGATTTTGAAAGTGGGCACCGAACAGACCACCTAAATTGATTAATGGGGACAAAATTAAGGATTGGAAAAGGAGACTTCGAGCCTTTTACCTATATACTGATCATACACAGTGGGAATCAATCGAGAATGGTCCTCATATACCTGTTACCACTGTTGGAGATGCAACTATTCGAAACACAACTTCTGAGACATACAATGAAAGAGACAAGAAGTTGATTGACCGTGATAACAAGGCGTTTGGAGCATTGATCCTATGTTTAAGTTCGGAAATTCACAACAAGTTTAGTGAGCATAAAAATGCAAAGGAACTATATGAAGCGCTATGTGAATTTTATGATGGAAATGTTGATCTATAAAAGGACAAGGGTGTTTAAGTACAGAAGGAATTTAACTCATTCATGGGTCAAAGAAATGAAAAGATATCAGATTTAGCAAACCGCTTTCTTACTATTACCAGCAATCTGAAGAAGTATGATGATGATCTGACAACTGCTGAACAAGTTACCAAGCTTCTAGACATACTTCCTCCAGAATGGAGTCTTCAAGTTAGAATGTTGAAACAAGAAAGAAAATTCTCTGAATATGAATTGATGTATGTGATCAAAAACTGGATATCAAACAGAGAGAGTACAATCAAGGTGTTTACCCTACGCATGTTCATTCACAAAATGCCACATTGATATCATCTACATCAACGGTTTCAACAAACAACTCTAGATTTAAGTTTGGTTCTGGAAGTGGATCTTCTGAGAACAAGAGTACTGGAAAAGATCATACTACAACACAAGTCCCGACTGACATGATGGCATTTTTGGAATGTTTGTTAACAGCTATGAGGCACTGATTGCTGGAGAAGCAAAAGGAAAAGGAATAACAATGGAAGACATGTTGCAGGTTGATCGGATGATCTAGAAGAGGCAGACATTTAGTGGCAGATGGCCATGCTTACTGTAAGAGCAAGGAGATTCATGGAGAGAACATGGAAACAAAATTTTGGAAATCAAAACGTTAAAGTCAGATTTGACAAATCTAAACTTCGATGTTTTAACCACAAGCAACTTGGACATTTTAAAAGGGATTGTCCCTCTCCTACAGTCTTTGAACCACCATCACCGAATACCAGGAACACCCCAGTCTCGGAAAGAGGAGAAAACAGTAACTCAAAGGAGATTGCACTGCTAACTAGACTGGAGTGCAGAAATTATTGAGGCAGAAGAAGAAATCAATCATGCTCTTATGGCTGAAGTATCCACTGGTGAAAGAAAAATCTGAGATAAAATAAGAAGTTACGAAAACAGACTGTGAATCTATAAAAGAAAAATCTGCTGCTGAGGAGAAAGATGTGAAAGTTGATAATGCAGTGGACGTCAAGAAAAAGATTGATGATGAGAAGGAAGAAGAACGAAAAAGGAACACTCGTGTCTACAATTGTGAGAAAGCATTGGCTGCGGAGAAAATCGTCATGGGACTCCCATATGAGGTAATACAAGATATGTGCTCATCTGCTTGTCGTGTTCGTCTTTTTGGTGTGTATAAAGCTAATCGATTATTGTTATCGAATCAAGCTGAACTGAACACCATTAATTCTGATCTTAAAAAGAGTGAAATGAATTATTATGTGAAACTTAATGAAGCTTTGTAGGAGATAGATCACTTAAACGGAAAACTTTTAGAAAAGAATGTTGAGGTTAACATGTTGGATGAACGCGTTAAACTAGCCGAGTTTGAAATTAATAAGCTTCAAACAAACTTAGACAGATGGACCATCTCTGGCATGAAATTAAATGAATTAAGTTGTAGGCAACGAGGAGCTAGAATTAAAACTGGAATAGGTTATGAAGAGACTCCTTATGTTTACCCTCCACCCAGTACTTATTGTTATTCTCCTATACCAAAACCTCATCCAACTAATGATTTAGTTGAAGAAAATACTAACAGTTTGTTTGCAGGTTTAGAAGGTATTAATCATAAGGAAGGGCTGGAAGAGTATGGCTATGGTGCAACGTCTGGTCTTGGATGCTCTGTTTCTAGTTCTAGTTTAAATTCAAAGAAGTTTGTTTTAGACAATAGTAGTAGTGATAACATTTCTAATGATTCCAATAGTTTGAACATTAAATCATCTGTATTAAACAATTATTGTTTTTCTTATGATTTGAATGATGTTAATGTTAATTGTGTTTCTTGTGTTAAAGTTGAAACTCTGTTACCTCATAAAAATAGCTTTGAAAAGTTTGTCTCAGCAACAATTTCCACTTTTGTTCCTATTCGTATATCCAAACTAACTAAGACAAACTAATCAAAGTTAAATCATACACAGGTTACAGGTGATCATTCAGGAACTTCGAAAGGTAAGATCAAAGAAATATACGTTCCTTTTAGTGACGCTAACTCAAATATGTCAGAATGTGATGAAGAAATTTGAATCGCATCTGTTCGCACAGAAAAACACAGAAAGAAACGTTTGAAATCCCATTGTTTTAGATGTGGTAAATAGTTTCTTTTGCTTTGTTGTCAGGAACGTTCGAGAAGGCCTATCAACAGGCTTCAGGATCTCCTAACTAACTTCAGGATTATTAATGGAGGATATGTGGCTTTTGCTTGTGATAAAAAGGGGAAGTTGATAGGGAAATGAGATGTATCAAATGGATCATTAACTCTTGAAAAAGTCAACTATGTTCCTGAGTTGCACTTCAACCTGTTGAGTGTCTCGCAGATTTGTAATAAAAAATATTTCAGTTCCTTTTAAATCTGATGAATGCTTATTCCTTAAGCCAGAATTATCCATACATAATGAGTTGATTGTTATGCGAGCACCCAAAAGGAACGATACATATGATAGTTCATCTATAGGTTGGACTCACCGGCATGTCGGTGTTATATTTGTTTTGTTATATATTTAGTAGTTTATGTGCTAGCGAACCTACGGGCGAATCTATAAGTCTAGATTGTGCACCCTTATAGATTAGTTTTGTCGACCGGGCGAATTTGTTTGTGCCCGGCGAACTTATTAGGTTTGCCTGATAGATTCGCTGTCAGAGAATCTATCAGCGAACCTAAAGCTGCACTATATATTGTAATGTTTTCTCATTTCAATAAAAGTTTTGCAAGTTTATCAAACCCTAAATTGTGTGTGTGTGACGGCTGAGGTGCTAGGAGCTTATTATTATCATCTTTGTAGCTTGATTACCTCTGTTGTGTTGATTTGATCTTTGTTATTGTGTATCAAGGGTATTTGGACTATGTTTCATTGAATCTTAGTGTGTTTTGTTGTTTGTTTAATCATTATAGCACTGAAATCTCGATCTGATGGACCAACAATATGGTATCAGAGCCTTAGTGCTCTTGATTGTTTGATCATTGAGATTTTTGTGAAGTTTTTGGGGTTTTAGAGTCAAAACACTGTTTGATTCATTTCGGGATTGTTTGTTATGTTTTTGTGTTGGAATTTGCTTTGGGTTTGTCATATTTAGTAATAGGAAGCTACAGAAACAAACGGATCTTAAATTGGTTGTGTTTTGAGGCTGTTTTGGTTGATTTTGGACTGAAAAAGTTTTTCCCGTAAGTCAGCGAATTTAAACATTCATCCAGCGAACCTACTGTTCATCCAGCGAATCTACTCTAGATTTGTGATTTGGAAATTTATGTTTCTGTTTAGCAAACCTGTCATATTATTGAACGAAAGTTCAGCTGTTTGATTCTGTGTGCAAGCGAACTTGCACAAAATCTTATTTTGGACACTGAAAGTTTGTTTTGTGGGCGAAACTGTCCAGCGAACTTGTGTCCATTGTCGAGCGAATCTGCATTCTGCCGAGCGAATCTATTCAACGAATCTGTTGTCAGCGAACCTAAAATCTGTTTGTGATTATGACTACATCAACCATAAACATGAATGATCTGGAGAGTGTTCAACCAAACAGGCCACCGAGGCTTGTAAGTGGTGAAAATTTTGAGGATTGGAAGTGGTGTTTGAAGGCGTTTTTCTACTATACTTATTATAATAAATGGGAGTCAATTGTTAATGGTCCTCATGTGCCAAAGAAGGTTGAAGGAACTGTTACTTCACCAAACAATGATCCAAGTACTTTCACTGAGGGTGATATCAAGTTGCTTGATCGTGATAAAAAGGCCTTGGAGCTTTGATACTCTGTTTGCATCAAGATATTTACAACAGGTTTGCTGAACACACAACTGCAAAAAGTTTGTATGATGCGTTGTGTGAGTTCTATGATGGTAACGAGGATCTGAAATTGGACAGAAAAGCTCAAGCTGAGAAAGAGTTTAATTCATTTGTGGGGTATAAGCAAGAAAGTCTGACTGATATAACCAACTGTTTTCTATCCGTATCAAGCAATCTGAAAAAGTATGATGAGAAACTGGGAAATTATGAGCAAGTTACAAAGCTTTTAGATTCACTTCCCCCTCAGTGGAGTCTTCAAATCAAATTGTTGAAGCAAGAAAGAAACTTTTATGACTTTAAACTGATGGACGTGATAAACAAGCTAAAGTCATTTGATCTTGATGTGAAGAGGAGAGAATACAATCAGTCCATGAGGCTTCCCAATGTTCCTCCTCAAAATGCTGCACTTATTACATCCGCTGCAAACTCACATATTTATGATGCTGGATCTGGAGAATCATCAAGTTTTGGGTCTGTTAAATCTGATAGTGCTTCTACAAGTGTTGATTCTGGCTTAAATGCATCTGTCACTACTCAGATTCCATCTGACACAATGGCTTTGTTTGGGATGTTTGTTCATAGTTATGAAGCTCTGGTTGCAGGTGAATTGAAAGGAAAAGGGATGACTGTTGAAGATATGTATCAGGTGGATCCTGATGATCTTGAAGAAACTGACATTCAATGGCAAATGGCAATGCTCACTCTTCGTGCTAGAATATTTATGGAAAGAACAGGACGGAAGAATTTTGGGAATCAGGGTCAGAACAACAAACTTGGGTATGATAAAGGAAAGTTGAGGTGTTACAACTGCAAGCAATTGGGACACTTCAAGAGGGAATGTCCTTTACCAATCGTTACTGAACCTGTCAATTCTGGAAATTCAAGAACTATTTCAATTCAAGAAAGAGCTGAGGAAGTTAAACCGAGAAAAGAAACTGCACTGCTCACCAATTTTGACTGGAGTTCACTGATTGAAGAAGCAAAGGAAGAAATTAATCATGCTTTGATTGCTGAGATTGTTGAGGAAGCTGCTCTTGATGATAACTACATTAATTTCTTTGATCCTTTCAAAGAATTTTATGGTGAAAATGGTGAGAACTCCGATGAAGCTGCTGAGTCAAAGGTTGAGTTGATTGAAGAAGAAAAGGTTTTGATTGAGGTTGCAAAGTATGAGGTTGATGAGTTGAAAAAGGTAAGGGATGAAGAAGTTCAAGATGGTATGGATCGTAAAGCTGGTGTTACAACTGAGGTTCAAACAGATGTTATTGCTCAAGGACATCTGGGTCAAGAAGAGATAGTTAATTCTGGGTTTGTATGTGAAGTTGCTGTTAATGAGATGAAGAATGATGAAGAGTCAAAGCTGAACATGGAAGCAGGGATTGAAAAGGCCAAGGTTGAAGCTGTGGATGAGTTCAAGAGGAGCACCCCTTATTGCCAGTGTGATCGTGCTCTTGCTGCTGAAAAATTGGTAATTGGTCTTCCTTATGAAGTTATTGAAGATATGTGCTCATCTGCATGCAAAATTCGTTTGATTGGCATATACAAAGCTAATAAATTATTAATTTCAAATGAAAATGAATTGAAGAAAATTAACAAAGAACTTAAAGAGAACGAATCAAATTTTTTTGTTAAATTGAGAGAGGCTCTAAAAGAAAACGAACATTTGAAAAGATCTCTTTTGGAAAAGAATTGTGAAATAAACTATTTGACTGAGCAAGTCACTCTTGCTGAGTTTGAGACCAGAAAAGTCAAAAACAAACTGGAACAATGGACGATTTCAAGTATGAAAAGGGAGGATCTCTGCAAGAAACAACGGGGGGCTAGAGTTAACACCTGTTTGGGTTATAACAATGATGCACAAGTGTACCCTCCACCTAGTACCTTCTGTTATTCTCCTACACCCACTCCTCATCCTTCGAATGAGTTGATACAAGAGATTATACAGAATGATACTAACAGCTCTATTGCAGGTTTAAGTGGAGTAAATCTTAAGGAGGTTCGAGAGGATTATGCTTATGGTGGGAGTAGTGGCCTTGGTTGTTCTAGCAGTTCTAACTGTCCTAATTCTGATTCAAAGAAGTCTGTTGAAGACAGTAGATTAATTAATTTTGTTTCTGGTCATGTGTTACATTCAGACAATTTTATTTGTAATAGTAATTTAGGATGCTCTACTTCAAACATTAATCTGTTGAATGATGATGTGATGAAAATGTTTATGTGAATGACAAAGATGAACTTTCAGGTCATGTCTCTGAAAGTCAAACCAAAACAACTTGTTTTCAAAAGTTCTTTTCTCATCAAATTCCATCTTTCACACCTGTGAGGATTTCAAAACCTAAAGAAAGGGAATCATCTTTCTCATCCATGAATCACATTGATAAACCTAAATCTGAATCTGAAAAGGTAAAAGTCACAGCAGGTAAATCAAAAGAGCCTTATGACTCTTACAGTGATTGTAACTCTCAATTATCTGATTGTGATGAACAAATTGAAATAGATAGAATTCTTGTTTCTAAAGTTTCCAAAGTAGGTTTGAAATCTCATTGCTTTAAATGTGGAAATGATGATCATACTGTCAAGCAATGTTCTGAGTTAGTTACAAATAGTTCAATGCAGAAATCTTTTGGAAAGAGATTGAAAACGTTTGTAAATAATTTTTTCTGTAAATCTTCTTCTGTTCAGCGACCTAAGTACACTAAGGCTTGCGTCCCAATTTCAAAAGTCTAATTTCTATTTTGAAATATGTCAGGAACATTCAAGCGCCGTTGTAAATAGTCATTGGCACATTGATAGTGGATGTTCCAGACATATGACTGGGTTAAAGGACCTGCTGACAAATTATCAGATTATTAATGGTGGATACGTTGCTTTTGCTGGAGACAAAAAAGGTGGTAAAATGATTGGTCAAGGAGAAGTCTCGAATGGTTCACTAACCTTGGAAGACGTTAACTATGTTCCTGAATTGGCATTCAATCTTCTTAGTGTATCACAAATCTGTGATAAGAATATCCCTGTGTTGTTTCTTCCAAATGAATGTCTGTTCTTGAAGCCAGAGTTTACTATTCCTGATGAATTGGTGATCATGCGAGCTCCAAGGCGAAATGATACATATATGCTGAATATGGGATCAAAAGAATCTACTTCCACCGTTACCTGTCTTCTATCTAAATCTTCATCTTTTGAATCTTTCCAATGGCATAGACGTTTAGGGCACATTAATTTTAAAATACTAAATAAGTTGGTTAAGAACAATTTGGTCAGGGGTCTACCACTTAAAGACTTTTCTGTGGTAGAGAAATGCATGGCATGTACTAAAGGAAAGCAGCACAAAAGCCACATAAACTCAAAATTGAAAATTCTATCTCACAACCCCTTGAATTGTTACATACTGACTTATTTGGTCCAATAAGTGTCAAATCTATTGCTAAAAAATCGTATTGTTTGGTTGTCACAGATGATTACTCAAGATACACTTGGGTGAGATTCCTGGCGAACAAGAGTGAGACTGCTGAAGAGTTGATGAAGTTGATTCCATTTATTGAAGTTCTTGGAAAGCGAAAGGTTCAAGCCATTAGAAGCGACAATGGAACTGAATTCAGAAACCATATCTTTAATTCTTTCTGTGAACAGCGGGGTACTCTCAGACAGTTCAGCGTTGCACGAACGCCACAACAAAATGGTCTTGCTGAAAGGAAGAATCGAACTCTTGTGGAGGCCGCTAGAACTATGCTGATTGAGTCAAAGCTTCCTATTATCTTCTGGGCTGAGGCAGTCAATTGTGCAGCTTATGTCATGAATAGGGTACTGATTGTCAAAGACAAGATGAAGACATCGTATCAGCTGTTTCGTGGGATTAAGCCGTTGATCGATTTCCTGCGCCCCTTTGGATGCTCTTGTACTCTTCTGAATACTCAAGATCAGAAAACGAAGTTTGGGCTGTTTCAGATGAATGCTTCTTTGTGGGATACTCGAACACACAAAAAGCGTATCGTGTTTACAACAAGCGAACGCGGATTGTGCAAGAGTCTTACTATGTTGATTGGCAAGAATCTAACTCAACAAATATTGGTTGTGAGCCCGCATGGTTTTACGATTCCACCACTGTTTTCAACTCATTCAATCTTCCAAACTCTGACGATGATGACATCATTCCTCATATTCCAGTTATAATTATTAACCTTCAACCTCAACCACCACACCACCACAACCTTCTATCACTCAAATACCTCCAACCACATTTGACATTCCACCACCTCCAAATACTTCCTTTCCTCCATCTGATATTCCATCATCATCCCCTTCCATCCCAACCTCTTCTACTGATATAATTCCTCCAACTTCAAATGTTTCATCCCAACCATCTAATCAAGCATTCTCATCACAATCCAACCCAATGCTTCTCAACACAAATTTCAAAACCTTAAAAGATCATCCTCATGATTATATCATAGGATCAATCACTGATGGTGTGAGAACTCGGAGTCAGAGTGGTTTGATTAATGAGTGTCTATATGTTGCTTTCTTATCACAAGTCGTTCAGAAGAATTATAAACAAGCACTTGAAGATCCTAGTTGGGTTGATGCCATGCAAATGGAATTACAACAATTTAGGAAACTAAAGGTTTGGGAGCTTGTTGATCTTCCTCCTAATAAGTGCCCCATCGGCACTAAGTGGGTCTTCCGAAACAAGCCAGATGATCGCGGTGTTGTTATCAGAAACAAGGCGAGATTGGTTGTTCAAGGATTTGCTCAAGAGGAGGGGATTGACTACACTGAAGTTTTTGCCCCTGTCGCTCGTCTTGAAGCCATTAGAATCTTCCTTGCACATGCTGCTAACAAAGACTTTAAAGTCTATCAGATGGATGTTAAATGTGCATTTCTATATGGAGATATTGACGAGGAGATCTACGTATGTCAACCACCGGGTTTCGAGGATCCAGATTTTCCTTCAAAGGTGTACAAGCTTGATAAATCCCAGTATGGGTTGCATCAAGCTCCACGAATCTGGTACGAAACTCTGACATAGTATCTGCTCAGCAAAGGTTTCTCTCGTGGGACTATAGATACGACATTGTTCAAGAAGGAGGTTAATGGTGAGCTGCTGATTGTTCAAGTGCATGTGGATGATATCATCTTCGGATTGACAAATGAGGGGTTGTGTAAAGAGTTTGAGAAAGTGATGATGGATCGTTTTGAAATGACTATCATGGGGGAGATGTGTTTCTTCTTGGGGTTGCAAGTGGAACAGAAGCCTGATGGAATCCTTATCCACCAAGAAAAGTACATCAAAGAAATCCTCACTAAGTTTGGCATGGATGATTCTTCTTCTGAACTAACCCCCTTCACTGCTCAAACATGCCTTACTTCTGATGATAATGGGAATCCTGTGGATGCTCATCGGTACCGCTCGATGATCGGATCTCTCATGTATTTGACTGCAAGCCGACCAAATATTACATTTGCTGTGTGCTACTGTGCTCGTTTCCAGGCCAACCCAAAAGAATCACATGAGAAAGCTGTTAAACGTATTTTTCGTTTGGGACTTTGATACCCAAAAGGTGGGAACTTTGATTTACATGCTTTTTCTGACAGTGATCGTGCTGGTTGCAAGATTACCCGAAAATCAGTCACTGGTGAATGTCAATATCTCGGTGAATGCCTTGTTTCCTGGCAAAGCAAGAAGCAAACAATTGTCTCCCTGTCCACAGGAGAACATGAATACATTGCTGCTTCAAGCTGCTGTTGCCAAGTGCTCTGGATTCAGCATCAGATGATTGATTACGGCATCAACTTCCTTCATACACCACTCTTTTGTGACAATGAAGCCGCTGTTGGAATTGCCAAGAATCCAATTCATCACACACGCCCCAAGCACATCGAAACAAGAATTCACGCCATTCGAGACGCTCAGGAAAAGGGGTTCATTAATATTATTCCTATTGAAACACGAAAGCAAAAAGCAGATCTTTTCACAAAAACATTTGGCAAACCACGTTTTTATGAACTGATTTCTATGCTGGGATTGATATCTTTTTGAAAACCTTATCTAAGAAAATTGGCTTTGTAAATATGTATATATCTTTTTCATTTTCTTCCTTGAGAATCTGGTTGTCACATATTTCTTCGCTCATTTCTTTTATTCTGCTTTATTTCATTTCTTTTCTTTATCATGTATATATATTAACAAAATATGAAAAACAAAAAAAAAATTCTTATTATATAGCTATCATATAGAAATTTTGGGGGAGATATTAAAGATTATCTATTCATAGTTTTTCAAATTTTGCTATTTCAGGATCCCCGTTTAAAATGATGTTGAAGAGACGTTGAAGGATGTCAGAAGTATTGTGTTTGGGATATGTTAGATAGGCTCAGCCCGAAAACAAAGTAAACAGTGATTGTGTAGCCAAACATAAAGTTCAAGAACTCGGCAATGAGGATTATCTCCTTGACATGATTGGTCTGCGCAAAGATACAAGTCCTGACAAAAATGGGTTGAGAGCGACAAATATTTGCATTGATTTCCCTAAAAATCCCAAATCACCCACACCCTAGCCCTGAATTGAGTTTCTAGTTAGCAAAACAAAATAAAAAGCTGCTAGTGTTGCTCTTCAGAAAAGTCTCTGAGTGAGTTATCTGTTAATTCCTCAGAATGTATTGAGTCAAAGTGCTTAAATCCTCTGTTATACGGAAGTATTGACCTGGAGTTGGTGGATCTTCTCTGTTATACGTCGGTATAGACCTGAAGATTTACCAAGCATGCTCAAATGTTTATCTCCTCTGTTATACGTCGGTATAGACCTGGAGCTCTAAACCATTTGAGTTTCCCAAATAATAAGTCGCAATGTGTTCAAAAGAATCATTGTTGACAAGCTTTACTCCCAAAATATTCAAAATTGCAGAAAGTCAAAAGTGGCTCATGAATCGATCAATATTCAAGATTTGATCCAAGAAATTCAAGCAAAGTCAATCATATTGCTCTATAAACCCTGATGATAAGATAAGTTCTTTTACCAAGATGTATCTGGGGACCGAGTTGCCTGAGCTTCTTCAATCAAACCAAAACATGATAAATGAAGCTGCTAATCTCTTGTTGAAAGGACTAAGGCATGGGTTTAAATGGACAAACATATCTGCAATCCTGCCAATCTATGATTCTCCGGATTCTGCTCAAAAAAACGTCAATATATATATATATATATATATCCTTCTTTTGTTTTAAATTTTAGTTTTACTTTCATTTTTATTTTTATTTTTCTTCTTTAAGTCTAGCTTTTTCATTTTAAGTTTTTGTTTTTGAGCGTTGAAATTGTGGGGCGTTTTCATGGATTCGTAAAGGAATTAAATCTTTAGAAAAACCAAAAATATTTTTATTTTTTTAATTTGTATCCCAGCGAATCTGTTAGCGAATCTACAGGTTCGCCCGGAACTTATTTAACTCACCATGACTTCTCTTGACCTTAAGCTCCGAGCGAATTTGAAGTTCGCCAGGTTACATTTCCAGCGAACATGTGTCTGTATATATATGTGTCGTCTGCGAAACCACTTCACTAGTTCGCTGTCACTGTTTACCGGTTGTTTTCAAAAGTGTTTTCAAGTTCGATTCTCACTCACCGCTTTCACTATCAATTGAACCGTTTTCATTTCATTCTGGTATGAAAACGCTTTCATCTTAACTCATATTTCATTCGATTAACTGTGTATTTATCGTATCAAATCCATTCGACCCATTTGAATCTGTGATTGATGATTGAACTGTGTTGTGCTTAATTGTTTAACAAATTAATATAATCGTCTTGTGATTAATTGCATGATTGAATGGTCCTGTTGGCTTATTTTATTGATTCGGGCCGCTTTTCAATTTCTAGGGTTCCAGCGAACCTAATGTTCGTCTGGCGAACCTGAACGAAAGTTCAAAACTTTTGAGCGAACCTATGCTGTTACGCCGCCCGTGCATCAGCATAGATTCACCCGACTGTTTCTAGAGAACCTATACATTCGCTCGGCGTTATGTCAGATTTTCATGTCAGCGAATCTATAGGTTCTGGTGCCAAATCTCAGGTTCGCCTGTTCAGCGAACCTGATGATGTCAGCGTATCTATTGACTGTTTCAAAATTTACGTGTCTGATCAACTTCTGTTTGTGTTTCAGGCATTATGTCTACGATATTCTTCGAGAAGAAGCATAACATGTGCGCGTTATTAGACGAAAATCATGAAAAAGCAACTGGATACAAGGATTGTATCAGATGGCTCAAATCGTCTCACATTCATTATGCTATATCTCATTCACCGACCATATATGAGTTGCATGTTCGAGATTTTTGGAGGACCGCTGTGTTCAATGTCTCTAGGCAGCCATCAAGGATTTGTTCGAAGGTAAATGGCCATGACATAGAGTTTACTGAAGCTGATCTGGCGAGGATTTTAAGGTTAGAAGGTGATGTGGGTGATGAAGTCAAGATGACGGCTGAGGAGGTATATGGTGCTTTACGGACCGCTGGTTATGAGGGACCGATGTCGGGGGAAAAGAAGATGGAGTTTGTTAAGTCCTATTTGATCAAGGAGTGGAGATACATTGCTCACGTTTTCATTATGTGCCTTGATCATAGAAAAGGAAGAACAGATGGTCTAAATCTTGATTGGGCTGGAGCAATGGTGTTATTCTATCGAGGGCAAAAGGCAAACTAGCTAAGTTGATCTTCAATTATATGCTAGAAAACATTCACGCTGCAAAAAGGCATAAATGGTTATTGTATCCGAGGTTTGTGCAGATGATCCTTAATGACAAAAAGCCTGATCTGCCAGTTATAGGTGATACTCTGAAGATTTGGTCGATGCATTCGAGGATCTTCGGCGACTGCAGGTCAGTACGATCAGATTGCATAGGGAGAATATCATATTTGTGGGAAAGTATGTACCCAGCTGACAGATGGGTACATATTCAGAGATTGACTGAGATCAAAAGGAAAAGAGGAAGTGAGAATGTGGAGGTTGTAGAAAAGAATTTGAGGAAGAGGAAACAGTATGCAAAGGATAAAAAATACTCGCTGGATCGGGAAATTGATGAAGTGCAGGCTGAGATAGATGCGGGTAGGGAGAAAAGGACTAAGAGAAAATCTGATGCACCTGCTGAAACTGAAAAGAAAACAAAGCATGATGTTCCTGTGGCAACTGCTGAATCTGTTACTGGGTTGAAGTCTGAGTTGGTGGATTTGAAAGGGAAATATGCTGAGTTGGAGGTAAAGGATAAAGAGAAAGAGATTGTTATTACTGAGATGGGAAGGATGATCAAAGACCAACAATGTCTAATAGTTCAGATCTTCAAAGAGTTGAACAGTTTGAAGGAGAAAGATGGGTCTGATCCGGCAATGTCTGAACTTGAACTGATTAGCTTAACGGATGCTGCAAAGTATCCGTTAATGCATTCTGGAGTTGGGGCCGAGACTGAAAAGAAAGCTGGTGAAGAGGTATTTGATGAAGATATGGGCATTGATTTGAATGTGTTTACTGGGCCGCAGGTTGTTGTTAGTTCTGAGAATGTTGAAGAAATTGATGATGATCCAGAAGATGAGCCTGAAAAGTATAATTTTGAAGATAGGGATGTCACTTACTTATTCGAGCACATCGATCTTGACAAATCCGAATGGTTCAAGAAAGATGTTGCAGTCATTCCCGAAGTCCCTATCTTTCAACATCTGGATGAGCCGAATACCTTGCAGATGGATAGGCAGTAATTGCGTGGAAATACAACTCTCAGGTCGATGCTTATATGAGTAAAAGGATAGGTGGAGATATAAGCTATATCAAGAATCGAAAGCATTTTGCTACTTTGCCAAGATGGGATTTGCGTAGGTTGGCTGAACTCCCTCTGATGGGTAAGTAGGATAGCGGGAGAGCAAGTGCGTTTGAGGTTTCAATCAGAAAGGCTGCTGAAACAATTTCATTGATTTTGGGTATCAAAAACCAAAAAGGATGAGGCAGAAGAAAGATAAGCACTGGGTTTCGTGGAAGGGAAAGGTGGTGCTGAAGTTAGATGCTCCAAAGATTATGAACAGAGTGAGAGTTCCTGATACTCAGCCACCAAGATTGCAAGATTTTTTGAAATGGTTTTATAATAATAGCACTGGTGAAGCTATTATTAGGCTTGAAGGGGAAAATCGTCCAGAAATTCATCTATTTGACCCAATGGAGATCTTCTCCTTCTGTGATGAAGATCTGAAAGTGTTATGTCAGAATGACATTAAGCACGGGGCAGGAGATGATACAAGAACTGAAGCCAACTTGTTCATGAAAGTTGCGAATAAAGCCCGAGGGGTTCGTGCTGAGTTAAGGAAGGTAAATGAGAGGCTGAGAATGACTGATGACCAGAATATGGATATGGATGATTTATCTAAACAGCTAGATCAGTCAATTGTGAAAAGGTTTGAGAAGCCAGCAGAGGTGTTCGGTGAGGAACAGACTGAAAATGTACAAGCGGAAACTACTCTTATTGATTTGCCTGATACTGATGTCACTGAAGCACAGTTTGTGGAGTCATTTGTGGATTTGGATGATAGTGAAGAGGCCGGATCAGAAGACGTTACTAATCCATTGGCCGGTATTGAATCGAGGGCTGGAGCATTCATTGAGCATCTGTAAAGCCGAGAAAGACGGAGCTTAAATAGAAGACTTCTCCAGGTGAGGTTCAACCTAGGGGGAGTATTGATAGTTCATGTATAGGTTGGACTCACCGGCATGTCGGTGTTATATTTGTTTTGTTATATATTTAGTAGTTTATGTGCTAGCGAACCTACGGGCGAATCTATAGATTCGCCCGGAAGTCTAGATTATGCAGCCTTATAGATTAGTTTTGTCGACCGGGTGAATCAGTTTGTGCCCGGCGAACTTATTAGGTTTGCCTGATAGATTTGCTGTCAGCGAATCTATCAGCGAACCTAAAGCTGCACTATATATTGTAATGTTTTCTCATTTCAATAAAAGTTTTGCAAGTTTATCAAACCCTAAATTGTGTGTGTGTGACGGCTGAGGTGCTAGGAGCTTATTATTATCATCTTTGTAGCTTGATTACCTCTGTTGTGTTGATTTGATCTTTGTTATTGTGTATCAAGGGTATTTGGACTATGTTTCATTGAATCTTAGTGTGTTTTGTTGTTTGTTTAATCATTATAGCACTGAAATCTCGATCTGATGGACCAACAACATATTTGCTCGACATGAATTCAAAGGATTCAACATCCACAGTGACGTGCCTCTTGTCCAAGGCATCTTCATCTGAATCATTTCTTTGGCAACGGAAACTTGGTCATGTAAATTTTAATAATATACATAAACTTGCTAAGCATAATCTTGTTCGTGGTTTACCTCTGAAAGATTTTTCTGTTGCAGAGAAGTGTATGGCATGTGCAAAAGGAAAGCATCATAAAAAATCTCATAAACTTAAACATTTAAATTCAATTTCTAACCCTCTCAAACTATTGCATGCAGATCTTTATGGTCCTATTAGAGTTAAGAGTATTGCTAAGAAATCGTATTGTCTTGTTGTGACAGACAATTTCTCTCGATACTCATGGGTTAGTTTTCTTGCACACAAGGGAGAGACTGCTGTTGTTTTCCAAAAGCTGATTCTCAAGATCGAAACCATAAGCAATAAGAAAGTGAAGGCGATTCGGAGCAACAATGGTATTGAGTTCAGAAATCATACTCTCGATTCATTTTGTGAAGAAAGAGGTGTCTTGAGACAACTTACTGCCGCAAGGACTCCGCAGCAAAATGGAGTGGCAGAACGCAAAAATCAGACTCTGGTCAAAGCAGCCAGAACAATGCTGATTGAGGCATAACTTCCTATCATTTCTGGGCTGAAGCTGTGAACTACGCCTCCTACGTTCTAAACCGTGTGTTAATTGTCAAGGATAAGATGAAAACACCCTATGAATTGTTTCACAAGCGAAAACCATTGATCGATTTCTTTCGACCGTTCGGATGTTCTTGTACACTAGCTCAAACTTCAAAATTTGGTGTTGTCTTTGATGAATGTTTCTTTGTGGGTATTCTTCATCTCAGAAAGCATATCGGGTTTATAACAAGTGCACCAAAATTGTGCAAGAATACTTTTATGTTGACTGGCAGGAATCAAACATCTGTGACACTAGATTTGACCCTTCATGGTTCTATGACGCTACAACTGTCTTCATTTCATTCAATTTAACTTCTTTGATTGAAAATGTTGATGCCAGCGATGTACCTGTTGAAGTTTCATTTGAACCTTTCATTATTCCACCTGCTCAAGATGTTGTACAACCATCATTGCCACCTATTCATGTTCCTGTTGAAGCTCCTTCTATCATACTTGATCTTTCTCCATCATCGTTTGAATCTGTCTCTAGTTTATCTTCTTCAAACAATTATGTTCCTGCCGGTGTGACTTCTACGTCAACTGCTCAACCATCAACGTCTGATACATCCATTGCCAATTTATCTTACAAAGAGTTGAAGGATCATCCCCATGATCTGGTTATCGGGTCAATTTCCGACGGTGTAAGAACACGTCACCAGTCTGGACTCATCAACGAATGTTTATTTTCTTGTTTCTTATCACAAATCGTACCAAAGAATATTACAATGGCCTTTCAAGATCCAAGCTGGGTTGATTCCATGCAACTAGAGCTTCAGCAATTTATAAAGTTGAAAGTTTGGGAATTAGTTGATCTACCACTGAACAAATATCCAGTTGGTACTAAATAGGTTTACAAGAATAAGCCAGATGACCATGGTATGGTCATTCAAAACAAAGCTCGTCTGGTTGTTCAAGGGTTTGTGCAGGAGTGAGGAATTGACTACACTAATGTCTTTGCACATGTGGCAAGAATTGAAGCCATTTGTATATTTTTTGCTCATGCTGCACACAAGAATTTCAAGGTATATCAAATGGATGTCAAGTGCGCTTTCTTGTATGGAGATATTGACGAGGAGATATATGTGTGCTAACCGCCAGGATTTAAAGACCCAGATTTTCCTGATAAAGTTTATAAATTAGACAAATCTCTTTATGGACTACATCAAGCACCTCGTATTTGGTACGAGACTTTGACTCAATACTTGCTGAGCAAAGGCTTTACCAGAGGAACAATTGATATGACCCTTTTCAAGAAAGTGATTGATGATTATGTATTGTTGGTGCAAGTCTATGTTGATGACATTATCTTCGGCTCATCAAACGAGAAGCTATGCCAGGAATTTGAGGAAGTTATGAAAGATAGATTCAAGATGAGCATGATGGGTGAAATGTGAAGAATCATGTTCATCACACATGAACAAAGCAAATCAAAACCAGAATTCATGCCATTCGTGATGCACAGGAGAAGGGTTTTATTGATATAATTTCCATTGACAGAAAGAATCAAAAGTCAGATCTTTTGACTAAAACGTTTAATAAACCTCGTTTTTTTGAACTGATCAACATGTTGGGTCTCATATCTTTCTGATTTATGCACCTTTGTTTGTTAATTTTTTTTATATATAATTAATTAAAAGGGGGGGGGGGCGGGGGAAGTCTAACATGTTCACTTATGATTTTGATCAAGTTTTCACATCCCATTGGTGTCGTTCGTGAGCCTTTTGAAAATTTCAATTTTGTGTTAAAATAGAAATTTTGGGGGAGAAATGATATAAATGACATAAAATTTTGGTGTTCCATCTTGTGTAAATATTTAGTGTCTTTTGCAAGTTTTAGGTGGATATTGATTTGTGTGTTGATTTGTCAATAGGCTCAGCTCGAATACAAAGTAAACAACAACTTTGTGATCAAATTAAATTCAAAAGAGCTTGGTGATTAGGATCATTTTCATCGACATTTGGCCTACACAAAGTAATAAGTCTTGACAAAAAGGGGTTGAGAGTATTTGGTTTATGCTCATATTTCCCAAATCCAAACCCCAAAGCCTTAGCCCTGAATAATGTTTCTAGTTAGCTCTTCAGAATTTCTTTTCGTGCTTATCTCCTCTGCTATGCGTAAGCATTGGCCTGGAGTGATTATCTTCTCTGTTATACGTAAATATAGACCTGAAGCTCTCATCAGCACGCTCAGATGATCATCTCCTCTACTATATGGAAATATTGGCCTGGAGCGCTCATCATCTGCAACCCAAGTTAAGCTCACAATGTTTCTACATCAAGATCGTTGTTTGACACTTTAAAATTATGCTCACAACGCTTCTACAATCAAGATCGTTGTTGATGCCCAAAATCCTCAGTCCACATCACTCCCACATTAATAAAATCTTGCTGAATTATCTATACTCAATAAGCCATGATGTCAAAACAAGTTTCTTTTGCTGAATGTCTGTGGAAACCAAGTCACCCAAATTTCTTCCAATCAAACCAAAAACATGATAAGATTGTCATAAGTTGTTTGTTGAAAGGAATAAGGCATGGGTTTAAATGGACAAACATATTGACAATCTCGCCAAGTCTATGTTTCTCCGGATGGTCGCTCAAATGCTTTATCTGATATCCTTTCGTTAAATTTTCGTTTTTATCTTTATTTTATCTTTGGGTCCTTGAGTTTTCTTGGTCTTGTGTATCTCGTGGGATGTGTCTTCTTTGTCTTAAATATTTGTGATCTGTCGGACTCGCAAAAAAAATTTTCAAATCTTTAATTTTTTGTTAATTTTTGAAATTTTGCGAAACTTTTGTTTCGCACACTAGCGAAACTATGTTCTAATTTATGTTATCGAGTCTGTTGGGTCATCGCATCTGTTCAAATCTTTTCATCTTAAAACCCGAACCCTAATTTCTCATTTGATCAAATTCGTCAGTTGTGTTGTTTTTAGTGGAATCTAATCGGTAAGTTTGATGATTTAACACGTTTCGAACCTTCGTTTATGGTTTGAGTAAAATGTTTTGGTTGTTTGATCTAGTTTTTGATTCCGTGTCTGTTGGTTTCTGCGGTTTTGCGAAACTACGTTTCATTTTGCGAAACTGAAAAAAGGTTCATTATATGTTTGCGAAACTACGTTGTTATGCTACCCGCCTGCATCTTTTAGTGTCGATAAACACATATTTTGCGAAAAAACAGTGTCGACAGACAGCGGAAATTTGTTTCGATATCTTGCGAATCTATTTTGTCGCATTTTTGCGAATTTATTTTTATTATTTTTTTTCCTATTATTATTCACTTTTATTTTATTTCTTTTAATTTTTTTTAACTAACACACTTCCGGTTTGTATTTCAGAAAGATATGGCAGTTGACCCTTTGAAGTTCGAGCCTCGTACATATGTTGTGGCATATCTGAATGAGCAGGATCCAAAGTCAGTGGGATTCAGAGATGCCATGGCATGGATTAAGGGGTCTCCGATTTTTTATGTTGTTTTACACGATCCTGTCATTGATAAGCAACATGTTCGAGATTTAAACAAGAAGTCAGGAGAGATTACGGTAACTGTTATGGGGGAGCGGATTGTGATTACAGCAAATACAGTTGCCCAAGCCTAAAGATGGAGCGTGATGTTGGTTCTCTGGTGTTGTTGAATGATGTGGATGTTCACAGCGGATTTATTGAAATAGGATTCAAAGGAACCGATTTCTTGAAGCGGAGGGAGATCAAGAAATCATTCCTTTCAAAGTAATGGAGATTCATTGCCCACATGATCATTATTTGTCTCGATCACAGGAAAGGGGGTTCAGATGGTTTGAACTTTGAGTGGGCTAGGGCAATGTTGAATCTATGATTCTGAGCCTGAATTTTACGAGACAGATGAAAAAGAAATGACATATGTGGCACAAAGAAGCGGAATAGAAGGAGATATGTTTGAGCTGGATAAATCTGATTGGTTCAAGAAAGTTGATGAACCTGAGTCTGTTACCCCTCTTTTCTAGAACATTGATGCCTCGACCTCAAAGGAATCTGATAACAAGTTTTTTAGCTGGAAATTCAACTTGGAACAAAAGATGTTTATGATAAAGAGGAGAGGGGCGGAATTGTGATTACAGCAGAGACAGTTGACCAAGCCTTAAAGATGGTGCGTGATGTTGGTTCTCTGGTGTTGTTGAATGATGTGGATGTTCACATCGGATTTATTGAAATGGGATTCGAAGGAACCGATTTCTTGAAGCGGAGGGAGATCAAGAAATCATTCCTTTCAAAGTAATGGAGATTCATTGCCCACGTGATCATTGTTTGTCTCGATCACAGGAAAGGGGGTTCAGATGGTTTGAACTTTGAGTAGGCTAGGGCAATGTTGAATCTATGATTTTGAGCCTGAATTTTACGAGACAAATGAAAAAGAAATGACATATGTGGCATAAAGAAGAGGAATAGAAGGAGATGTGTTTGAGTTGGATAAATATGATTGGTTCAAGAAAGTTGATGAACCTGAGTCTGTTACACCTCTTTTCCAGAACATTGATGCCCCGACCTCAAAGGAATCTGATAACAAGATTTCTAGCTGGAAATTCAACTTGGAACAAAAGATGTTTATGATAAAGAGGAGAGGGGGGCAGAATCAATTATATCAGCATCGCAAACACTTAAAGACTTTTTCGAAATGGGACTTGAGGCGGTTAGCTGTTCTTCCTCTAATTAATGCAGATCTGAGTGATCGTGCATAGTTACTGGAAACTGAGGTTCAAGCAGGATTGAAGGATAATTTCAAATCTTTTGGATACAATAAGTTGGAGAGGAGGAGGTCGAAAAATGATTTAGATTGGGTGACTAACAAAGGAAAGATTGTGTATAAAGACTGTTCAAAGAGTGAGGATGCCAGATCCAAGTCCGACAAGGTTGGAAGATTTTTAAAAATGGTTTTATGATAATCAAACGGGGGAGGCCGTTATAAGAGTGAAGGATGGTGCAGAATTCCGACTCTTTGATCAGCTTCTCTGATGACGATTTAAAGATTTTGTGTGAAAACCAGATAAAGTGTAGAGCTGGAGCTGAAACGAAAAAGGAAGCTGCTATGTTTGAGAGGGTGGAAAACAGAGCCCGGGGCATTAGGCCAAAAGTTAAGCAACTCATTGAGAGTGTGCAGAAACGTTAAGAAGCGCAAGCAGAGATACAAGAGTTGGGACATCTTTTTGAAGACGCAAAGGCCGGAGCTGATCCAGAAGACCCGGCAGGTGAATACCCCTAGGGGGAGTATTGATGACCACATGTAGGGTGGTATTCACCTTGCCGTTATTGTTATCGTATTTGTTTCCTTGTAATAGACTAGATCGTATTTTGTTTATCGTTGTAATTGATTAGTTTTCGTTTAATCGCTCGCTTAGTTGTATGCTGAGTTTTGCGAAACTGCATGCGAAGCTATATTGTCACATGCAGCTAAGCTTGACTCAGCGATCAGTCAGTTTCGCAAGTATGCAAAACTACTTACGAAACTGCTGACTGTATATAATGTTGTTTCGGTTTCATTTTTAGACAACTCTTGAAACTTTATTGAATACAATTCACTGATTTGAGAATCTGATTGTGTGTGTTTGTTAGGATTTTATTGTTTACATCTCATAGCATCAATCCATCTTCATCTTATTCTATATCAAATCTAAATGAGTTTTATAGTTTTATTTACTATATGCTCAAAATCTTCAAAGACCTTTGTTGCTAGATCTAGTGGTAACAAGGTAATTAGATTAGATCTATATCATTATAGCACGGATTATCGATTTATTGGACCAACACTATGCGCAACATATAAATTGTCATTTTAAATGTCCATTACATTTTAAATATTAAGGATGGATTTATTAGGTGTGGGGATAGATAAACCTTTTTATAAATTGTCATTTTAAATGTCCATTTCATGAATAGTTTCACTAGATTGCCCATATTTTTCGTTTTATTTACCAACAACTCACCAAACTTTATCCCTACAATTGTTATATTCCATTTTGGGGCTGTAATATTTTGGTTTCAAGATCCTTACATTTTTGTCATTTTATGTTTTAGCTTTTCCGGGACTTTGGTTTATGACCGTTTTCACTAACACTATAAAGACACACACAACTAGTATCACTATCTTTACATACCTAATATCAACATTTTTTCTTCAAAACAATACCCCATGAGTTCTTCCATGAAAAATCACAATAGTGCATATGATAATATCTTAAAGCAACAGCTCACTCAATATGATGTCAATAATATCTGTATGTAAAGTACTATCCTCTATAGAGAGGATCTAAATGAAATGAACATGAAATTCAAACTAACATGAAACTAACTCATCTATACATATTTGTCACATATACATACACTCTAATATGCCCCCTCAAGCTAGACGGGGCGTATCCACGTGAAGCTTGGATCGCAGAGTATCAAAATGAGTAGATGAGAACCATTTGGACAAAATATCTGCAATCTGTAGTGTAGTGGGAATATACCGTACTTGTAGAGTCTGAGCTCAAGGTGTTTAATCCACTGATGAATAAAATGCAAGTCACGAATAAAATGCAAGTCAATCTCAAGGTGTTTAATCCACTGATGAAACATCGGATTGACCGCAAGATATGTAGCTCCAATGTTGTCACACCATACAGTAGGTGGACAAGATAACAATATACGCAACTCATGAAACATAGAAAATAATCCATCGAAGCTCAGCGGCAGTATGAGCAAGAGCACGATACTCAGCCTCTGTACTAGATCGAGCAACAATGTGTTGTTTCTTGGAACTCCAACTGATGATGTTGGGTCCAAGATCGAGCAACACAGTGTCATTTTAACCATTTGGATTTTAATGTTCCAACTTTGTTCTATTAATATTTTATGTAATAAACTACTATATAATCAGGGAAAAAAAATTAGATATGGCCTCGTTTATTTCCATTACCATTTCATGATATTGCTCGTGTAACACAAGTGTTTTAAATTAGTGACCTAACAAAGGAGTGGATTAAGGGGCATCTTTCCTAATTTTTAGCCCATTCATTAGCGCCTATGGATCTTTTTTTACAGCTTACATAGAAATCAGATCAGCAACCCGTTCAAATAAATTTGAAAATAAAAACAAAAATTCCGACTCTGCTGGGGATCGAACCCAGAATCTCTGGTTTCGTAGACCAGCGCCTTATCCATTGGGCCACAAAGTCATTTGTTGTTAATATTCAGACATTTATTAACTTAAAGAATGAACAAAGTAAAAGGAAACATTATATAGTTTTTTATATACCAAATCAAAGCTTCACAAATGTCTGCGTTTTTTATTTTTTTCAAACTTTAAGTTAGACCTTTTTTAAGTTTGTTTTTTTTTGAGTTTGAATTTTTTTTAACATGATTAATGTATTTGTGAACAAGTTTAAAAACATAAAATATATGTGTCTGATATATGTTTAGAGTTCTATTGATACCTTGAAAAAAATATATATTTATTTACTATTTTATTTCATTGAAAACCAGTCCAATTGAACCGATCTTGAAAACAAATAAACTAACTACTTTTAATTAGAAACAAAGCCCCTTATTTATTATTTACGTCACTGAAAACCAGTCCAACTAATGATACTTTGATAAATATCAACTACGTGTGTTCAAACAAACCGAAATAGCAGTGATGACGTAGGTCATATGACCACATGGTTGAGAAGCCAGCAGCCAGGAGCCCGGAGCCAGAAGCCTGGTACATGAACAGTGGTGCTACAGTACTCTGACATTTGCTTCCGCAAGCATTCAAGCATATCCCATAATATCTTCAAAAGATAACATGGGAAAAGCAAACTGAGCACAATTAATGCAAGAGAAAAGCCTTTACACGAAAATGGCTAAAAACATAATCCACTATTCAAACCTGAGGTGCTGCAGGCTGCCAAGAATGGAAGGTGCACTGGTCGAGGGGCAGCCTCGAGCCAGGAGCTCCTGAACCTTTCAGATTTGATTTAGATTTGCTTGGGTAATACACAATATCTTGTGTATATATATTGCTGCAATCTAAAGACAAAGACACATTCATACATCACTTGGCTCTTGCACTCCACTCTAAAAACACACACACCCTCACTCCTCTCTTCTCTTAACATTCTCTAATCTTAAACACTTAGATCTATAACCGAACAATACCATGGACCTTAGAACATCGTCACTACCCTCCTCGCCATATTCTTGTTGTAGCAACAAGTGGCGCCCACCGTGGGGTTGCGCTACTTAGAACAATTTTCCGGTAGTTTCAGCCCTTGTTCCTAAGTAATCTCTTTTTATGGTCTAGGAAGACGGTTTCTAGTCGGTTTCTAGCCATACATCGGCTGAAGGGGTTGGTTGTAGTGCTCCAGCAGGCAGCAGCGGACGGACCTTTGGTCGAACCGTCATTACAAGATCTACAATCTTTAAGATCTTCATCTCCCGCGAAGGCAACAAGATATTCATCAAAGAAAGATGTGTTATTTTTCATCGACATGGTAGACTTACCTCTTGAAGAAACTAGGTAACCTTCTACGCCTTCTAATACTCTACGGTAACTAGGTATGTGTTTTTTTGTACAAAAAGTTCATATTTACTCGAGCATGTCAACTATTTGTAAAAATATCTCGATTATCTTCATTTTAGTAGTACATGTTAACTACTTGCAAAAAACATACATATAAAACCGTATATCCTCAACAAAACTCATTTTTATGATAAAAACATAAAAGATATTGTTGCTACAACAAGATTATGGAGAGGATGGTACTAACGATATGTCTAAGTTCAGGGTTAGATTTGGTTATGACTCTAAGTGTTTAAGGTTAGAGAAATGTTAAGTAAAGTTAGGAGATAAGAGGAGAGAATGTGTGTGTGTGTTTTGAGAGTGGAGTGCAAGAGCCAATGTGAATGTAAGTTAAGTTTTGCTTCAGATTGCAGCAATATATATATACAAGTCTTTGTGTATTGCCCAAGCAAATCTGATCCAAATCTGAAAGGTTCAGGAGCTCCTGGCTCGAGGCTGCCCCTCGGCCAGTGCACCTTCCATTCTTGGCAGCCTGCAGCACCTCAGGTGTGAATAGTGGTTTATGTTTTTAGCTATTTTCGTGTAAAGGGTCTTGCTTGCATTAATTGCATTCAGCTTTGCTTTACCAAGGATATCTTTTGAAGATATTCCAAGATATGTTTGAATCTTTGTTGTGGGAATAAGTGTCAGGTTACTGTAGCGCTACTGTTCACGTACCAGGCTTCTGGCTCCTGGCTTCCGGCTGCCCAACCAAGTGGTTATATGACCTACGTCATCAGCCCCCCAGTCATAAGCGCTTGTGATGTTATCATAAGTGGTTGTGACTTATGGTTTTTTGTTGTTTTTAATTTTCTTCGACCTTCCGGCTTCTGGCTGCCCGGTCCCTTGTTATTACTCAGCAGGGGAAGTGATGTGTTCTGGCTGATGGGAAGTGACAAGACCTTTTAGGTCTGCTGCTCATGATGGGACGGGCTTCTAGCTCCCATCTGGCCGTCCGTTTTTTCTTCCCCTTTTTTAGGGATTTGTGATAACTCCCCCCTTTTATTTTCATAACCCCCTTTTCTTCTTCCTTTCATCTCTTTCCTCCATAACCGATTTCTCTCTAGCACCATTGCTTCATTCGTTGCTGCTTCTACCATGGCCAAGAATGATATGAACTCTCAGTTTTCTCGGTTGTCACAGAAAGAAGTCGACGAGTTTTGTAACCAGTTCGGCATTCCCTTGTCACTCGATCCGATAGTTCCTTTGCCTAGATCGCCGGTTAGCAAATTGGTTCCTGGAAAAGTGACCCTTTATACTCGTCATTTTGAACATTCTAACTTGAGGTATCCTTTTTCCAAGTTTTTTCTGAATGTTATTGAGTATTATCGCTTGTCCATCTGTCAAATGGCTTTGGTTGGGATCGCACGTATCATGCATTTTGAGATTACTTGCCGAGCCCTAGGCCATGAGCCGGATCTTTTGGTTTTTCGACGGTTTTTTCAGTTGGCGAAAAATGGTAATTGGTTTACCATTGAGAAGACCCAAGTAGAGAATGCTTTGGTATCATCTCAAATTGGTCTATCTGCTTCTTGGAAGGATCGATTTTTCCTTGTTTCGGACGAAATTGTTCCTTTTGCTATGCCATGGAGGAAGCCTGAGGATCCCTTGAACGAGAAGGTTCCATCGGTTGATGAGGTTAACGAAGTTTTGCTGGAGAAACTTCGATCTTCTGCTTCTCGCTTAAGGACCTTCCCAGAGGAGTTTTTGGTGAAGCTCGGTTTGAGTGATAGGTGGTCTGACCCACACATGGAACCATCTATGTTTGTGGATGACGAAGGTATGTTTTTGTATACATTTTTTCTTCAGTTACTTGTTTCTTGCTTTGGCTTCCGCTCATTCTGTCTTTTTTCGTACTCATTGTAGTTGTCCGGGTGTTTGATTGTATGCTTTTGGAGGATTTTTCAGTTGTGAAGTTTAAGGCTTCAGTTGTTCCACCTGGTGCTACTGGTGTTGTTTTGCGTACGAAGGCATGTAGACATTATTTGGGGGAGGCTTATGAAAGTGTTGTTGGTGGGTCATCTTCGAAGATTGTGGTCAAGCCCAGCGTTTCTGTTCGTCGGTCGAGTAGGAAACAGTTGACCCTTCCTGTCTCTTCGCCAGGGCATGAGGGGGTTGAAGAGGTGTCACAAGCTTGTGGTTTTCAGGGTCTTTCATTATCTGACCCTGTCGATGTTGACGACTACAATTTTGTGGCTTCTCTTATTGGCATTGATCCCAAGGTCAAGGTTGAGGGGATCAAGGATGTGGACCCTGCTGCTGAGATGGACCCTTTGCTTGAAATTTCAGGTTCTGTTGTTGAGGGTGTCGCTGAAGCTGGTGAGTTATCAAGCGTGAAGAAGGGTGGGGCTAGTTTGCCTAAGAAGCCTTCAGCCAAGGTCAAGGGCAAGGCTGTTGAAGACTCCTCCCCAGTTCCTGCTGATCAGGACCCTGATGTGGATGATCTTTATATCCCTGACTGGCAGGTTGGTGTTCATGACACGTTTTCCAAGGCTTCCGTCTGTCGCGAAGCTATTCATGGTTTTGCCCCTCCTGCCGAAAGGGCGCGGAATGATTGTTTGGAAAACGTCGAGCTGTTGAAGAAGTTTTTTAGCAACGGGGCAAGGTTCATGGCACTGGTACCAGAGATAACCGATCGTTGGAGGGATACATACAAAGATTTCACTGATTTGTCAGCTGCCAAGGGGGAGGTGGACAAGATTTCTAGTGAAAGGGCTGAGTCAATCAAGAGGTTGACCCTGGAGAAGGAGGATCTTGCCTCTAAGCTTTCCACTCTTCAGTCCCAGATAGCTTCCGATCGTGAGGAGTTGGAAGCTGGGAGGAAGGAGCTGGAAGCTGAGAGGAAGGAGCTGGAGGTTCAGGTTGAGGAGCTAAAATCGGGGAAGGCTAAGGCGGCTAGGGCGATGGAGGAGAATAGGCGTCTGGAGGAGGCTAATAAATGGTTGGTTGAGAAAGGCTTCAAGCAGGTTGTTACTTACTTGCTTAATAGTGATGAGTTTAAGGAACCTCTTTCCATGATATACATGAAGGCCTTAGCATATGGTCGCCATCAAGGACTACTCTCCGGGTACACCAACTGTCTGAACGGTGTCCCCAAGGAGGCTTGTAAGGAGTATAAGCCAGATGCTGCGGGTGAATTTGCTAACTCTGTGAAGGCGCTAGAAATTACTTCTTACCCATTTTTGCAGGCACTTTCCGGATGTTTTGGGCAACCATTGTCTTTTCTTCAAAGTCTTGAACCAAAAGGCTTGAGCAAGGAGGTGGCTGACAGGGTTCTTGGCAAGAAGCGTCCAGCTCCTACCTTACTATCCCAAGATCAGGCAGACCTCCCCGCAGTTTCCCTGAAAAGGCTAAAGGTCGCAGAAAAGAATGTTGATTAGGTGCTGAAGGATCTTGGTACTCCTATGACTCCAGCTGGTGGCCTAGCTTCTGAGGACCTTACTCCTGTCAAAAGCTCAAGTGAAGCCGCTCCCTCCGATGCTGATTCTCCCGAAGATGTTGTTGCTCCTGGCTTCCCTGCCCCTGGTGACTCTCTCGACCCCTAGTGATCTTATGATATTCTGTTTTGTGGTTCTTGAAACAATGTTTTTATTCGTATTTGGCCGTATGTTGGCCTCTAAACAATTTACATTTGGTTTGTTTGGTCATGTTTTGACCTGAAGACAATAGGCTCCTTACCTTGGTAGCCCTTCGTGGCTATGTTTTATGTTGTCCTACCAGTTTGTTTTGACGTTTGTTATCTATGACTTTTGTGCTATGACTATCGTGTGTGTTATTATTTTTGTTGGTTGTTTTCTTAATGTTATGTTATGATGTGGCGCTGCAGACACCAAATCTTACATAAGCGAGAAAGAGTTTTACCAACTTATCCTATCTGTCAGACGCCACAATATCTTTTTATGTTTGTGGACTTCGTTTTCATAAGTTATTCTTTTCTTTGTGTGCTTATGGAGCCGTTTTGGTGTAAGGGGCTCACCCTTTTTCATGGATTGACCTTGTTACAATAATTTCAAAGCCATGGAATTTAATTGTTTTAGGAATTCACCCTTTATACAGGAAGGTATAGCGCCTTGTTTCCTGTTGAGCAATGTGGCCTAGGAGCTCATCCCTTTTTCATGGAGAGGTGTAGTTCCGGACCCCATGGAGTTTTTATTATGAGGGACTCAACCTTTGATAGGATAATATAAAGAGGAAGTCTTTTGAAACAAATGATTCATTTCGATTTCAACACACGATTACATCAATAACAAGCTTTTACAATGTTTCATTACTTAAACGTAAAAGCGTTTTAAGTGTTTTCCATTCCAGTGACAAGGGATTAGCTTCCCTTCTTGATCTGTTAGCTTGTGGGACCCTCCCTTGTGGGATTCTTTGATGATGTAGGGTCCTTCCCATTTAGGCCCGAGCTTCCCGAGGCCTTCTTGTTTGCTTGCTTCATTGTTTCGAAGCATTAGATCTCCTGGTTTGAACGTTTCCTTTTTAACCCTTGAGTTATAGTAAGCTTCTAGCTTCTGCTTGTATCGGGCTTCTCGGATTAGTGCATGGTCTCGAGCTTCTTCCAGGAGGTCTAGGTTCAATAGGATCTCCCTGTCGTTGTCATCCCTGCTTCTTTTCCTGCTGCGTCTTGTGTTGACACCAATTTCAGCTGGGATGACAGCCTCAGAACCGTATACCAAGCTGTATGGTGTTTTAAGGTGACTTGTTTTCTCGGTGGTTCTTATGGCCCATAAGACGCTCGGGAGCTCCTCCAACCAATTTTTTCCGTACCTTCCCAACCTGGCCTTGATGCCTTCAACAATACTTCGGTTCATTCGTTCGACCTGGCCATTTGATTGGGGGTAAGCTACGGAGCTGAATATTTGCTTGATCTCGAATTCCTTGCACCACGAGCTGAATGGTTTTTCTGCAAATTGACGACCGTTATCCGTAACAATTTCCCCCGGTAGTCCAAACCTACAAATTATATTTTCCCAAACAAAGTTAATGACTTGTTTACCGGTTATGGATGCAAGTGGTTTGACTTCGGGCCATTTGGTGAAGTAATCGATGGCCACGAGCAAGAACTTGACCCTTCCAGCAGCTTCTGGGAAGGGACCCACGATATCCATACCACATTTGAAAAATGGCCAGGCAGCCATGACCGGAACTAAATCATGCTTGGGGTTTGTTTTGACGGGAGCGTGCAGCTGGCAACCTTCACACTTGCTTATTTCTTCAGAGGCATCCTTGTGCATGGTGGGCCAATAATAACCCAAATTCATTAGCCTTGTCACGACTGAGCGAGGCCCAGCGTGTGCACCGCATACCCCTTCATGAACTTCCCGAATAAGATAATTACTTTGCTCTGGACCTACACACCTCAAAAGAGGGGAGAGGTATGATTTCTTGTATAGCACATTATCTTCCATAACATAGTGTTCAGCTTTGGACGGGAGCCGGGAGGCTTCTGTTTCATTGGAGGGAAGCTTCCCTTCTTTGAGGAAATTGATAATGGGCGTCATCCAAGTCTCTTGAGCTTCATCAACTATATCTTGCACTTCTATCTCGCTGATAGATGGGACCTTTTGGACCTCGACCAGCACCTTCTTAGTTAGGTGGACGAAGGTTAAGGATGCGAGCTTGCTTAAGGCATCAGCCTGTTTGTTCTTTGACCTTGAGACTTGTTGGAGGGTGCAGCTTTTGAATTCTTTCATCAAGTCCTTGACTTTGGCTTTGTATTTGATCATTGATGGTTCTTTTGCCGTGTACTCATCATTTACTTGATTAGCCACCAGCCTGGAGTCACCGAAAGCTTCTAGCTCTTCGACCTTCATGTTTCTAGCTATCCGTAGACCGGCTAGAAGCGCTTCATATTCAGCCTCATTGTTTGTGCATGGGAACTCAAGGCGAAGCGCGTAAGTGTATTCGGTTCCAAAGGGATCAGTTATGATTAATCCAGCTCCGGAACCTTCTACACTGGACGCTCCATCGGTGAACAAAGTCCATGCTGATTTTGGCCTGGGCATCTTATCTTCTTCAGCTGCTACCTCGTTTACTTCTTTGGTTTTTTCCGGTATTTCTGACAGGAAATCAGCCAAGATTTGGGCTTTGATGGCTTTCCTTGGGGAGTATTCAATGTTGTGCTCCCCTAGTCCCACCGCCCATTTGGCTAATCTTCCTGAATTTTCTGGCTTCTCAAGCACGGATTTGATAGGCTGGTTAGTCAGTACCCTGATGTGATGAGCCTGAAAGTACCTTCTCAATCGTTTTGAAGTATGTACCAGGGCAAGCACCAACTTTTCCATGGGGGTGTAGTTGATTTCAGCATCCCTGAGAGCCCTGCTGATGAAGTAGATTGGCATTTCTACCTTGGCTCGTTCCACCACAAGTACCGCGCTTATAGCCTCCATACCTGCGTGAAAGTAAACGAGTGTAAGCTTGTAGCTTGTGACTCTTGACTTTAGCTTCTAGCTTGTCAGTCTAAGTACCTGCTGAGAGGTAAACAGTGATAAGCTCTCCCGCCACAGGGGCGGTGATGGTTGGCAAGAAGGCTATTTGCTTTTTGAGATCTTGGAAGGCAGCTTCTGCCTCTATTGTCCATTTGAAATCTTTTTTGTCAACACAATTTTTAAGGGTTTTGAAGAAAGGTAGTGATTTTTCAGCCGATTTTGGCAAAAAGCGCTTTAGTGCAGCGATTTTGCCTGCGAGACTTTACACTTGTTTTTTGGTTTGTGGAGATTTCATGTCAAGCACGACTTGTATTTGACTAGGGTTAGCTTTGATACCTTGCTTATCTACGATGTGTACAAGGAACTTACCCTCCTCAAAGCCGAATGAACATTTTGCTGGATTGAGCTTCATATTGATCTTTCTTAAGTTCCTGAAAGTTTCCTCCATATCATTCACGATATCGTCTTCAGTTTGACTTTTGATCACAAGGTCGTCGACATAGGCTTCCACGTTCTTCCCAATCTGCTCCGCAAAGGCTTGATCTATCAATCTTTGGTATGTTGCCCCCGCATTTTTTAGGCCAAAGGGCATCTTTGTGTAACAAAAGATTCCTTTGTCCGTGTAAAATGCAGTTTTCTCTTCATCCTCTTTCTTCATTTGAATCTGATGATAGCCCTTGTAAGCGTCTAGGAAACACCGATATGGGAAGCTGGCAAGAGAGTCGACCTTCCTATCGATTTCGGGAAGGGGGTAGCAATCTTTTGGAGAAGCTTTATTGAGATCTTTGAAATCTATGCACATTCTCCATGATCCGTTAGGCTTTTTAACCAGCACAGGGTTTGCTACCCAAGAGTGATACTTGACCTCTCTTAAAATACATGCTTACAAAGTCAACTTTTAATGGTCATGTTATCAAAAGATATGTTAACTACTTCTCTAAAAAGGATGAGGGGGGAGCTAGCAGCTGGGAGGTGGAAGCTAGAAGCTGGAAGGTACCTGCTTGTACAAGCTTTTCTACCTCCTCGTCTACAGCTAAGCTTCTTTCAGGGGCCAGGCTTCTTTTCTTTTGAACAACCGGCTTGTGACCGGGGTAGATGTTCAGTGAATGTTCAAAAGTGTTCCTGGGGACTCCTGTCATATCTTCCGGACACCATGCAAAAACGTCTTGGCTTTCCTGCAACAACTTTATTATTTTTCTTAAGATGTGACTAGAAAGGTTGTTGTTAACCTTGATTGTCTGTTCGGGATATGAAGAATTGAGGCTCACTTCTATGACCTGCTTCTGCTCAACGTCTGAAGCTTCCTCAGCTGAGGCTTGAGAAGAGCTTCTGCTGTGGGCTTCAGGGTGGCGACTCCTCCTTCTGTTAAGAACTTCATCATCCCGTGACTTGTCGAGACTATGGCTTGGAAGGCACTTATACCCGATCTCCCAATTATGATGTTATAATGAGAAGGGTGTCGTACCACAGCAAACGTCAGTTCCTCAACCCTGGAGAGGTCCCCGTCCCTAAGGCAAACTTCAAGAGTTATTTGACCCAAGGGGTGGACCCTCTCTCCTGCAAATCCAACCAGTGGTGTCTCAGATGGTTGTAGTTTCGCCCTTGTTTCTTCGCTGAGCTGGAGAAAGCATCTTTCATACATGATTTCAGCTCCTGCCCCACAATCCATGTACACCCGATCTATCAAGGAGCCATCTAGTTCGGCTTTTATGATGACCGGTGTGGTAATGAATGTTTCGGGATCAGACGGGGGGAAGTCAATGCTCTGTCGGGTCCAGGCTCCTGAGCGGGGTCTCCCAAAGGGCCTGGCTGCCGTGTGCACCATATTGCATTCTGCCCCCTTCTTGCTTTCTTTTTTATCTTTGAACTCCTTCACCAAGTGGGCCAGATCACCTGACTTAACAGCTTCTTCGATTCTCTTTTTTAACTGAAAGCAGTCGTTGGTGTAGTGACCAACGTCATTGTGAAAGACACAAAACTTTCCTGAATCTCGCTTGCTGACTGGCTTGGTGAGAGGTCTGGGAGGTCTGAAGCTGTACCTAGCCTCCTCAGTTGTGAAGACCTCCAAAGGTGTTTTTGTCAGTACAGTAAACACATGTTTTTCTTTGTCATGACCTTTACTTGAGCGTGGGGAATCTCGCCTGTCATCCCTTCTTTTGTGGTCATAATGGCGGTGAGATCGCCGTTCCACAAAGGGTTGAAAGTGTGGCTTCTTGTTAGGGGATGAGTTTCCCCTCCAGGGTTGACGATCTCGCTTCCTGGTCTCCCTATTGTCAAGTGCCTCCTCGCCCCGGAGGTAGGCTTCAGCACGCTCAAAGGTCTCTTTCATTGTTTGAGGGATGTTTTCATGGAGGTTTCTAAGGAGCTTTTTAGGCCTTATGGCGTTCATGAAGCCGGAAACACGCATTTTTTCCGTGGCTCCGTTGTAGCTCAGCCCCTCTTTTTTGTACCTTTCCATGAAGCTTCTCAGATCTTCGTTGTCTCTTTGTTGGATCTGATAAAGCACCGCTGCATCTTTGGTGTACCTTCTTTGCTGTGTGAAGTTCGTCAAGAAGCTTCTGTGCAAGTCATCAAAAGAGTGTATGCTCCCTGCTGGGAGGCTACTAAACCAAAGTCGTGCAGATCCAACAAGTGTTTGCATAAACATGTGACAACATTCTGCATTAGTCCAACGCTCTACGGAGGCTGCTCCGGTGAACACTTGGAGGTGGTCCTCTGGATCTTCTGTCCCATCGTATGTTTTCACGTTTGATGGCATCTTGATCTTGGCTTGGAACTCGAAATTAGCAATTTCTTCCGAAAAACAGGACAAGGAGCTCGATCTATAAGGTTTCGAGGGCTCGCTTGGTGTCGTTTGTCTGGAAGTTCCTGCCTCGTGTGTGACCACCGGAGGTGATACTTGCTGCGTGGTCACAGGAGGGTTAGTAGTGGGTTGTCCAGTGATGGGAATATTTGGAGCCTGAGGAGCCGTTAGGGGGGAGCTGGTAGGCGGAAACATCCATGGATAAGCCCCTCCCCACTGTTGAGCAGCCTGAGCCATCATGAAGGCTGCCATCTGGGGATGCATGTAGTTAGGATATGCAAATCCTTGAGGTGTGAACGGTGAAGGACTTGAGCAGTTGGCCGGGACTGGTATGGGAGAGACCACACTTTGGAGCAAGGGTAGTGACCTCAAAGCCTCTTCAAAAGATGTGGTTGTAGGAGGTGATACCGAAGGTTGTTGGAACACTTGATCCATAGTGAGCTCTAAGTTTCTTGGAGCTAGGGCTGGTGAAGTCTCTTGGTTCGCCCTTTCCACCGGTCTGCTGTGAGTTTCTCTTGGAGTCCAACGAGACGTAGAGGGGGAGGTTGTTGAATCAAAAGGTGGTGGTGGTGGAGTGAGAGTTATCTCTGGCTCATCACCATACGCAAGTCTAACCCTTACCCCTTTTGCTCGTTCTTCACTAACGTACCCATTCATCAACTCTCTAAGCTGCAAAAAATGTCTCCTTACTCCTTCAGGGGTTAGATCTATTTTTTCCACAGGGAAAAACAAATCGTCTCTTGGTGACGACAAACCCATTCGCGAAGGAGATGGAGTGTGAAAAGTTTGCAAGTCTTGAAGTGACGGTTCGACTTGAAGTCCGTCCGTTGTTGGAGTGTTTTGTCCAGCCATTTCAGAGGACGTATGGCTGGAAGCTGACACATTAAACGTCGGAGACGACCTGAACCCAGGGGGATCGTTATCCTCAGCCATGAAGAAAAGTACTTAGGAACAGCGTTGAGATCTAGTGAGGATCTGTTCTAAGCAGCGCTGCCCCACGGTGGGCGCCACTTGTTGCTACAACAAGATTATGGAGAGGATGGTACTAACGATATGTCTAAGTTCAGGGTTAGATTTGGTTATGACTCTAAGTGTTTAAGGTTAGAGAAATGTTAAGTAAAGTTAGGAGATAAGAGGAGAGAATGTGTGTGTGTGTTTTGAGAGTGGAGTGCAAGAGCCAATGTGAATGTAAGTTAAGTTTTGCTTCAGATTGCAGCAATATATATATACAAGTCTTTGTGTATTGCCCAAGCAAATCTGATCCAAATCTGAAAGGTTCAGGAGCTCCTGGCTCGAGGCTGCCCCTCGGCCAGTGCACCTTCCATTCTTGGCAGCCTGCAGCACCTCAGGTGTGAATAGTGGTTTATGTTTTTAGCTATTTTCGTGTAAAGGGTCTTGCTTGCATTAATTGCATTCAGCTTTGCTTTACCAAGGATATCTTTTGAAGATATTGCAAGATATGTTTGAATCTTTGTTGTGGGAATAAGTGTCAGGTTACTGTAGCGCTACTGTTCACGTACCAGGCTTCTGGCTCCTGGCTGCTGGCTTCCGGCTGCCCAACCAAGTGGTTATATGACCTACGTCATCAGATATATTCTTCATTATTATTGCATGTGGTCACATTTTTACCACATATGTACAAAACATTATGTAGTGCTCACTAGAATGGCAAAGTTATAATCAACCATGTACAAGTTGTTAAACATAGTGTACCATATAAACCTACATGATAGTTACATATATAAAAGTCAAGCAAAAATGTTGAATGTTTTGATTCATGTGTTTAAACTTTTGCTACTGACGAATCCATGAAGTTTTGTTGAAAGAAAACAAGAAATTTAAAGTAAGGCATTACTTTTGTGTTACTTTGCTACACACTTTTAAAAAGAAGAAAAATAGTCTTCACAAAAAAGAAATGTGACAGCTACAGCCTGACAGCTGCTCAACCTGGGTATAAGAGCTTACTGTTCACGGCTGCTTTACAGCTACTCAACCTGGGTACACAAGCTTACTACTGTTCACAAAAGTTTTACAGCTACTCAACCTAGGTACACGAGCTTACAGCTGACCACGAATTTAGAACTATTCAGCTTGGATCAACGAGCCTACAGCTCACTCCAGCCTTGTAATTATTATTTTTTTTTTTAGCATGGATAAAAAAGCTTACTTGTGATAAACAAGCTTACAAGCAAATGCAGCTAAACAAGCTTCATATTCAGCTACAAATGCTTCATATTTGTTACAACTTTACAAGCTTCCTGTTCACTACAACTTTAAAGATGTACAAGCTTCCTATTTATTGTAGCCTTAACACATCTTCAACAAGTATAAGTGAACCGGATAAACTGACTAGCAAGGTAACAAAGTAAAGCACCAAACGCAACCGACATCTACGAATACGGTCGTGAAACGGGTACCATAACACCATTGATAGGTAACCTACCTATTGAGAAGCAAAACATTTAACAACCTGATTTTTATCAGACACACGATAAGCACTGTTAACCGAAATATGTAACGTAAGTAGGTGTTCTATCTATGTGAAAATACAGATGACAGCTCCTTGCTTCCATCTAATAGCTTTCAGCTAACAGCTTCTTGCTTCCAGCTGACAGCTTCTTGCTTCCGGATAACAGCTCCTTGCTTCCCGCCGATAGATTCTTACTCCCAGCTACTTGGTAATCATGTTGTCAACGGGAGGTTACAGTGATTAATATCTATGATGTACTAATTCTATCATACAAATAAGATTATCCAGATAGCAACGATATGAAAAAAAAAAGCGAGAGGCCCGGAAGCCACACCTATTAGCTTCTCAGCTCATAAGCTCATAAACATCTTGCTACAGTGCCCAAAATATGTAACGGTTTGAAAACCATCATACATTCTCAAAACATCGAAGAGATCGCCAGAGAAGAAAAACTCTCTTTCAATATGTGACTTTAACCTACATAATAAAGGTAAATGTACGAGTTACACTAGCTAAAAGCAGACAAACGAGTAGCCCCGAAAAGACATGAAGTGTATACATAAGCCATACTTAGAGAACAACTACAAACAACAGTCTCTAGTATCCTAAACATACTTGTTTTACACAGACAGAGCCATATTTGTTTTTGAACATTTATACAAATGCGACACATGTCTTAAGCTATGAATCAACTCATATCAACACATGGCATACTAAACCTCTAGATGAAACAAAGACGGGTGATAAAAACCATGTACATGAGTAATGCTCCAAAGAAGCGAGTCGTGTTTGAGACTTAAACAAGTAACATCACTTGTGCAAGTTAGAGTCTCTATCAAGCTTACCTCACCTGATAGCAAAACCTTATATTCCATACGACAACCACGATGTCAAGAAACGATGAGATACACATCACCAGTGAACGTGGAAGGCTCTGTCTAAGACGCTTCCCACGTTTCGCTCAAATCAAATCTCACCATAAAATCCTTCGAAAAAGTCCAAAGAAGGGCGGAAATATCTTTGAATGTGACTGACAAATCAAAATCAAGATTTTTGTCCAAGAATCCTTTCTTCATTTAAAACATCATTGGACTTCCTCCGAACAGAAACAAGTGAAAATAATAACTCTGAAGACTACCTGCACATGTTTACAAGAGCAGTTGGAAAAAAGAAATGAACCAATGTCAAATATTGCCACACATTAACAAGCTCGACACAAATCTAGTTCGAATACGCATCCTTTGGTAATCAAACATAAGCTTCTTAACGAACTTCACTCAAACGAAGCTACATAAGAAGATTGTCAACATCTTACACCAAGATACGAGTATAAAAGACCTTTGAAACTTCATAGAAATATTAAAGGGTTATCCTACAACATAACCACTAAAAGGATAAATATACACAACTTCAAAAACGTTGTTCGAAGAAGACAAGCGGTCAAGGATTCCGACAGAAGCATCCTTCTAACAAGTAAAGAGGCTTCCAAACGAGCTGATAGCTTCCCAATGAAACAAAGCTCAGAAGCCATAAAAGAAAATATCCATAAACGTTTCTTTCCTTGTCATCAAGGACTCGTGAGAGCAAAGAAACAAACATGGCTTACACCTTAGGGAGGCTAAGATATAAAGAAGCCTTAAAACAGAATCACGAGCAAAGAAGCAAACATGGTTAACACCTACGCATGACACTAGCGCATCAATGATCATGCATAAACAATGCTTCTTACGTCTTTAAAAAGGAACAAGCACATATTCGCAAACTTCAAATGCTTCGCTCATAACATGCTTCGGAACACAGTAGTGTCTACATAGTAAGACAAAACTTCTCAATCATGATCTTCAAGCTTCAAGCTCCTAGCTATAAGCTTCCAGCTTCTAGCTACAAGCAGTGGCGAAGCCAGGATTTTTGGCCCGGGGGGACCAAAGTTAAAAAACCATTATTTTTTTTTATAATGCTTTGTTTCGGGGGGCCAAACTCAATATATATATAAAAAATCAACAACCGATCAACAAAACAGCACTTCGGGCGGAAAAAACTGGGGTGGCCCGGACCCTCTTTGGTCTCTTCAATGCCTCGCCAGTGGCTACAAGCTTCCAGCTCCGAGGTACAAGCTTCCAGCTTCTCGAGACGTTATAAACTCAAGCCATCTATATTCTTAAAGCAAAATGACATCGATATTTTCATAAAGATGTGATTATTTCTCACGATCACATTAACGTATCTATTGATACCACCAAGGCAGTATGGTTTATAACACACAAGCGGCACACGAAGCTTCTCGATTAATAAGCTACATATTGACCACTGGTATACAGGTCAAACCACAAAGCACAATGGTAACATCTTTACAAACGGATTAGTCAAGCAAGACACTAAACAAATCCAACAAACAAAGCTCCACATCCCTTTATAGGATCATGCTTAGCTTTGTTATCCTTTACTTCGTGCAATGTAATACAGTCTTACAGAAAACATTGTGACATACTGTGTTGGAACTAAAAGAAGAGGTTCCATAATAAACCCCTACACCAACAGATCCACTGATGGATCCCCAAGCCTCTAAATAAGGGCCTTGAAAGCCACGAGCTCAACCTCGTATGACAAGCCACAAGCTCAACCTCGTCTGACAAGCCACGAGCTCAACCTTGTTTGACCTTAACGAAACATGAAGGACACTTATGTCACTCTACTCATGATGATACAAAGTAAATAAATACTTCATATACCACCAAAGATATTATCAGTCCATTTGGACTTCAGAACCGTAAAAGCATGCAAACATGGAAGCATCATACGGAAGTATATAAAACGCTTGCTACTAGTACTAAAGCACTTTGAAGAACAATAAAAAAAAGAGGTCAAAACACGTCGACAAAACAACAAAGTAGCCTACTTAATCTCTATAGTAGCCAACTAAAACATCGACATAACAAAAACATTCAAGGCAAAGTTTTTCACTACACTCTCACCTAAAGACTAACTTTAGCAGAGAACGTGTTGATTAAAGCTTGACACCTCAGCCAACTTCACTATACGAATCAAATCAACATTTTCTAAGGATGAACGGACCCGTGGTCGAATCATTCATATGAGACTAACCTCTTTTCAACACAACATGATCCTTTAAAGGAACAACATGTCGCCTAAGGCAGATGCTTACCTTACCTAAAAAATAAGCAACTCCAAAAAGAGGAAACATACCTTTTAGGCTGAGGTGGCTGCTAAATAGCTATATCCATGAAATACCCTTCAAATGAACGAAGCTCATTCTATACCTTCTTCAATTGGCTTCGACTCAGCTTCAATGAGAAAACAAGCTTCACAAGCCTTTATTTATGGTAACATGGGGGCTCAGAGCTTCCCAGCCACTAAACAGTTGTTACAACTGTAACTCATTTAAGAAGCTTATAAATGAGAAGTCGAAGAACTAAGAAAAATATTGAGTCATAAACACTCATAACTACGCCATGACTACTTATGACTGGGGGCTGATGACATAGTTATATGAGTAAACTAGGCTTTTGCTCAAAAACTTAAATGGCAACGAGCATTTCAAGGATAAACTTTTGTTAAAAAACTAAGACAGCCACAAGCAGCTCGCCACATATGTATAATCAGCAGGGGAACCAAATAAACCCCGAGCAAGCCCATAGTCAGAGTAAGGTACGTGCTTCTTTATGGCATGAACATTGCTTCTTTTACTTAAAAAGCAAATGAATAAGCTACAGGATGAAGGAAGAAGGTGTCGAACTAACTGAAATACCGATACATCCTTCAAGCTTCAACTAAATAGCTCTAATTAGGTGATTCCACCTACATAGAGCACCTTAAATAGCTTACCTTGAATCGAAAGACTTTGGTATAAACAAAACCTACAAGGTCAAGGTTAACAAGCATCTCGCTCAATCATCAAAGAAACTTGCTAAGAACGGCTTGTGAAAGGACTCTTATGACAAGAATAACTTCTATACTAAATAATGAGCTTAGATGCACTAGTTGCTACCGTCAAGGATTCAATCTCTATTCGATGATTAGCTCCTACAAAGCCTACAAGGCTTAGAAGCACGATCGCAATCCATAAGAAGCTTTAAAGAAACTCATGGAAAAGCACGTAGGTCGTTAAAACAAGCAAAAACACTTCAACCTATGGGTAATGCAACAGCCAATAAGCTAATGAAGCAGCTCGAGAAAGCAAAAACGTAGCTCATGAGAGCATCAAAATATCTCACCTAAGCTAACGGCCTATCATCAAAACACCATGATAAAGCACCAGCCTATAATATAACACCGAAGCGACTTGCTTAATCACCAAAGCAGCTTGCTAAAACAATGGCACATGCTAAGAACCTAGCCAACGCGCTAGAGAAGAAAGGTCTTAACCTTAAACTAAAGCGTTTGACCATAACACTTTGTCTAAGTCAAAAAAAAAAAAAATAATAAAAAAATAAAAAAAACAAGTTCGGATTTGTTGAATACTACTATCAACTCTACAAAATCTATAAGATTGCTTGATCCGAAACTTCTAAGTTTGTAAAGACAATGGTAGACATGGGAAGACCTAAAATCGTCATAATCTCAAACTCAGAAGCCTAATCTTCAAAGTTTATCACCTCGGAAACACATGAAGCTCAGTTCATAAGCTTTCATGTATTCGAGCATATGCAAAATAAACGAATACCACATTATGATTCAACATGCATAGAAGCAATTAACCATTGCGTAAAATAAAGCTATGCCTTTGTCTCATGCGGTTTAAAGTTTATAATAGTAAAGAAGGCTTCTCCTATCTCAAGACATCTTCTTTTAGTTACTTTCCCCAGTAAACCAGCTCATAAAGACGATTAATCAAAGATCGTCGCCTAATATATCATAATAGCAATGGGGTGAAGTCAACTTTGTGTGAATAATGACAACATCAACGGATATATTCTCACACTTGACATTACTTAGAAATGTTACAAGGTACTTGTACCTTCCCCAAGTGTCGAGTAAGTCCGATTGCTATGTTTTCTACAATTGCAAAAAAGCTTTTGAAGCTTACACTAAAGGTAGACTAACTAACTATCTTATACAAGAAGGCAGTCCACCTTAGGGCCTTAGAAGCTCACATGCAACAATACAGAAGCTCACCTTCTCTATTACGGAAAAGAAGCACCCTCTTCTTCTCATTTAACTTTGTATACACAACATATGACAATACACCGAAGGTACAAGCTTTAACGTGAGCATGACATGCAAGAAAATTCACCTTCTTGTAAAAAGATAGCAAAAAATACCCACATTAGTGCATTACTAGAATCGCCAGTAAACCGATTCGCAGCCTTCAAACACTAATTAGGACATGGTTCCTAAAAGAAAGCTCTACAAAGTGTTAACTCATAAACGTTAATCTTACAAGATGAATACAATATTCATGAGGCAACCTACCTTAGGTAAGCTCGATAAAAAAATAAAACTTCTCATGAGTCTCTTTATCTGACGACGTTTAAAGTTTTTTAAGACTCATGGTTTCACATACACATTTAATTCATATTGGACCTTGTCTATTATCCTATCGAAGGGTGAGCCCCTCCTAACTAGGCTCCATGGGGTCCGGAACTACACCTCTCCATGTAAAGGGTTGAGCTCCTAGGCCATATCGCTCAACAGGAAACAAGGCGCTATACATTCCTGTATACAGGGTGAATTCCTAAAACAATACAATTCCATGGATACATAAAATCAATCCATGAAAGAGGGTGAGCACCTCACGCCAAATCTGCTCCATAAGTACAAGAAAGAAAATTACTCTAACTTATGTAACAAATCCAAGAAGAAAAAGCTTCTTGGGACTTAACAGATAGGATAAGGTGCATTAACTTTCCTAGTTAAATCAGGTAAGGTGAACTGCAGCACCGTACCTCGATGAGACTACTAAAACGATACACCATAAACGACAAAATTAAGATAAGTTATCTCCTCTAAGACTAAGAGGTCACATGAGCAAATCACATGTATAAAGTGCCTTCAAGGCCAAACAATTGCATAAAAAATTCATGTATCGCCCGCAAAGGCTAACATAACATCAAATGGGACCCGACGAGGTGTCTAAAATACCACAATGAGAATAAAAAAGCTCGTTCGGAAAACAGCCAATTTATCCTAAAAATTCTATCAACTCCGCTGCTCGTATAAAGGCACGAGTCATAAAAGAATCTGAAGTATCATGCCAACTAAAATGTCAGCGGATAGTGACTTTGAAAGGCATGGCTAAAGACACTTCACTCAAGAAGAACTTGACCTTCTTATGTCATATAACTTCAAAGGCATAAGCTCCCTAGACAACATGCTTGTCCACATATTTTAGCAACTCAATGCTAGCCATTCGTTGTTAAACCAAATCAAAAGAGACAAAAACCTAGTCTCATACTTTGAAGAAAAGAAGCCTCTTAAATAAGCTTCAAGAAATGCCTATCTATGCGTGAAAGAAGCTTATAGCATGGCAAAAGAAGCTTACCAGCATATATGATAAGCTGCTCTTCAAAGCTTACTAGTACATGCAAGTATGCAATAAACTAGCTAACCTTCAAAGCTTAATCATATGCACAATAAGTTCGCTAACATGTGTTATAAGTTCGTTTTAATACGAAATAATATTGCCAACATATGCAACAAGTTCGGTTTCATACAAAAGAAACTCACAAGCATGTACCACAAACGTATCTCAACAGGCAGGAAGCTCATCGATTTACCTCATCTGAGCTCACCGATTTTCCTAGTCTGCTTCTACCTGCTAGCTTCCATCGCTTATGTCAAAAAATGAAATCTACACGTCAGCTCAAAGACCCAAAACATCTGGGTAGACAAGCTGTTCTGTTTGATTAACAAAATCCAAAAGGTTTTACTCGGCAAAGGACAATTGGCAGGCACCCGAGCGCACACATACACAAATGTGACGGCTTCATGAATAGATACCCCAAGCAGGCTATTGAACTCTAAGATGTAAGAAGATTGTGTATATTGACCTTATAAAATCAATGTTCAAAGCCATTGCTTGTATCAAAGGCTCACCGATGCAATGCTTTCATTCACGGTCGAACTATTATGCTCTCTCAAGTACGAATGACAAGCTTACATTTTAGCTTCTCACAATAAAAATGATTGCTGAATACCTTCAAATTTTCGATAATAAGAAAACTTGAAAGTATATTACCAAGTCATGATGAGTTAGCCAAAAAGAAGCATAGTCTACTTTGATGTGCAAGAAGCTCGCCTTCTACCACATAGAGCTCACACACTACGCCTAGCATGTGTAACAACATGCAGCAGATTTGACCAAGTCAACATATCAACTTGATAAATATCACTTAGTACAAAATCATGACTTGCTAAGAATCTTCATTGAGCCATCAAGCCATAATCTTTCAATGGCACTTGACATTATTGCTCGAAGGCTAAGCTTCCCTTCAAAACTTTAACACGAGATAAATACATTATGAACAAAATATGATGTCATCTCGTTATTCGACTCATCACAGTCTTGACAATACAATGTAGAAGCCTAGTAAGCTAGAGCTCAAACGTGCCAAAGCATAACGAGTCAATACCAAATGCATGGAAGGTCGTAAAAGCTAACGAAGCTAAAGGTCGGCTGGCTAAAATCTTATCACCACATTTTGACATAGGCTATTTTATCACGTCCAATCAGGCAAACGATAGCCTTTCAACTTCTAAGAACTAAAACGGACTAAGAAGCTTGCAGCTACGAGCTAGAAGCTAAAAATCCAAAACCATCAAAAGTTATTCTAAGTCACAAACACTTATGACTAAACATCACAAGCGCTTATGACTGGGGGGCTGATGACGTAGGTCATATGACCACATGGTTGAGAAGCCAGCAGCCAGGAGCCCGGAGCCAGAAGCCTGGTACATGAACAGTGGCGCTACAGTACTCTGACATTTGCTTCCTCAACAAGCATTCAAGCATATCCCATAATATCTTCAAAAGATAACATGGGAAAAGCAAACTGAGCACAATTAATGCAAGAGAAAAGCCTTTACATGAAAATGGCTAAAAACATAATCCACTATTCAAACCTGAGGTGCTGCAGGCTGCCAAGAATGGAAGGTGCACTGGTCGAGGGGCAGCCTCAAGCCAGGAGCTCCTGAACCTTTCAGATTTGATTTAGATTTGCTTGGGCAATACACAATATCTTGTGTATATATATTGCTGCAATCTAAAGACAAAGACACATTCATACATCACTTGGCTCTTGCACTCCACTCTAAAAACACACACACACCCTCACTCCTCTCTTCTCTTAACATTCTCTAATCTTAAACACTTAGATCTATAACCGAACAATACCATGGACCTTAGAACATCGTCACTACCCTCCTCGCCATATTCTTGTTGTGGCAACAAGCAGCAAACAAATCATATTTGTAACCGAAAATACGAAAGTGAATTGCAATTTTGGTTTTCGGTTCAATTACTAACCATATTCGAATTGTGAATTCGGTTTTTGATTTCACAATATACGGTTTATTTGGTCCAGTTATCTTAAAAAATCGTAAAATAATTTGTTTAATCGATTAACCGAACCGAATAAACCTACTAAAGCGTTTGAATTCGGTTCGCTTAGCAAAAAAATTTATAACCGAATAAATTTACTAAAGTTGTTGAATTCAATTCAGTTAGACCAAAAAAGTTTATAACCAAATAAACCAAACCAAACGAACCATAACCGAACCAATTAGATAAATACATATTAGTATGTCACTAAACATCACAAGCTTAAAACATGTTTTTAAGTAAGGGGTGTAACAAATATATAATGGGTGTGTATAGACACCGTCTATTTAAGTATTCTTTCAAAACAACCTACAACTCCTCTTCAATCAACCAAACTCAAAGCTTATTAAAGATCTACGTTCTTGCCTCTTTTCACAATTAATTAACGCGGTAATGAGGCTCTTTTTTCACGCCCCTTAACGTTCCTCCTCTTCAGGTGCGGGCGGTGTACCAAGACGTTAATGGTGCCACTTGGGATTTACACCCTAGGCGTTAAGGTGTATCACACAACCTAAATCAAATCAATAAAATAAACAATTTAAATAAAACAATACAAAAAGAGACTTTTAAGGGTTTATTAAGATTTTTTTGCTTCTCTCAACCTTCCAACGTATTAGGTCATTGAGAGTTAGTGCTTTCCTCTAACACTTGAGTTTATGAGTTGATGAGTGTAGTGTTTACAAAACATTTTAGGTATTTGAAATTCACTTTTTAGACCAAGTGAAAATTTAGATTATACATTGAAACAAGTTAGGAGTTGTGAAGTGCACATTTTTTAAGACTAATCATTTTGTTTCTGCTTAAACATGCCACTGAGCAACGAGGTCCCGAAACAGGGTCGTGGTAGCGGAGTGCAATGGGCAACAACCCCTAGTGAGGTCGAGGCCGTAAAGCCCTTCAATGAGGTTGAGCTATAAGGCCAACTTTGAGACCTTTCATTTTCCTTTCTTTTTATGCATTTGAAAAGTTGTTTGAGTTTAAAGATCGCTATTAATTTGGATCGTCAATAGCATAAACAAATCTTCAATAGTAACTCAAGTTCACTAGTAAAGTTGATCTTTTGTGATAAATAAAATTCAGTAGTTAAATTGGCCTGCGGTAGTAAAAGTCCATATTGGTAGCAATGTAGTGATTAGTAGTAACTGATGCACCATTAGTGACAAATGAATAAATACCAAAACGGTCTTCAGTTGCAGTTTTGGTCTTCGTAGAAATTATAAACATCTGTAGAAATCTCTTAATTTAACTTGCTAACGATTGTCAGTTATGGATCTTTATTGAGCGTTGTGATGGTTCATTGAACATATTTGACCATAGTATAAAGGAGCTATTTGGTCTAATTTTGTAAGACTTTTTTCAACAGGCTTCACAGTTGGTCATGTACAACATAAAATAGATTTAAAACATTCATTAACTTAAAACACTGCATTGGAAATAGTCTTAAAACATACGTACGTCATTACAGACCATGAAACATTTAAGAATGTCTTTAAAATAAATAAGTTTTAAAAATCTTCTTAAAATGGATGTCAGTCTTCACATGTGAAGTAACTTGCAATCCATGCCATCTACTTTGCTTCATCAAAAGTCACCTTGCTAAGTGGTTTCTAGTTTATATCTTTCTTATATAGCCAAGCAATTCAAACAATTAAGAATTCGATATAATATCTATAATGTCTTTCTTGATCTTTATTTTTGTTCTTGCATTTTATTGTAAGTGTCATAGTCTTCTCAAATAATGATTTATCTTTTTAACCATTAATTTCTTCTTGGAGCTTGCACGAGGCAAAACTCATCTTAGGGGATGCACTAAGCAAACCAAACACAGCTTTAGGCCCACGTTCTTCTTAGGAACCCGCACTGGGTTCATCTTAAGGGAATGCAACAAATACAATCGTCTTAGCTTGCAAGTCTTTTATTTTATATATGGGCCACCTTACCTTCCATCCGGGTTATCTTAATGGCCCTAATTTGGTGTTACTTAGTTTCTCTGTCTTTAAGTTAGAGATAATATAATATATTCCTCATTCAAGTAAAATTAGAATCAACATTTGTCCTCATAAGTCAACATTCGTCCCAAAAATACATTCACTTCCTCTATTAATTAATATGCAGCCTGTATGTAGTGTTCAAAAAATGAAAACAAAAAAACATTCACCAAATACATGATACAATAGCTCAATCGGTCAGAAGATGAGTCGAGAACGAGAGTTGGCGGGGACAAGGGGAGAACAATGGTTGGCGGGGGAGAAGGGGGAAGAACGTGTGATGAACGTTCATCTTTTTTTTTTGGAAACCCCTTTTATCATAAAACATTATATTAGATTTTCTATTATATTCAATATTTACTTGTTTTTAAAAATTAAAAAAAAGTTTGGATATCCGAAATCTTTTGAAATCCACATCTGAACCAGAATCTGAAATTTCCAATTAACTGTAATTCGCTTAAAGCAAGTAGGGATGTAAAGGAACATGAACTGTCCTTGTCTATGTTCGTTTGTTAAAGAATTATCGTGTTCATGAACTATTCACAAACGTTTATCGAACGAGATTTCTTGTCTAAGTTAGTTCATTAAAAAACGAGCGTGTTCATGAATAAATAACAAACTTAAACAAATACAAGCAAATGTTTATGAATATAAATTAACACAAACGAATGTTCATGCAAACGATGACTACAAACATATTATCATTTTTAAAGAAAACTAGATTTATTCTCTGCGAGCCTTTTTTATTGGATTTTCATCACTTCCAATCTCGTATATGTACATATTAATAGGCAAGACTTTTTTTTATTGGTTATTTCATCACCTCCAGTCTCGTATATTATGTACATATTGGCTCAGATTAAAAAACCAAATCATTGTTGTTGTGGCACAGGTTGCAAGTACAGGGAACATCACTTGCCATCCATGTTAACCAACTAAGAAACAGTTTTTAAAATTTCATCATAGCCATAATAAATCGGTCTTTCCAATTTGTTCAAGTATCATCAAATCATATACTAGTTTTTGTAATGAAAAACAAAAGGTTTTCAACAATTTAAAGATGTGACCATCTAAACCACCCCACAATTCATAACCCACAATCAAATTAAACACCACATACCTCACACTCAAACCAAAATGTAAGTCAATCATCATCACACCAATAAAAGAAAAACCAACTTAAACAACCAAAAAACAACACGAAAAAGTTACAAAACCAAGCGCACTTCATCTTTCAATTAAAAAGATAATAAATAAGCAAGCTCAGGGGGTGTAAATACCCCATCATCATCGCCTAAATCATGTAAACCAAGTGCTTGAAACAACCCATCGCCACCTATGAAACTCTAAACCATGACCATAATAAATCATGGCCGGCAATGACGGGATTTTTCCAAAACAGTCTCGGATGTAGAAACATCGTCATCGACATGAACCCAGTACAGATCTATTACCATCACGACTACTACCCGACATCACAGCCGGAAACGGTGGTCTTTGAACCAACCACAAAGGCATTAGAATGCTAATCTATCAATAAATACACAAAATATCCAGAGTGAAACACCAAAAATGCCCACAACTTTACTGTTCAAAACCTTTCATCTACCACCCATACATCACCATAACGAATTTTTTTTCAAAGTCGTATTGTTTAGGAAAAAAAAGGATAATGGATATGTCAGAAAAAAAAAAAAAAAAAAAAAAAAAAAAAAAAAAGAGGATTATGGTATATCCGCTCTTAGCAAGAGCGGATTCTTCACAAAGTTTCTCACCTTCACTGTGTTGCAGGTAGACGTTGCAGGTGTGTCAGAGATGGAAAGATAATCCGCTCTTGCTAAGAGCGGATTCTTCACTAACTTTATCCATCGTCGTTACCATGTAAATTCTCACGTTACCATCTACATTTCCATCCATCCTCTTTAATTCCACGTTAAAACCAGAACCAACAGTGAATCTGATTCCTACCTATTCACCGGCAAAATTCTGATTCACATCCATCAACTATTTATATTAAAGATGACAATACACTGACACAGACATGGAAAATAAATCGAAGAAGACGACGTTGTTGTTGCAGGAAATGAAGAAGAAATGAAGAAGAAGAAGACGCTGAAGAAGAAGACGAAGCTTATATTATATAATAATGTATCCGCTCATAGCAAGAGCGGATACTCTCACATTCATAATTTAAACATTATTTAAATATGCACAAGACTATCTATATTACATACTTATTGCCGTTGATAAAAAAACATACTTATTCTTTAATAATAGTACCACACTTTAATTAATATATACTTTAAAAGAAAATCAACTATAAATATTTTTAGCTATAAATTACATGACATTTTCATATTCAATCACACCAGTTTCACATCTTTCTCTAAAAAAATATGGAAAAACGTCATGGAAAAGATGCTGAAATCCCCGACAACCAATACAATTCGCAACCGATTAAAAAAGCATCAAGTTGGGCTCCTAAAAAATGGCGACGTCTCAGTTTAAACATCAAGCGGGATCATCGTCTGAAGCTGAAGTGGAGCCTAAAGCATTGTCGGATGATGTGCCGCAAGAGGTCTTGGAAGAGGTGCCAGAACATGACCCTGAAAGCATACGTAATTTTATCTTTAGAAATGAAGATTCGTATAAATGGTCCAAAGACGTTGTTGAGTTCTATAATAATGGTGATGCTCCTTTTTGCTATTGTCGGTTTTTTGACTTAAACAAACTTGATTGTAATTTTTGGGGGACTCTATTAGGACACAATGGTGATGGACGTCTTACTCCACTAGTAACACTTATGTTTTTCATTAATTTATTATCTATTAATGTTAAACTTCTATATTTGTTATCCACTAATGTTAAACTTGTATATTTGCTACCCATTTTTAATGTTTGTTACAGCATGTTGAAGGTTGGGTGAAACGAATGATGCACATAAGAGTTGGGTTGATGAGAAGAAACGGGCCAAACGGGTTACATTGGACAATTCTACCACCACAATTTCGTGATGACCTCTTTGACGGTAAGGCCTCCAAATATGCCAATGGAACGCATGATCTGTACCCACCATTTTAGGAGGTTCGTTATGCTTATATTCCGTTATATGTATCGAAATTGGATGAGTAGTTACTTGCTCGTATCTACTTTCATACAATGAAGATGACTCAATACTGGTCTAACCACCGATATTTGAAAGACTATGATTGTTTAGTTGATCTCCCATTATTGGATCCGTTTGCCATTTTTTTCAAATGGTTATTGGAGGAGATTCATTATTGGAACAAATACAGAGGACCTTATATTTGTCCAGATGATAGACAACTAAATGTTCACGTGTTTAATGGGGAATACTTGCCAGTCGATGAAGTGGAACTTGGTGGTGATTCTGGGGTTCTTGTCTGCATGTTAATGCAAAATCTTGTCATGAACAAAACCGTCGATATGCAAGGAGATTTTAAAAACAAATGCATAAAATTTAGACAACATATGGCAAACCAATTGTATAGGACCCGCTTCTCACATGGTTAACAAACTAATAGGTTTTCTTTGTATCGTTAGTGTTGTAGTCGTCTATTGAATAAAATATTTTGATTTATAACCGTTTTATTAAATTATTACTTGCTTTTTAAATAATTTGCATTATTGCATTATATAATTTTAATATCTACATGCTCGATGCTCCATGAACTATTTATCATTAAATGTTATTTTGTTACTTGTATTTATTTAAAAACGCAACAATTTTAAGTGGTTCAAAATCACTCATGATATAAAAAACACAATAAAGTACAATCTTTTTAATACATGTGATATTGTTTATGATGTACTAAATGAGTTCAATACCACGGTGGTCCCATGTTTCTCGGTACGGGTTGGTCATCTTCATTAGGTTGGTCAGGTTGGCCTAGTTGTAATCCCAAGTCTAATTGATAGTTTTGGAATTGTTGGGTATAAGTATGGGTGTGGTTAAACAAGGATCCAAAATCCATAGTATCAATAGGGTAGTAGTTAACATTCAACGAGGTACCCACTTGAATGTTTGATATATCCTCCTCAGAATTTTGAAATTCAGGTCGGTAAGGGACCTCAGAAGTTTGCGTACCAACTTGATGGTTTGACGTTCCCTCTCCATAATTTGATGGACCCCCTTGAAAATGTGAGGTACCCTCCATATAATTTATTGTACCCATTTGAAAATTTAACGTAACCCCATGATGTTCATTATGATCTTCGTGTGAGTTGTTAACCCGAGACCCCCTTCGACCACGTCCACGTGTACTTTGTCTTCGTGCACGTTGCGGTGTTATCGGTTTCAAAATTGATAGGATTAGTCTGAATGTATGAAGGATGATCATTTTGATTAACCGCTCCTATGAGTTGAGCGGTCATGTCTTGGATCCCTCCGAAATTATTGTAATAATGATCAGGCCCCATGTTTCGCATTCTCATACTCTCTTGACCAATGAAGCCTAAACCATCCACCTAAAAAAACAAACAATTAAGTATAAGTTTGTCATATTATAAACATTTATATTTTATATTTGGTTATAGAAATTGTACAAACCAATAATCGAGAACTTCCTCCGTGATCCTGGAACCCAGTATAGATTACACCTGGAGTGTGCCTTGGGTCTTTCACATATAGAACAGTATGACGGTGGAACCATTCGTTGTAATCGAGGTCTACCGTAGGCGTGTTGGTAAGAACCCCGTTCAAAACATTGTGATGTCTATTGTTCCAATCTTCGATATACAGTTGATGGAAATCCGACCACTCAGTCTCTACCCTCCCGGTACGACAAAGTTTACGGAGTTTCTTAAGCTACATACGTGACAAAGGAAATGGGCGAGGGAAGGTCTGAACAAATCCAAACTGTCTCATCACCCTTTCCACCGGGTGATACTCCACGATAGACCAATAAATTAAATAACACTGGGACCGCCAACTACTAATGCCAGACGTGCAAATATCAGGGACAAGTTGCAGCAAGTTATGATAAGGCATCCAATCAATCTGTGAACAAAAAATTTAGTTAACACATTCTTAAATACTAACAATAGTGATTAAAAAAATGTGTGGAAAAAAATACGTCAGCCTCTCGTAGATTTTGGTGAGCCTTGATAACGTGTGTAGGAGTTTCTGATTGACTCACTTCATGTTCTGCCCACCTTGAAAAAACAATACAAAAAAATTAATTAAAAACTTGTTAATTAATAAAATAGTGATAAGATAAAAACTAAATAAATACCTAGCACCATATGGTTCCTTCCAATTGATTTTTTCGTCTAGAATTCTTGGGGCCAAAGGTAATATTCGAGTCCATGCCCATATTTGTAGTAGAGACATTGGGCCGCCCATGGTTACGACGTCTGGTTTGGCTCCCTTTGATAGTTCTCTATACAAACAGGCGAGTGCGGCACCCCAACTTTTTTGGCCACTGGATTTAAGATCTTTTAAGTTATCTAATAAATGCAAGGAAGCATGTGCATTATTTCCATCCGCTAATACGGTCTTAGCACATAAAATAAAGGATACACAACGTGCACGCTTGATGCACTCTTCTTCTGTAGATTGAGAGGATATAGGGTTTTGTAGCATAAAAATTATCATAGTCGACATTTTTATCATATTATTCTTGTAATCACTTGATTGTGTATCAAAACCAAGGTAATCTTGGCACAACTTACGACGTTCATTGTAGCCGCTTGAACTCTCGAAGCCGGTTAAGGCCTCACCCTCAACGGGTAACCCCCAGAGAACATTAATGTCGTCTAGTGTTACTGTCATCTCCCCGAATGGGAGGTGAAACGTGTTTGTTTCTGGGCGCCACCTTTCGACCAGTGCCTCAATCAAGGCACGGTCCAGTCTTCTGTACCCACATCCATATACTCCTTTAAAACCAACATAACCGATGTATTTTATCACTTTTTTTGTCAAAGTGATTTCATCCCTGTAAACTTTGTCCCAAAACGTAGCATCCCCCCGTTTCATTTTTATGTTGGATGTTTCCCCATCTTGTGGATTAAGGAATAATTTTTTAGCCCGATGCTCGGGTCCTAGATACAAAACTCGGTCATCCCTCGGACCCGGGTGCAAATGCATGTTCATATTCAAGGTGATTTGTGGTTTAGTTTTAGAGTGTAAGAACTTTGTTGGAGATTGAGTGTAAATAAGTTGGTAGTGTGGTGTATATGGTTGGTAGTGTGGTGTATATATATAATGCATGATCAAAAGAATTCATGCGAATTAAAAGAATTCATGCGAATTAAAAGAATTCATGCATTGTGTAATAATAGTACCGGACATTTATCACAATGAATTCACATGTTGACAAAATTCCATGCATGATAATTGAATTCACATGAGAATGATGACAAAATTACATGCATGATAATTGACAAAAGAACATGCATTTAAGTTTTCAACAACTTTTTATCTAATATTTTCTACTTGACTTATTGTAGAACATAATGCAACAAGTTATTAGTAGAGTGGAAGAAACACTAGAAGATTAAATATTATTTGAAATATAAAATTCCAAATAATTTATTGATCCATAAAACGGGATGTTACAATAAGTTCAACAAACACTAGAAGATCAAATATAATCTTATTCATACAAACCGGTAAATTTATTTCCAATGACAATCATCATTTGACCATTCTGAATCTGATGAGTGCTCCCCTGGATATGGATCAAAGTAGTCTGTAATTTCAACTTTTTATTCAGGACTATCATAAACATAAGCAGTTTTCAATACTTCTGGGTCTTCATACATATCCGGGTTCATTTTCGGGTCTTCCTCATTTTTCACAACAATCACTACTTCAACTTCTTTTTCAGGCTGGTGACGCTCACAAAATGTCTAAAGTAATACGAATGGATTCACAAATTCAAACTTTTTAGTAAGTGACAATGGGATTAGAACAACAAATTGAAATTTATAAACTTACACAAATTAAAATATCGATCTTAAAAAAGCAACGAATAGTTGTTGGAGCACCATAATGAAAGCATGGCACATTGGAGCCCTTATATGTGTTTGAAGTAGAAGAATTCATTAGAAAATTGGTTTGATATTAGGTAGTGTAGTATGGTGTATATATAGGTACAAAATGAGGTTTTAAACATTAATTTTTAAAACGTAAATAAATATGATAGTCACTACTATGTATAGGTTGGACTCACCGGCTTGTCGGTGTTACTTTTGTATGTAATAGTTTAACTTGTAATGATATTAGTGCTAGCGAACCTACGGGCGAATCTATTGATTCGCCCGCAGGCCAACATGTCTTTTGTTTTAGGTGTCGACTGGGCGAACCTATGTGCCCAGCGAACCTGTGTTGGTTCGCTGGATAGATTCGCTAGAGCGAATCTATCAGCGAACCTAACATCACTATATATTGTAACCTTATCTACAAGTTTAGTAGACTTTTGCACATCTTTTACTTAAACGATTTCTTACTGATTTGTGTTGTGTAATCGTTCTATTGAGGTGCTAGGAGCATATATCTTTCATCATTGTAGCTTATATACCTCAATTCTGTGTTAGATCTTGTTATTGGGTTATTTGGACTTTTACACTTTGTTCTACAAGTATTTGACATATTTGGGTTAAACAAGTCAACAAAGCACTGAAATCACGATCTGGATGGACCAACAATATGGTATCAGAGCCTTAGTGCTCTTGATTGTTTGATTCAAGTGATTTTTGTGTTGATTTTTGAAGTTTTTGGGTCAAAACTCTTTCGATTCTGTTTGAAGCTTGTTTGTCGTGTTTTGGTGTTGTATTTTGGTCAAAGTTTGTGGTATTTGGGCATACAAAGCTTTTAAAACAAACCTGTAGGCAAATGGTCAAGTTTTGAGGGTTTTCAAGCTATTTCCGTACTGTTTCAGAGTGGTTGAGCTACCAGCGAAACTATTAGTTCTTCCAGCGAAACTGCAGTTCTTCCAGCGAATCTAAATTCAAATTTTGTCCTGTTTTGGGTTGTGTTGTGGCCAGCGAATCTAGCATATCATCGAACGAAAGTTCATCTATTTGACTGACTGTGCAAGCGAAACTGCTGCCAAAATCAGGCCAGCGAATCTGTGCTTGCTCGTCAGCGAATCTGTTTGACTGCCTAGCGAATCTGTCACCGGCGAAATTTCCAGCGAATCTGCTGTGTTCTTCTAGCGAAACTAGCCAGCGAATCTGTCATTTTTCAGCGAATCTGTAGTCTGTTCAAAGTTATGACTTCTTCAACACTTAATATGAATGATCTAGACAGCGTTCAACCTAACAGGCCACCGAGGCTTGTTAGTGGTGAAAACTTTGAAGACTGGAAAAGATGTTTGAAGGCATTCTTCTACTACACCGACTACAACCAATGGGAATCTATAGTGAATGGCCCGCACGTGCCAACAACTGTTGAAGGAACTGTCACTTCAGTAAACACAGATCCAACTACTTTTACTGAAACTGATATCAAGCTACTGGATCGTGACAAGAAGGCATTAGGGGCACTGATACTTTGCTTACATCAGGACATCTTTAACCGGTTTGCAGAACACACAACTGCAAAGAGTCTGTATGATGCATTGTGTGAATTTTATGATGGGAATGAGGATCTGAAACTGGATAGAAAAGCTCAGGCTGAAAAGGAATTCAACTCTTTTGTTGGATATTCACAAGAGAACTTGACTGATATCACAAACAGATTCCTATCCGTGTCAAGTAATTTGAAGAAATATGATGAAAAGCTGGGAAATCACGAGCAAGTGGCAAAATTGTTAGATTCACTTCCTCCCCAATGGAGCCTTCAAATCAAGCTACTGAAACAAGAAAGGAATTTTCCTGATTACAAACTGATGGACGTCATCAACAAGCTGAAGTCTTTTGACCTTGATGTAAAAAGAAGAGAGTATAATCAGTCGATGATGGTTCCAAACATTCCCTCTCAAAATGCTGCACTTATCTCATCCGCTGCAAACTCTTATGTTTACAGTGCAGCATCTAGAGGATCATCTGGTCATGTATCTGCTAAGTCTGTTGGTGCATCTACTAACGCTGGTTCGAGCTCAAGTGCATCCGTCACCACACAGATTCCGTCAGATACTATGGCCTTATTTGGAATGTTTGTTCACAGTTACGAAGCTCTTGTTGCAGGTGAGTTAAAAGGAAAAGGTATGACAGTGGAAGACATGTATCAGGTGGATCCTGATGATCTGGAGGAAACAGATATTCAATGGCAGATGGCTATGCTCACTCTTCGTGCCAGACGATTCATGGAAAGGACTGGTAGAAGAAACTTTGGAAATCAAGGACAGAATGCTAAGCTGGGTTATGACAAGGGAAAGCTACGATGCTATAACTGCAAACAACTGGGCCACTTCAAGAGAGAATGCCCATTACCAATCGTCACTGAGCCAGTTAACTCTGCAACTCCAAGATCTGCTCCAATTCAAGAAAAGGTTGAAGAAGCTAAGTCAAAGAATGAAACTGCTCTTCTCACCAACTTTGACTGGAGCGCAGAAATTGAAGAAACCAAGGAGGAGATCAACCATGCGCTTGTTGCTGAAATTACTGAGTTTGATTACAATGATATAAATCTCTTTGATCCGTTCAAAGAGTTTTATGGAAAAGAAGAGGAGGAGAAGGTTGAGAATGTTAATGAAGTTCAATCAGATGTTATTGCTCAAGGACATCTGAATCATTCCGGGTTAGTTTGTGAAGCTACTGTTAATGAAGTGAAGCATGAGGAAGAGTCAAAAGTCAGCCTGGAAGAAGTGATTGAGAAGGCAAGGATAGATGCCGTCGATGAATTCAAAAGAAGCACTCCCTACTGTCAATGTGATCGTGCTCTGGCCGCCGAAAAACTGGTAATCGGTCTTCCTTACGACGTTATTGAAGATATGTGTTCATCTGCTTGCAAAATTCGTTTAATTGGCATATACAAAGCAAATAAATTGTTAATGTCAAACGAAAATGAATTAAAAAGAACCATCAAAGAGCTTAAATTAAGTGAATCAAAATATTTTGTTAAGTTAAGAGAAGCTTTAAAAGAAAATGAACACTTAAAAAGGACTCTTTTAGAAAAGAACTGTGAGATTAATTACTTGACTGAGCAAGTTACACTTGCTGAGTTTGAAGCAAGAAAACTCAAAAACAAATTGCAGCAGTGGACCATATCTGGTATGAAAAGGGAGGAACTTTGCAAGAATCAAAGGGGGGCCAGGGTCAAGACAGGTTTGGGTTTTAGTAAAAATGAAACATATGCATATCCTCCACCCAGTACTTTCTGTTATTCTCCTACACCTATTCCTCATCCCTCAAATGAGTTAATTCAAGAGATTATGCAGAAAGATACTGACAGTTCCATTGCAGGTTTAAGTGAAGTAAACCTTAAGGAAGTTAGAGAGGAGTACGCATATGGTGCGAGTGTTGGGCTCGGGTGTTCTGGCAGTATTGATTGCAGTAGTTCTGATTCCAAGAAGTCTTTTGAAGACATTTGTTTAGATAATTCTGTCTGTAGTAATGTGACATATTCAGACAATTCCATGTTTAATAGTAATTTAGGGTGTTCCACTTCAAGCCCTAATGTGTTTAATGATGCTGTTTTGACTGAAAATGTGTGTGTGAATGACAAAGACAAACTTTCAGGTCACATCTCTGAAAGTCAAAACAAAACAAACTGTTTCCAAAAGTTCTTTACTCACCAAATTCCATCTTTCACACCAGTGAGAATTTCCAAACCAAAAGAGAAGGAATCATCTTTTTCATACATTCTTAAACCAAAACCTGAATCTGATACAGTTAAAGTCACAACAAGTAAGTTAAAAGAACTCTATGACACTTATAGTGACTGTGACTCACAACTGTCTGAATGTGATGAAGAAATTGTAATGGATAAAATTCCTGTCAACAGAATTCCCAAAACCGGTTTGAAGTCTTACTGTTTTAAATGTGGAAATACTGGTCACACTGTCAAGCAATGCCCTAAGTTAATCAAAAATAGCACAAAGCAAAAATCCTTGGGAAAAAGATTAAACACTTTTGTAAATAGTTTCTTTTGCAATACTTCATCTGTTTCACCACCCAAGTACACAAAAACTTGGGTGCCTATTGCAAAGGTCTAACTTTTTTCTTTTCTTTTAATAAATGTCAGGAACATTCAAATGCCGTTGTAAATAGTCATTGGCATATTGACAGCGGATGTTCCAGACATATGACAGGATTGAAGGATCTTCTTACTAACTATAGGATCATAAATGGAGGCTATGTTGCTTTTGCGGGTGATAAGAAAGGCGGGAAGATGATTGGTCAAGGAGAAGTCTCAAATGGCTCACTTACTTTGGAAGATGTTAACTATGTTCCTGAACTGGCGTTCAATCTTCTGAGTGTATCACAAATCTGTGATAAAAATATTCCTGTGATGTTTCTTCAAAACGAATGCCTGTTCTTGAAGCCAGAGTTCACTATTCCTGAAGATATGGTGATCATGCGAGCTCCGAGGCGAAATGATACCTATATGCTGAATATGGGATCACATGAATCAAATTCCACCGTGACATGTCTCCTGTCTAAAGCATCATCCTTTGAATCATTTTTGTGGCATAAACGTTTAGGACACATCAATTTTAAAATTCTGAATAAATTGGTTAAGAACAATTTGGTCAGGGGTTTACCACAAAAGGATTTTTCTGTGGTCGAGAAATGCATGGCTTGTGCTAGAGGAAAACAGCACAAAAAGCCACATAAACTCAAAATTACAAATACTATCTCAGAACCCCTCGAATTGTTACATACTGATTTATTCGGACCAATAAGTGTCAAATCAATTGCTAAAAAGTCTTATTGCTTGGTTGTCACAGATGATTACTCTAGGTACACCTGGGTGAGATTCATGGCAAACAAGAGTGAGACAGCAGAAGAATTGATGAAGCTGATACCTCTAATAGAGGTTCTTGGAAAGAAGAAGGTTCAAGCCATCAGAAGCGATAACGGAACTGAATTCAGAAACCACATCTTCAACTCCTTCTGTGAACAAAGGGGTATTCTCAGACAGTTTAGCGCTGCTCGAACACCACAACAAAATGGTGTTGCTGAAAGAAAGAACCGAACCCTTGTGGAGGCCGCTAGAACTATGCTGATCGAGTCAAAACTTCCAATTATTTTCTGGGCTGAAGCGGTTAATTGTGCAGCTTATGTTCTTAACAGGGTGCTGATAGTCAAAGAAAAGATGAAGACTTCATACCAACTGTTTCGAGGGATTAAGCCGCTGATTGACTTTCTACGCCCCTTTGGATGTTCTTGCACTCTACTGAATACTCAAGATCAGAAGACGAAGTTTGGGGCTGTCTCTGATGAATGCTTCTTTGTGGGATACTCGACCACACAAAAGGCGTATCGTGTTTACAACAAACGTACGCGGATTGTGCAAGAGTCCTACTACGTTGATTGGCAAGAATCTAACACTACAAGTATTGGTAGTGAACCAGCTTGGTTTTATGATGCCACCACCATTTTCAAATCATTTAATCTTCCCGACTCTGACGATGACGACATCATTCCACACACATCGGTTTCTATTTTCAATCATACACCTATACCATCACAATCACAACCTTCCACATCAGCTACACAACTACCTCCCACATCATTTGACATCCCATCACCTCCACCAAATAATCCATCACCACAAACGGTTCAAACTTCCACATCAGATATTCCATCCACATCCAACACCATTCCATCACCTACACCTACACCTCCACAACCATCAAATCAAACACCCACAACCAACCAAAATCCCTTACTACTCAACACTGACTTCAAAACCCTGAAAAACCATCCTCACGATTATATCATTGGATCTATTACCGATGGTGTGCGAACCCGGAGTCAGAGCGGTTTGATTAATGAATGTCTTTATGCTGCCTTTCTGTCTCAAGTCGTTCCAAAGAATTATAAACAGGCACTTGAAGATCCGAGTTGGGTGGATGCCATGCAAATGGAACTACAGCAATTCAGGAAGCTCAAAGTTTGGGAACTGGTTGATCTTCCTCCTAACAAGTGTCCAATCGGCACTAAATGGGTGTTTCGGAATAAGCCAGATGATCGTGGTGTGGTAATTAGAAATAAAGCGAGACTGGTTGTTCAGGGATTTGCTCAGGAGGAGGGGATCGACTACACCGAAGTTTTTGCTCCAGTCGCTCGCCTGGAAGCCATCAGAATCTTTCTTGCACATGCTGCAAACAAAAACTTTAAGGTTTATCAGATGGATGTGAAATGTGCATTTCTATACGGAGACATTGATGAGGAGATCTACGTATGTCAACCACCAGGGTTCGAGGATCCTGATTTCCCGTCAAAGGTTTACAAGCTGGATAAATCCTTGTATGGGTTGCATCAAGCTCCAAGAATCTGGTATGAAACTCTGACACAGTATCTCCTCAGTAAAGGTTTCTCACGTGGGGCTATAGATATGACATTATTCAAGAAGGAGGTGGATGGCGAGCTACTGATCGTTCAAGTGTACGTTGATGATATCATTTTTGGTTCGACAAATGAAGGGTTGTGTAGAGAATTTGAGAAGGTGATGATGGATCGTTTTGAGATGACCATAATGGGGGAGATGTGTTTCTTCTTGGGGCTGCAAGTGGAGCAAAAGCCGGATGGAATTCTAATCCACCAAGAGAAATACATCAAAGAAATCCTCACGAAGTTTGGCATGGACGACTCTTCTCCAGAATTGATTCCTTTTACTGCTCAAACATGCCTTACTTCCGATGATAATGGGAATCCTGTGGATGCTCATCGGTACCGCTCGATGATCGGATCTCTCATGTATCTGACTGCAAGTCGTCCGGATATTACATTTGCCGTTTGTTACTGTGCTCGCTTCCAAGCAAATCCAAAAGAATCGCATGAAAAAGCTGTTAAACGAATTTTCCGTTACCTTAAGGGTTCCTCTCGTTTGGGACTTTGGTACCCAAAAGGTGGGAACTTTGATTTACATGCCTTTTCTGATAGTGATCATGCTGGTTGCAGGATCAACAGGAAATCAGTCACCGGTGGATGTCAATACCTTGGAGAATGTCTTGTTTCGTGGCAAAGCAAGAAGCAAACAACAGTCTCTCTGTCCACAGGAGAAGCAGAATACATTGCTGCTTCAAGTTGCTGCTGCCAAGTGCTGTGGATTCAACATCAGATGATGGATTATGGCATCAACTTTCTTCACACGCCACTCTTTTGTGACAATGAAGCTGCTGTTGGAATTGCCAAGAATCCCATTCATCACACTCGAACCAAGCACATTGAAACAAGAATTCATGCAATCCGGGATGCACAGGAAAAGGGGTTTATTGATATTATTCCTATCGAAACTAGAAAGCAAAAAGCGGATCTTTTCACAAAAACTTTTGATAAACCACGTTTTTATGAACTGATCTCCATGCTTGGGCTTATATCTTTTTGAAAACCTTTTCTGTGAGAATCCTTTTGTAAATATGTAAATAATCTGGTCTTTGTAAATAATCGGGTCTTTATCCTCTTTGAAAAATCCGTGGGTCACTCGATTCAATGCTCCGCTTCTTTATTTTATTTCATCTTCTTTTGTTCTTCTTTAACTTTTATGTATATATATATATATTAAGAAAATCTGAAAAACAAAAATTTCTTTTAGACGGCTACTATTTAGAAATTTTGGGGGAGATATAAAAGACTAACTATTTATAGTTTTTCAAATTTTGCTATTTCAGGATCTCCGTTTTGATTGGTGTTGAAAAGTCGTTGAAGGAGGTCAGAAGCATTGCGTTTGGGATATGTCAGATAGGCTCAGCCCGAAAACGAAGTAAACAGTGATTGAGCAGCCAAACATAACGCTCAAGATCTCGACAGCAAGGATTATCTCCTTGACGTGATTGGATTGCACAAAGATAATGGTTCTGTCAAAAATGGGTTGAGAGTGTCAAATCTTTGTCTTGATTTCCCCAAACATCCCAAATCACCCTCGCCCTATCCCCGAATCGAGTTTCTAGTATGCAAAACAAATAAAAATAAAAAGCTGCTAGGGATGCTCTTCGGAAAAGCCTCTGAGTGAGTTACTCGTTAACTCCTCAGAACGTTTTGTGTCAAGTGCTTAACTCCTCTGCTATACGAAAGTATTGACCTGGAGTTGGTGGATCTTCTCTGCTATACGGAAGTATTGACCTGAAGATTCACCGAGCATGCTCAAATGTTTATCTCCTCTGTTATACGTCAGTATAGACCTGGAGCTCTAGACTATTTGAGTTTCCCAAATAATAAGTCGCATTGTATTCAAAAGAATCATTTGCTGACATAGCTCCACTCACAAAAGAAAAGATGCAGAAACTGCACAAGTGTCAAAAGCATCGGTCAACATTCAAAAGTTGATTTTTGAAACTCAAGCAAAGTAAATCGTATTGCTCAGATATACCCTGATGACAGAACTTGTTCTTTTTACCTAGACGTCTGTGGGGACCAAGTTGTCAGAGACTCTTCAATTAAACCGAAAACATGATAAAAGAAGCTGCTGATCTCTTGTTGAAAGGACTAAGGCATGGGTTTAAATGGACAAACATATCTGCAATCCCGCCAATCGATGATTCTCCGGATTCCACTCAAAACATCATGAAGAATATATATCCTTTCTAGCGTTTAAAACCGTCTCCTGTTATACTAATCTTATTTTATTTTATCTTATTTTATTTTATTTTATTCTAATTTTATATTTTAAATTTTAATTTTTAGGATTATATGTATATATGTTTATTTTTGGGGCGTTGATGTCGTGGGACGTTTTCACGGATTTACAAAGACCTTAAAATTTAAGAAAATCCAAAAATTCTTTTTTTCTTTTTCTTGTCTTGCGAATCTGTGGCGAACCTACAGATTCGCTCGGCGCCCAAGGTTCGCCCGGAACCTTTTTTGTTTCGCTGACATGAAACATCGTTGTTTATGTGTCAGCGAACCTGCTGGCGAACCAGTTGTGTGCCTTGTCTTTTGGTCTTCCGGCGAACCTAAGGTTCGCTGGTCTGTCTGCCAGCGAATCTCTGGGTGTATATATATACAGTGGCAGCGAAGTTTTCTCACTTTTTCGCTGTCATCTACTGTAGCAGACGCTTTTAAAATTTTCAAACACCAACGTTCGATTCTCACTTACTCACCGGTTTTTCACACTTAAACTTCACAAAAATTGTCTGGTATGTAATCGTTTTCATCCTAATCAGTGTTTTAAACCCTAAATCGCATCATTTGTCTGTTAAATCTATCGATCCTTGATTATGTTGTGTTTAAAAGGCTGATTGTATGTTAGATGTTAGGGTTTTACTTCATAATAGCCTCGTCTTGTGATTATACTACTTGTTTGTTGCTTTTAATGCCTAAAAATTGTTGACTGTATGTGATTTCGGCCGTTTTTCAAAAGCTAGGGTTTCCAGCGAACCTAAGTGTTCGTCTGGCGAACCTGAACGAAAGTTCAAGTCTTCGAGCGAATCTATGTCGTTATGCTGCCCGCGCAACAACATAGATTCGCCCGACAGTTTCTAGCGAACCTATACATTCGCTCGACAACAATGACTGATTTTTCATGTCAGCGAATCTATAGGTTCAGGTGCCAAAATCTCAGGTTCGCTATACCAGCGAACCTAATATCCAGCGAATCTATTTTCTGATTTTCAAATCTTCATTCCTGACCAATCTCCGTTTATTTTTTCAGGCACTATGTCGACATTATTCTTCGAGAAGAAGCACAACATGTGTGCTTTACTCGACGAAAATTTTGAGAAGGCCGTGAGCTATAGAGATGCAATCAAGTGGCTGAAATCGTCTCATATACATTATGCCATCTCTCACTCACCAACTATATATGAGACGTACGTTCGGGATTTTTGGGGATCCGCTGTTATGAACGTGTCGGTGCAACCGTCACGCATTTGTGCCAAAGTCGGTGGGTATAACCTGGAGTTCACAGAGGCTGATCTAGCCAGGATCCTTAGACTGGAAGAGGATGTAGGAGATGAAGTAAATATGACCGCAGAGGAAGTGTACGGGGCACTTCGGACTGCCGGGTATGAGGGGCCGATGCCTGGCGAAAAGAAGATGGAGTTTGTCAAGTCGTACCTGATCCAGGAATGGAGGTATATAGCACATGTGTTTATTATGTGCCTGGATCACAGAAAGGGTGGTACGGACGGGCTGAACCTTGACTGGGCAAGAGCTATGGTGTTATTCTGCCGAGGGCAGAAAGCAAACCTTGCAAAACTCATCTACAATTATATGCTAGAGAACATCCATGCTTCCAAAGGGGCAAAATGGCTGATGTATCCACGATTCATTCAGATGGTGCTGAATGACAAATTGCCCGATCTGCCGATTGTAGGAGCTGAGTTGAAAATCTGGGATATGCATTCCAGAATCTTCAAAGATTGTAAATCGGTTAGGTCAGACTGTGTGGGCAGGACTGCGTATTTGTGGGAAAATATGTATCCGGCGGATAGGTGGGTGTATATTCAGAGGTTGATTGAATCAGAGAAGAAAAGGGGCGGTGAAAACATTGATGAAGTTGAGAAGAAGATTCGAAAGAGAAAGGCGTATGCAAAAGATAAGGATTATTCATTTGATAGAGAGGTGGATGAGATCCAGGCCGAGATTGATGCTGGGAGAGAACTGAGGACAAAGAAAAGGGCTGATACACATGCTGAGGGGTCAAAGAAGGCAAAGCATGATACAGGGGGTACATCTGCTGGGTTTGGGAATGAGTTGAAGGATGTTGTTGAGAAATTGAATGCTGAATTGGCTGAGCTGAAAAGTAAGCACGAAGAATTGGAAAAGCAGGACGCAGAGAAATCTACTGTGATATATGAGATGGGCCGGATGATGAGAGACCAGCAATGTTTGATCGTAAGGATCTTCAAAGAGCTGAATGACTTGAAAGAAAATGCTGGAACTGAACCAGCTATGACTGAGGCGGAACTGAACTCCTTGACGGATATTACAAGATATCCGTTAATGGATGTTGATTTTGGTGATAAAGGTAAAGCTGATGAGGAGGTATTTGATGAGGAGATGGGGATCAATTTGGATGTGTTTGAGGGAGAGGAAGTTGTTGGTGGATCCGGTGTTGATTATACATTGGTTGATGAACCTGATACTGATTTTGATAAAGACAGTGAAGAAGACTTGGATGACGAACCTGAGATGTATAAAGTTGAAGAAAAAGGGATGAGCTACCAGTTTGAACACGCTGAGTTAGACAAATCCGAGTGGTTCAGGAAAGAGGAAGCTGTGGTGCCCGAGGTACCGATATTCCAAAATCTAGACGAACCCACCACCAAACAGCAAGATAGACAGATTATAGCATGGAAATATAACTGTTTGGTGGATGCTTACATGATTAAAAGGAGGGGTGGCGACATTACATACGTGAAGAACCGAAAGCACTTTGCCACCTTTCCTCGATGGGACTTGAGGAGACTGGCAGAGCTGCCCCTTTTAGGGAAAGAGGATAGCGGTAGGGCATGTGCATTTGAAGCTGCGATCAGGGAGGCCGCTAAGTCAAACTTTGTTGAATTCGGATACCAAAAGCCTAGAAGGATGAGGCAGAAAAGGGATAAACATTGGGTATCGTGGAAGGGCAAAATTGTTTTGAAAATTGCTGCTCCGAAAGTGATGACGAGGGTCAGGGTCCCAGATACACAGCCACCCAGATTGCAGGATTTCAGCAAATGGTTCTATGATAATAGCACTGGGGAGGCCATAATTAGACTGAGTGGAGATGACCGTCCAGAAATTCGATTGTTTGATCCGATGGAGGTCTTCTCTTTTTGTGATGAGGACTTGAAGGTGCTATGTGAGCACAGAATTAAGCACGGGGCTGGAGATGACACTGCTGCTGAAGCAAACCTGTTCGTGAAGGTTGCTAACAAAGCCCGGGGGATTCGTGCAGAACTGAAGGAGGTAAATGAGAGGTTGAGGAGGACTGATGATCTGAAGCTGGAAATGGATGACTTAACAAGACAACTAGATCGTTCAATTGAGCAGAGGTTTGAGAAACCTGTTGAGGTGATTGACTTGGAGGTTGCTAGCGAGGAGCCAACAGCTGAAATTCAGGCGGAAACAACTGTACAACTTGAGCCTGATACTGAGGTCGCTGAAACAGAGTTTGTGGATTCAATGTTAAATCTGAGTGAAGATGAGGCCGGAACTGATGATTTTACAAATCCAATGGCCGGGATCAAAGAACGGGCAGGAGCTTTTATTGAACAACTTTGAAGCCAACAAGACAGGAGCTTAAACAGAAGACTTCCCCAGGTGAGGTCCAACCTAGGGGGAGTATTGATAGTCACTACTATGTATAGGTTGGACTCACCGGCTTGTCGGTGTTACTTTTGTATGTAATAGTTTAACTTGTAATGATATTAGTGCTAGCGAACCTACGGGCGAATCTATTGATTCGCCCGCAGGCCAACATGTCTTTTGTTTTAGGTGTCGACTGGGCGAACCTATGTGCCCAGCGAACCTGTGTTGGTTCGCTGGATAGATTCGCTAGAGCGAATCTATCAGCGAACCTAACATCACTATATATTGTAACCTTATCTACAAGTTTAGTAGACTTTTGCACATCTTTTACTTAAACGATTTCTTACTGATTTGTGTTGTGTAATCGTTCTATTGAGGTGCTAGGAGCATATATCTTTCATCATTGTAGCTTATATACCTCAATTCTGTGTTAGATCTTGTTATTGGGTTATTTGGACTTTTACACTTTGTTCTACAAGTATTTGACATATTTGGGTTAAACAAGTCAACAAAGCACTGAAATCACGATCTGGATGGACCAACAAAATAAATGTATCCATTTATTAAGGCCTGGTCTATTCAAACACCATGATTTTCTAACCAGTCACCATAATAACGCCCGTTAGATGGCTAACGGGCGTTAGTTATTAATTAAACACATAACGACCGTTATAACTCTAACGAGCGTTAACATTAACTACATAACGACAGTTAAACTTATAACGGGCGTTAATATGTTCGTTAGAACATTAATATATTTTTAACGGTCGTTATATTGATAACGATCATTAGAACATAAGAAAGACGTTTCATTTCAAAACTAACGGCCCGTTATCATCCTAACGGACGTTAGCCATTAATTTAAATAGAATAACGGCCGTTAGAATCCTAACGAACGTTATATATATATATATATATATATATATATATATATATATAGGTGGAGGTTCATTTGAGAAGATTCATATATTGCGAGAAGAAAAAGAAGAAACCTAAATCACTAAAAAAACTTTTCATTTGTTTAATTTTTTAAATAAATTCACTTCCTACTTACAAATGTGTAAGGTATAAACTAAAAAAAATCATTAAAATATTTTTTACGTATGTATTTTTAGCGTTTTAAATTTACCTACACACGTGTAGGTTATGTGTAAGTAACCTAACATACACATGACTTCCACATGTGTAGGTTTAACAAATAAACGAAATTTATTAAATTTTATATATTGAATATCAAAGTTAATGAATAAATGTTGCATTTCTATCATTGTTTTGCAAGTTAAAAACGTTTTTGGTTGAAAAAATGAAGAATTTAGCAATTTCTTTTTCTTCTCGCAATATTTGCTCTTCTCAAATGAACCCTCCCCTATATATATATATATATATATATATATATATATATATATATATATATATATATATATATATATATATATATATATATATATATATATATATATATATATATATATATATATATATATATATATATATATATATATATATATATATATATATATATATATAACGGGTGTATAAGACGCCCGTGTATTCTTCACAACACCCAAACAACAACACACACTCCCAAACATATTAACGGGCGATTTCGATCTAACGGGGGGGTGTTTCCGACAGCCAACGAATTTTTAATTTAACGGTGTTTCCGACCACTCAAGCTTTCGGGTATGTTTTCTAACTTGTTTTAGTTTTAGATTCGTTAAGTTTTAGTTGAAAACACGTTTTGTAGAGATCTATAACTTGATTCGGATTCGTTAGGTGTAGTTGATTTGGATTCGTTAGTTGATAAGAAGTTTTGTGATTGTGTGGTTAATGGTGAAGAATAGGGGAGACGATCGTTGTTCAAGAATTGCAGATTAACGACTGTTAAATGTCTAACGGCCGTTAGATTCTTTTGATTTTTTAATTTTTTTTAAATCTTAATTGGTATAAAAATAATTAAAACTTATTTAGAGTATTTATTTTGTTTTATTATTTAAAAAATTAGATTGGTTTTTAAACTAGTTAAAAAATTGAATTGTATATTATTAAAGGTTATGGGCCCACGCAAGCGTTCACGTCCTGATACTGAGCCTGAGGGTTCTGCTGAGTTTCTAGACGACCACCCTTATTTGCAGTTTGGTAGAGGTACTGAGGCGCGGAGTCGTCTTTGGAGGTTGGTCGGTAGGGAGATTAGACCGACACACACTATCGATTGGAAACTTTTGAGAGATCTTCATGACGAAGATCGAGTAGTGGATCTTGTTGGTTTAGCTGGTTCTACTCCGTGGCGACGGATGTTTGATTCTGGGCACAGGAGGTCATATAGGGAGATGTGTCTAGAGTTTCTGTCCACATTTTCATTTACTCCCCCACCTCGTGATCCCACTTCATCCATTGATCGCACCACCCACATTGTTGTTTCATTTTATCTTGGTGGGGAGCTTCGACAGTTTATTTTAGCCGGGTGGGCTACGGGTCTTGGATTTTACACAGTGGATGAGACGTTAGACCCTCGGTTCTATACTGATGAGATTGAGTCGGAGCCAACGCCATTGGCAGCATGGTGGCCGTCGATCAGCAACAAGCCACCCGTGAGAGGTATCTTTAGATCGACTGGCATTAGGGATCCACTTATTCGTTATCTGCAGAGGGCGATTGCAGGTTTGTGTTTAACCGTTAATATATTTTGTTTTTATCTTTTTATTAAACATTTTTTAATAAATATGAGTTTGTAGGTACGATTAATGGGCGTGAGCTAAGTACCGAGCAGGTTAGGTACGACGACATGTTTTATTTGAGAGCGTTGATTGAGCATAGGAGGGTGAATCTGGCTCATTGTATGGCCAGCTACTTCTCGAATATTTGGTCGGGAAAGGTAATATATAATTATTTAATTATCTTTTTTATAGTTTGTTTTATTATATGTTTCTAACAAAACATTGTGTTTTAGATGAAGAGCCCTATTGTTTGTGGGGCATATGTGACGGTTATTGCCTCTTAACTTGGGTTACACACTGACGACTACCTTGTCCAGCAGACGGCTGAGGCGTTTCCCAGTATTCTTGGGGAGTCTACTGCGATAGCTATGTCGATCGTCGGTAGATTTGATGATGGTATTCATTGGGTTACATCTGACGGTGCCATTTGGACACCCCTAGTAGAGGGAGAGGACCAGGACCAGCACCAGCACCAGCAGGAGGATCAACCGGGGACTTTAGGAGGTGCACCGTCGTCATCTCAGAGAGTTATTATTAGACGTGTCCCTATGACGGCTGATTTTATGGATGAGACCCTTCATTTGACCCGACAGATTGCTGATTTTACCGTCTGGCAGGCAAAGGCAGCAGAGAGATGGTATATATCTCATGGTGTCACTGACTTGCCTCCGTTACCTGTCATAGTACCATGGGTGCCTACAGATCATGGTGCAGGAGATGGGCAGGATGGTGCAGGAGATGGGCAGGATGGTGCAGGTGATGAGCAACATGACGATTGATTACCTTATCTGTTGAAATTTATTTTGTTTATATTTTGATATTGAAACTTAAATGTGAATGTTCATATTTATTTTGTGATGTTGAAACTTATTGTAACTTATATTTTGTGATGTTGAAACTTATATTTTGTGTTGTTGAAACTTCGTTTTTTTGGTTCGTTTGATTTGGGTGTATAATAGGACCAACATGGAGTCATTTTTTGTAAAAAAAAAGTTTTTTTAAAACTTTGTTTTTTTGGTTTGTTTGATTTGGGTGTATAATAGGACCAATATGGAGTACTTGTATACAATTAGAATAACCACCTGGCATATATGATTGGGTGAAACAAATTAAATACATAAAATAAAATAATATATTTGAAATTTACATAAACAATTAGAATAAAGAAACATATTAGGGATCTACATTTGGTTTCAAGTTAACATATCTTTGTAAACGTTCACCGTATACGTTTTGCCATTCCTTTGAGGCAGGTGAGCTGAAATTACGCAAATAACCACCTGGCAACGGCATCGGGCTGTCATCACTTAATACAACGTTAATAAAGTGGTTATTATGAACATAAGCGATTGTAATTATCTGGTGATTGGCAATATCGAAAGGAGAAATAAAGAAAGGAAAATAAGTTGAACAGTTCCCGTGAGATAGTAAAATTATGATCACGTTAAACCTGTTAGCCGTGAAGATCAAACTGTCCGGGACATCCATCCACTTGTCTAGAGGAGCTGTACCAATTCCAAACCAGTTTAACTTTTCCCGAACCCTACTCAAGTCCGGCCAATAGAATGAGTATATCTCGGCTTTCTCATCAAGTTCTTCAATTAGTGACCTACGAACGTAAGGCCACTTTGTCTCATATAACCCCAATCCAACAGCTATTGAACGAAAACCACAATTACCATCCGGGAGTACATTCTGCATGCCAATAATGAACGGGTGGAACAATTCTGGAATCCAACTTAGATAGTCCTCTTTGCAGTTTTTATGTTCATCTCCCGGTGTAAATGAATACTTATCATTTTTCCCTTTAACTTTAGAAAACACTGAATTCTGTTGGTGAGAGGGGTCGGAAGACTGCGAACCCACCATAGAGATTGAGTGTCTGGAAGGTGGATCTACGGAGGTTTCTTTTGTTTTTTTGTTTTTTTGGCCGACCACGAGTATTTGTCTCAACTTTCGGAGCTTTTTTATCGGTTTTGAAAGGAAAAACTATCGACGTGATCTTTTTTAGCAAACTCTTTTGTACTGACTCCGGTTGGGCAACTACATGTTTTGTCACCTTCTTCATTTCTTCTCGAACGTCTATTTTTTCATCTGGAATAATGTAAGCAGGTGAAAAATCAAGCTTCCTCCAAAAAACATCAACCGCATCCACCGAAACTTTTTGCCCTGTAAAAAAAGTCCAAAATAAGGCTACAAAATAATCAAATTTATATAATATATATGTATATATATATATATATAATATATATATATAAAATCACCTGTTTCCAAATAATCGCTCAATTGACAAGCACATGGCAACCCGCAAGTTGTGCTAAGATGGTGTCCACATACTGGACGGTGATTAAATAGATTATCAAACTTTTTCTTCTCATAAAAAATCAGATCCATAGCAGCAATAGAAACTTTACCCCGTAACAATTCGAAGAGTGGATGATCATGTTGATTCATCAACTTAATCTTGCTTAAGGTAAAAGATTCTTTTATAGCTATATCCTGCGTGTTTAATATGGAATTGATGAATGGGATAAACCGATCCGGTGTGCTATTAGTGGCGTTAAGGTAGCTCTTCAACAGGGCGTGTTGGCTCTCCACACGGCTTGTTGTGTGTTGACCAAAGTTATACGTTGTATTAATCCACGCCGAGACAAACTTGTCTTTATATGGCATAAGCCAATTGTCATTTATGTATCCTAATACCCCTGAAAATTTTTTAAAACAAATTATAAATTTATACAAAAAAATATAAAGATAACAAAAATAAAACGATAATATTCGAGTAATTACTTGAATGGTTTTGGATCAGTTGCCTATACAAGCGGTCGTAGTAGTACTCGTAAAGTTGTATAGTTCCCGAGTTGATCAACCTAGACCACCTGTGAATAAAAGTTTCCCACTCCTTCGTAGTAGCAAAACTAGCTTTGCAATGTTTGCTAATATTTTCTTGAATATGCCATCTACAAAGTAAGTGTACGGCGTCTGGAAATTCTTCCTTTACAGCATTCACAAGAGAAAGGTCCATGTCTGTTACTATAACACGTGTGCTATTTAACTGCTGTAACACCCATCTGAAGTTCTCCTCACGCTCTAAATTAATAAGCGCGTAGGCAACCGTGAAGGACTTGAGGGTAGAAGTCACACCGACCATCTGAACAAACGGCAGCCTATATAGGTTTGTTTTATACGTAGAGTCCATCATCAACACATGCGGGAAAGCACGCCACAATATTTTTGATTTTTTGTGAATAAAAAAATAGCATTAACAGTATTCGATTCATTATCTACATAATCAACATATTCATAATCGTTTTGAGCTAGCTTTGAGTAAAAAACCTGCATCGGAGTTTTACCAATTTGGGCGGACCTTTTAATTTTATCTTGTACGTTGTATATTGTTTTCAGTCCAGACCTGTTGTCAGGGTTCTGTTCCCTAACTGCCCCCAGTATAGTACGCGGGGGAATGTTTTGCTGTGAAAGTTGTTTCACCAAACCCACTTCTTTTTGAGACAGCCTCATTGCGTACGCATGCCCCTCGAGATGTTCATCAGCGTCATGGTTGTGGGTATCGTTAATAATAACTAATCGCCATCCACCGTCGTTTAAGACGTATTTACCTTGTAACTCAAACGGGCAATTTGTTTTCTTTGTGCCGGTCTTTCTAACGGTGCATGTGTTCTTGTATACACCACTACGATCACATACAAGCCATGTCTTAATAATAACTTTAAGAGCGTTTTTCTTAGACCGTTTCGTGACAATAACATATCCATTGTCACGTCCTATCTTTTAAACCCACTCAACCAACTCTTGGAGACTTAAAAAGACTTGACTGGTTTCGTATAAACTCTTCGAAGGGCTATTACTGGAGATATCACGACCTTCATTACCTCCGTTATCACCGTCGTCACCGCCACCGTTGACTGAGTTGTCAGCACCAACTTTGTAATTTTCTTCACCACCAAAGTATTGATAACTATCACCCGAGTAATAGCCTTCACCGTTGTAACCCTGATAATTGTTAGGGTTGTAATCCTCGCCAACATAAGAGGCACAACTATCACCGCTAAAAATATAATTACTGTCCCAGAAAGACATTTTTTAACTGTTTGTGAAAGAAGGTAAAGTCAAAAAGTAAAAAAGAAGGAACTTTTTCGTGTGTTGTTGTTGTTCATATAGTAAAAAGCCCTAAATAACGATACCAACGTCGGCTGGAAAGCTGCAACTTTTTTAGGTACCTTTAACGGGGCGTTATAAGTTAAAAAAACGATTGATTTGATTGGTTGCAGTTTTGCATGCTTTTGGTCATTCATATATCAAGCTTAACGGCCGTTATAACGGTCGTTATGTCTATAACGGTCGTTACTTTTGAAATTCTATCTAACGCTCGTTACATGTCTAATAGGTCGTTATATGGGTGGCTGGTCAGCCAAGAAGGTGTGGGAATAGGGGGTCCCTTTATTAATAACCATAGTTTAATATACTCCTAAATAAATCAACCTCACAAACCAATATAAATACACTCCTACACTCTTTAAGAAATTACCCACTTTCACAAACCAAACACTTCCACCATATCAAAATCCACTTTTTGATCATCTTCCACTTTCTCATAACAAAAATGACATCCTCATCACCATTCAATCCATTTGTTGTAGAATTATATTATGGGGGTGAAGTGACATACACACAAGGAGTTGTTACATGTGATGTATGTACCCGTAGCACTTCGTTTTTTGTTACGTATGAAATGAGTTATGATGATTTTGTTGATCAGATATGTAGATGTGTTCAAGTTGACAGACAATCTTATTTTTTAGAATTAACACTGTATTTTGAATATTATGGGCGTTCACATACTTCACATATTCAACAACAAACTGATATGAGCTACATTTACCATCTAGCTTCTTTTCCGGGTTACACATGTATAATTCATGTAAAATGGACACTGAACAGTCCCAACGTCCAACAAGGTGGTTACTTGGATCTACTACGTGGTATGACTTTATCCCAATCAGTAACACATCCACAATTTCAAATGGAATCTCAATTTCAAGAGTCTACATACACTAGCCTTGATTATATACAAGCTCAACAATCTCAATACAACTATCAGTCACAAGGTTGTTTTATTTTCACGGTTGTATTTATTATTATAGTTATTCTTATCATTAATAATATTTTAATTCTTTTAATTTTGATGATAACATTTTTTTTCCTATTTGAAGATAATATTACTGAAGATGTGGAAGAAATGGAAGAAATGGAAGAAACGGAAGAAACGGAAGAGAGTGAACAATCTCCTTCTGAATACGAATCAGAAGACGATGCACCGATCCCTTCCTTACCTCTTTATCAAAGTCAGGGACTTACCGGTTTCCCTAACTTAAATGTTGAAGGTATCGGAATGGATGAAGATTATATGCCTCTTGACAATTTTGGTGAAGAAGAGATGCAGTTTTGGAACGAGAAAACATCAGAAATATGCTTACATATGTATTTCAAAGATAAAAAGCAAGTGGACTACGATGTTCGGTCATGGAATATCGCCAAAAACCAAGAGATTTTTAAGGCGGATACCAGACCAAAAGTTTACACAGCCAAATGTAAAAGCATAAAAGATCCAAACACATCGCAAATCTCTTCACCATGTAATTGGGCTGTAACAGCAAGAAAGTTAAAGAATTCTAACTGCTTCAAAGTCACTCAGTGTATCACGCAACAACAACAGGTCCCTTAGATCAAATGTTGTCGCATCCAATATTCAAGAACAAGTTCTTAAAGATGCATCTTTCCCTATGAAGCAAATTCAATCACTGATCAAAGAGAAGTTGAATGTTGATATAACGTACGGCAAGGGTTGGGCGGCCAGAAAAAAGCGATTGGGAACATATACGGTACATGGGAATCAAACTTCCACGAATTACCAAGCTATGTTCTGGCACTAAAACGGTCAAACCCTGGCACCGTTGTACAGTGGTCTCATCATCCCAATAGTCCATCTAATTGCTCAGTATTTAGGTATGTGTTTTGGGCATTCCGTCCAAGTATTGAAGCATTTAGTTTTTGCATTCCTGTAATCTCTATAGATGCCACTCATCTAAAGGGACCTTACAAAGGGAAAATATTGATGGCTGTTTCAAAAAATGCAAACAACATGATCTTGCCGGTGGCGTACGCTATAGTGGATGAAGAAACAAACGGGAGGTGGAAGTGGTTTCTTCAACAATTTAAGGAGCATGTTGAAGATCCAAAAAGACGCAAGTTGTGTGTCATATCAGATAGACATGCAGGCATAAAACATGCAATGGATAATTTGCCTTCTTGGAAAGAATCGCACGCCTATCATCGCTTTTGTCTCAGACGTGTAAGAAGCAACTTCATGCAGAAGTTCAAAAGTGTAAGCTTAAAAAGGATGTGCTTGGAGATTGGAAGCACATCACAAGAAAGAAAGTATGAACGCCTGATGAAAGAGCTTGAGACGACAAATAAAGAGGCGTGGCGGTACCTTCAAGGGATTGATAAAAGCAAGTGGACCCTCCTTTATGACAGGGGAAACCGTCGATGGGGTAACCTCACCACCAACATCTCTGAAAGCATGAATAATGTTTTACGTGGTGCTAGGTTGCTCCCGATAAGGGCATTAATGGAATATACATTTAAGAGATATGTCGAACAGTATGCCAAACACTACCAAATGGGTATAGATTGCATGACTGCCTTTCCCGGTCGCATGTGGGGATTGTTTCATGCTCGTGAAATACGAGCTGGACAACACAAGGTATACACTTATTCTGCCCGTGATCAGAGGTATATGGTGGACACAAACCTACAAACCTCTGATGAATCAGGTGGTAGTCCTTACACCCTAGAGTATGATAAACAAACCCGCACGTGCTGTAAGTGGCAGATTTACCGGTTCCCTTGTAGTCATGCTCTTGCTGTTTGTCATTTCAAACGTAAAGATCCAAAACAAACAGCTAACTCTCGGTTCTATACGGAGATATATCGTGCATAATACAACAACCAGTATTACACGGTGCCTCATATTGATGACTGGGTGTTTGCCGATTGGACACTGTTTGGGGACAAATCAAGGATTATTATACTACGAGGCAGGTGTCGTGCTAGAAGGATGCATAATGAGATGGACGCAAGATATCCCGAGGAACGGACGGGTCGTAGGTGTTCTGGATGCAAACAAATAGGTCACATGATCAATAGGTGTCCAAACCGACAAAATTAACTTTTATATTTATGTTTGTGTATTATTTTAGTTTATTATTGTACTAAGCTTATTTTAATTTAATGTATCTCGTTTGATTTTTAATTAATAAATTTGTGTGTTATTTTAGTGTATTCTAAGTTGATTTTTTTGTTCAGTTTATTATAAAGTCAAAATATATACTTCTTTTAACATTATAAAAATATACCCCCAACACCCTTATAAATACAACTTTAACACATCCATAAAATCCATGACATACACCCCACTCATCAACACTCTATTCAAACTTTACCACAACACCATTAATGGGAAACCTTTTAAAAACATGTTACTCAGAAGAAGTCGTTAATGTAGAAGAGCTATCTCCCCTTGTCGAACAAGATGTGGAGCAACAACAACCCCCAACCGGCGAAGATGAACATGATCCACCAACCGGTGAGGATGAACCTCATCCACGAACCGATGAGGAGTCTCCTAATTTTGATGATGCGTACCTTAATCGCAGTCCGTCGTGCAGTCCAGATCCCGACAGCGACGATACCACTGACACAGATGGACGAATAAGTTTCTAATAACGTAGACTTTGTGTAATTTGCATTATTATAATGTACTCATTTGAATGTTGCTAATAATAATCATGCAGTTGTTTCACACAATTGTTTCTATCTAAGAAATTTTTTATATATAATCTATAATATAATACATTACATATTAAATCAAACACATACTAAATAACACGGTGGTTATATAAAATAGATTATAATGGACGTTCACATATGCCGGATATCTAACTAAACAACCTCCGTTTAGAACTATATCCTTCTTTTGGGGGCATTCTCGCCTTCCTCATTAATCCTTTACCGGTGTTTGCATCCACCTCACATCGTACAACGTACAGACTAATTTCCTTGACACCCTCTACACCAGTGTAAGAAACCAGCCTACTAACGTCCTCGTCATTCCTCACAGGAACTAGCCCAGTGTCTAAATCACCACCATGTATTTTAAAATAAAACCACATGTTGTTTGTATTTCCGTACCCTAATTGTGGTATGATTAGGGACATGTCAGAAAACTTAAATTGATTCGCTTCGAGATAATCGACAAAAGTTATGACGCCGTCATCGTACGTCCTTCCCGGTGTTGAAGAGAAATGCCCGTAGTGATAAATCTTTAAGCTGAACTCTGTTGGATTATTGGTATATACGTCCTGCACTATGAGCCATGATTCGTATTTATTTACAGAACGTATCTCGACCACCATGATTGTCCATTGTTGGAGGTCATTTTGCTATTACAACATAGATAGATATGCAACAATTTTTGTAATATTTATAGTTGATTTTATTTTAAAGTATATATTAATTAAAGTGTGGTAATATTATTGAAGAATAAGTATGTTTTTTTTATGAACGGCAATAAGTATGTAATATAGATAGTCTTGTGCATATTTAAATAATGTTTAAATTATGAATGTGAGAGTATCCGCTCTTGCTATGAGCGGATACATTATTATATAATATAAGCTTCGTCTTCTTCTTCAGCGTCTTCTTCTTCATTTCCTGCAACAACAACGTCGTCTTCTTCGATTTATTTTCCATGTCTGTGTCTGTGTCAGTGTATTGTCATCTTTAATATTAATAGTTGATGGATGTGAATCAGAATCTTGCCAGTGAATAGGTAAGAATCAGATTCACTGTTGGTTCTGGTTTTAAAGTGGAATTGAAGAGGATGGATGGAAAAGTAGATGGTAACGTGAGAATTTACACGGTAACAGCGATGGATAAAGTTATTGAAGAATCCGCTCTTAGCAAGAGCCGATTATCTTTCCATCTCTAACACACCTGCAACGTGTACCTACAACACAGTGAAGGTGAGAAACTTTGTGAAGAATCCGCTCTTGCTAAGAGCGGATATACCATAATCCTCTTTTTTTCTGACATACCCATTATCCTCTTTTTTTTCCTAAACAATACGACTTTGAAAAAAAATTCTCACCATAACCCATCTAGATCGAAAAACAAAGCCGTAAAAGCAGCCATGGAACATTCAACATCACCAGCCGAACCAAAAACAACATGCATTCGGGTCGGAGGTCGCAAAAGCAACCAAGGAACAACCGAACAACAAATCTCACAACCAAACAACCCATCTAGATCGGAAACCTTGGCCGCAAAAGCAGCCTTGGAACATCAAACATCACCACAACCGACCAAAACAACAAAATGCAATCAGATCGGCGGTCCCAAAAGCAACCACAAAACAACCCATCAACAGATCTCGCAACCACTACTCAACCACCATCTCATATCCACCGTCAATATAGGCAACAACCCACTGAGACCCCAACCGATATCGTCAAAAACCACAAAAACAACGATAGATGATCGGCCAACAGAGGTCTGTAAGCAAGTTGCCGTCGGAGATGAACATGGCGCCGGAAAAAAAGAGAGAACTGCAATAGCAGAGTGAGAGAAGAGAGAGAGAGAGAGAGAGAGAGAGAGAGAGAGAGAGAGAGAGAGAGAGAGAACACGGTTATGAGAGAAGAGAGGGAAAAACGAATAAATACACAAAATATCCAGACGTGAAATACCAAATTTACCCTAACTTTACTGTTCAAAACCAGCATCTATCAATTAAAAGGATAATCTGCAATTTTTATTTCAAATATTATGAAAAAATTACCAAAAACAAATAAGTAATTAATATAGTTAAGTATATTGGTTTTCACTGGTCTCAGCTATCACCTTTTGTCTTCTACCATTCCCAACTATTAAATTGGCTGTTAACGGTCTCAACTTTTATCACTTTGGTAACCATTGGTCCGTCGTTAATTTTTTTAACGCCGTTAAGTTTTTTTTCAAATTTAAGACCAATGTTTTAGGCTTTTTGATCGGAAGGATAATACGAGTCGATTGATGTAAAAGTTTTCTCGAAAAGGCTCTCTGAACGATAAATTTTTTACATCCAATTGAAGCACCGTTAGGTTTAAACACTGATTGAAGCACTATTTCGTTGTTCGGAGTGTCGTTTCGAGGTAAATTTTTCATCAATCGACTTGTATTATCCTTCCAATCAAAATGTTTAAAACATCGGTATTGAATTTGGGAAAAAAACTAAACGGCGTTAAAAAAAATTTAACGACGGACCAGTGGTTACCAAAGTGATAAAAGTTGGGATCGTTGACAACCAATTCAATAGTTGGGACCGGTAGAAGACAAAAGGTGATAGTTGGAACCAGTGAAAACCAATATACCTATAGTTAATGAAGTTTTTCATGTTTTAACATACAAATTTTAATGGTCAAATAAGAGATGTTAGTGAAGACGTATAATATAACTAGGGTTACAAGTTTTTAAAAACTAATTCAATACCATAAATATATAAGACATATTGTTTTAATGGTCCCAACTATCACCTTTTGGTTTTTACCGGTCCCAACTATAGAATAGTTGGTAACTCACCCAACTTTTAACACCTTGCCAACCAACAGACCGTTGTTAAAACTTTTTTTAACGGCGTTAACTTTTTTCCAAACCAAGATCGATGTTTTAAGTGTTTTGATAGAAATGATAGTGCGAATCGATTGATGTAAAAGTTACCTTGAAAGGGCGTTCCGAACGACCAAACGGTGCTTCAATCGGTTATTTAAACCTAACGGTGCTTCAATCAGATGTAAAAATTTTGTCGTTTTGAGCGCCGTTTCAAGATAACTTTTACATAAATCGACTAATATTCTCCTTCCGATTAAAAACCCTAAAACATCGGTCTTAAATTCAGAAAAAACTTAACGCCGTTAAACGAAGACATGTTAGTTGCTAAGGTGATAAAAGTTGAGACCTTTAACACCGTTTAAAACCAATATACCAATATATAACATATAAAACCTTTAAATAAACGAACACATTACAGAACCTTTACGAATATTAACGAACGAACGCAACCTCGGTTCATGTCCGTTCATTTAACTTAACAAACGAAATTTCTTGTGCATGTCCATTTGTTTATTAAACGAACATAAACGAACGAACTTCCCGCCAAACTATTCAGGAATAGTTTGTTGAAAGTTCGGTTTATCTACGACCTTAAAAACAATCAACAAACGTTACATGTCGTAAAACATCATCCCAGGCATTTAAGAAATTGTACATGTTATAAAATTACAATACGACGCAATACAAATTAGATCTATCAGGCAATACATAACCCAAAATGGAAACCCTTATTAATTATAAGAACTTCACAAACTGCTCTTAACCACAAAAATGAGTTGCCATATATATATGATCTACCATCAGTTCCAGTGTTGGCTAGTCGAAAAAAGACTCAACTCCACGAACCCGTCTCTTCCCATTGTATGAAAAGACGCCGATCCCTGTTTTGTTGACGAGTTTTCCCCACTGTTTTCCATATAATCATCATGCGGGACACAGTTAGCAATCAGCGATAGAGTGTCGTTATGTTCCTCAATTATGCTTCTTGTGGCCTCCATATCTTGCAAATTCTTCAAAGCTAAAGAGTCTGCAATTGGGAAGTAAACAAGTATACAAATCCCAACCCCGGCACAACATAAAAGAGACAGAAAAGCCAAGAATGCGACGACTTCAAACACAACATCTCCTGGCTTGAATAGAACAGATAAACCGAGCAACAAAACACGTAACGGATAAAAACTAGAAACGGAAAATATCAATGTGTACACGCGTTTTCTCAAACCCTTATTTATGACCAGGATTAGTATTTGCCTCCCAAGCCAGAACAAATAAAGTGTTAGCATGGTGGCGAAAAGGCCAAGAAATATGGAACCTAACAAAGGGTAGAAGCAACGAACAACATCATTCGGGTAGCCGGTTGTGATTTTGAAAAAGTAGCTGTTTTTGTGTAAATCCATGTATTTTGGTCCAACTAAAACCACTGTCATTTGAAGGGCGAAAAGTGGTAAAATACATAGAAGAATGTAAATCATTGTTCTGAAGTTCCATTTCTGGCTCAATGGTCCCAACTCGGTTTTCTGTAATGAAGCGCGAAGAAGAAAAACAAGAGTGACGAATAGACACGGTTCTGAAAATCCCAGGTTTGACACAATGTAGCATTTGCATACAGTTTCCTGCCAATTTGAATCAAGAGTATGTAATACCCGTCCGTCACGCCTCAAAAACTCAAGACGTAAAATCTCCCCCAAACCCCACCAGATTGCAAACAAGATGAAGATGATTCTAACAAGTGACGGGCCACTGAAGTATCTGAGTTGGGGTTGACTTTGATAATGAATGCGGTCCCGAAAATAGGTGGAGTAGAATATGCAGAGTAAACCAGTGAGACCCAAAGCAGCAACAAAAGATATTGTAACCACACCCAGTGCATCAGCAACTACGCTCGTCAGGGGCATCACCCAAAAAATAGGTTCCACGCATACTATCCGACAGCATGGACGATACACAAAAGCCCCTGGTAACTCAGATTTCCAGTCACATTTGTACGAAAATATGGAACCAGTTGTGAAGAATAATCTTTCTGGAGAACAATTGCTAAAGCTGCAATGCCGTGTTGTAAACGAAACAAGAACTCTGTGTAAAAACTTGCGGTGTAAGATAACCACATTCCAGTACAAGTAACGATTTTTATGCCTCAAAGTAGCTAGAAAAGAAACAAATACGTTATCAGTCAGGTCACAAACATCACGACCTAAGAAGTAAGTTTGTTGGGTTATGCAAACCACGTTAATCAAGCAACATATCAACATTACCAAAACGACGTTTCATAAAAAAAAATGCCAAAATGAATGTCAAAACTCAAAAGGATTCAAAAGGTTGGCATAATATACACGGGTGAAATTTAATAGACTCAAACAGCTGATCATCTTGCTATTTTTATTATGTTTCAGATATAATACATCCAGCAGATTCGGGATGTTAATACTTCATCTGAATTTGTAAGTTAAACATGCAGTGTGGAACAGATTTGAGCAAAACATGTGGCGTGATTTTTTTCTTTTTCGTATGGACGAATAGCGTCTTGCAGGGAAGCAAAAGACTAAAAAAAATCAAGGATTAGGGATTGAAGCTACATTTGTATAAACTGAATTTTATACACATCACAAACTTGTTAAACAACAAGTGTAACTTCCATAAGGAAAATATACTAACAAGTTATGTGCAGATAAAAGTGTTGAACAGGCCAAAAGGAACATCACACTATATGCAGCATCTTGTTTATTGTAACTTTTAGACCTATTATTCACTATCATTTGCACCATACATATATTCCAAGCAATTCACCCTATTTAATTGAAGCAAAGGATTTTTCAATGTGAAATATGTATCATAGATGAATCAACAGAACAAATAAGTACAAATAATCAAGCATAATTAGAGTGGTTAACATAGCAACAGATGAATGTCAAAAGGAAAGATAATTAACAGTAGACGAGTGAGTAGGTAGCTAATACAGATATTTGAAACTAAAACAACAAAGTATGATAACAATTGATTGATGAATGAGGAGATACCAGGAAACGTGAAATTGTGGATCAGGTTGAATTGTTGAAATTGAAAAACCTAGATGAAGAAGAAGAGAGAGAAAGAGAGTGAAGTATGTTGCTGACAGGCTGGCTCCAGCGTTAGGCCAGGCCAGCATACCAACCAAACTCAATTGAGTGTAATTTTTTTTCTATATGTTCCTTTCAGCGAGTTAGGCCGGCATACCAATCAAAATAAGATTACTTGGAAATAAAGAATTGTTCAATGAAAGTTTTAATGTCTTTTTTTAATTTGATAGAATGAAAATGTTTATCAAAAGTCGAAAGTAGATATTTAGATAACATAGTGTGTAAAAGCCGATGTGGATGTCCTAAACATTGATGTCACATTGTTGACGAGTAACACGTGACAGAGAAGGTTGACTTGTGAATGGATTGAAATTGTGGAAGAGCAAGTGAATAAAGGACATCGTTATTTAGACCCGTGAGTAGGGTAGTGCGTGTATAAATGTTTTTCACACAGAAGAAAAATAGTTGAAATTCAAAGAAAACGTGGTTATTAAGACAAAACTTTGTAAAGATATTAGGTTTTGTTTGATTTGTGAAACATGTAAGATGTTAGATTATGAAAAAGTTTTATGTGGAGAATAAATGTGAGGAACGAATGTGAAGGATAGGTAAACCTGTACCGTTGTCAACGTGAAGAGCATCGTCACCAAGATAAGCTTCCGAAGTACCTAGACTTGCAAGATCGAGAGTGACATGTCTATTGGCACCTGTGTCTGGAAACCAGATAGTAATTGTCACAAAAGTTTGTCAAATGGTGTGCTCAGTTGATTGAAGGACCCTTGTTTAGACATTGAAATGGGAGATGTCCAATGCCACACTGGTTACAAGACCATACATTGTGTTAGTGTTGGAGGCCCAATCAAATTGTCCACGATTGCTACTGGAGGAGCGGTTGTTATGGACGTGACCACAATTGTGATAAATACCCCATCCATGATTGTTGGTAGAGGAACGAGAACCATAGAGAGCCTGAGATGGGGTGTGTAACATTTGTCATGTTTCAAACCCAAACCCGACCCGATTCTTTTTTTTTCATTGTTTGTATTCAACTAAATTATATCATTAGCGTATTATCTAAATTATATTCAATCATAAAATAATAAATTTGTAATATTATAAGTTTATTCTCTAAAAGAACTAATTTTATAAAAGAAATTGACATAAGTTTATTCACATCTCATTCCCCATCTTATTCTTCATAATTACACTAAAAATCATTATATTTATCTCTTTTTTTCAATTAAATTATAATTAATATACACTTATTATTACACTAGGTTAGTTACCCGTGTATTACACGAGCTGAAAACTTAATACGACGTATAAAAAATATGATATTTTGACACATTGGATTTGTTTTTAAAATTTGATTGATTTTTTTTCAAACAGTTTGTATTGTAATCGAAGAGTAATAATGTTTTTTAAACAATATTATAAAAAATAGTTTTAATGTTTGTATAATAAGTTAGTATATTAAAAGTCAATTAGAATTATAATTCAAATCATATTATGAAAGAAACAAAACCAAAAATGAAAAAAATTACATATATCTAATTCAATTTGTGGGATTGTGGTGGTAATCCTTAAAAAGAGGATGGTATTATACAGTTAAATGGTTTCAATAATTTGTTGTATGATTCTAGTTAAATATGTATTTTTTTATAAAGGACATCAGTATGATTTAATATGCACCTAAATACTTTTCATAAATTATCACTATGATTTAATATGCACTTATACTTTCTATAAATTGTTTACGCTTAGGTGGATGACTAGTTGAACAACAAGTGACGGACTATTTACACATTTATTAGTATAGGGAGATATTTCTCTCTCTCCTTAAAGCACAAACACTTTAAAAAAATATTAAAAAAATATTAAAAGTTATGAAGATGAACATTACATTTCTCAAATATATGGATGAACAATAGATTTTTCAAATATTTTCTCTCCTCCAATTAAGAAATTGAAAATCTAATAATGGGCAAGCATCTTAAACTATTCAACACGACAACGACTCTTACCCAGTATCAGTAAAAATCTTAACATCATGGTTCCTCAAATGAACGTTAAACAAACCCTACGATTGTAAGGATTACTTGGAGGAGTCACATAAAGATAACATGCTACTTATATGGAAAACCTCTTTTGGTATGGTGGGCTAACTACATGATATTTCACATTCAGAATTAACTTTCATAAAGTAAGCCTCTATCGCTTAAGAATCCATATAAACACCTCGAAATATATCAGGCTTATTCCTTTCATGAATATTTCACCTAACTATACTCTATCTCAACTCTTCAAGGAAAAAACAAAAATTTAAAATAGTTTTACTATAAGCTATTTAAGGATGATATATCTATCGCTACCGATGCATAAACGAACTACACATGCAGTATGTGCACGTTTTGAGCTAGTTGGATGACTTTTTGTCTTGATACAACACTCTTGTGAAGGTTAATTCATATATCCTATTTAGCATCTCCACTACTATATAACACGTTTTGGGTCTGGAATTCTTTTATACATCAAGAACATTTAAATTATAAACATTATCTGTATTCAGTACATTATCCGAAAATATATTCAAATTTCTCTACCAAATTATTCGTGTAACAGTAACCGAGCTTAAGCGTTATCGATGTCGCGAGTCTATAATCGATCACCTTCGAACTTTTTGCGAACACATGATTCCTAAGAACACTATTCTATCCATCATTCATACGGTAATCCGCTATATGCCTAGACACTTATAACGTTCAAGTATTCATTGTTCACAGTGATAACAAAAACTAAGTAATTTTTATAACTAACCTCCCCCCCGCTCCCGATATATAAATTCTAATATTGAATAAGTTCCATGGCGCTAAGGATTCACATGATGAATATTACTGTCCACAATAAACAATTGATACCAACTAGCGTTCTGTGTGAGCCTTATCCATATTGTTTAGGATAACAACCTCTCATTTTGTCTTATCCGGTACATCCTTGTATTTGCTAAGAAATACAATAATTGATACCCTTAATATCATTTGACACTCCAAATGTGCAATATCTTTCTTTCAAAACTCTAGTTTATGCAAGAGATTCTACCTTGTGTGTAATTAACTTCATTGATCAAAACTAGCCGTGCACAAACCAGGTTTTTTAGGAACCGGTTCCGGTTAGGAATCGGGTCTAGTTTTGGTCAACAAAGTCAAGAACCGGGTAGGGTCGGGTTCGGTTCCGGGTATGATCGGGTATTTGAATGGTTTAATCGGGTTTTTTTCGATTTCGGGTAGGGTCGGGCCCGGGTTTGGCCGGGTTGAGGTGGAACCGTTCCGACGGTTCCGGTTCGGTTCCGGATACGGTTCCACTTTCTTGGAGAAACCAGAACCCATGTATACCTTACGGTTCACGTACGACCGGTTCCGGTTCCAGTTCGGGTACACCGGGTCGGTTTTGGAACCGGTTTTTTTGTGCATGGCTAATCAAAACTATATGAGGCACAATAGGCCAGCTCATTATGGAATTGGTTTAGACATGGGTCTACGGCCCCTAAAATTATAAGGCCCCAAATTTTAAGGTTTTGGTTTATAATTGATTTTTATATTAGGCCCAATTGAATATATTTTAACAAAACCATTGGAGAGCATTGGTGACAACACCAATAGAGTAAATGTAACTCAAATTCAGAGCGGATATTTTAGGTAAACGAGGAGTCGGTAGAAAAATTAAAGAGTCGAAATGACTATAAAAGGGATTAACATTTTAACAACATGTTCAATCGATATTTCGACTCAATTTTTCTTAATCGCTTACTGCAATAAAAAGGATTAACAACTCATAATAGCTGAATCTCTCGGTACTCAAACTCAATTTGTTTATTGCTCTACTGCCGTTGAAGAACCAAATAACTATTCCATAGTTACCCAAAAAAGACGCTTATAATATTGTTGTTTACTCGGTTAGTTTTTCTTTTAACAGCCTTACTCATTTACTTGCTACTTTGCAAATGTTGTTGAATTAGTTAAATTTGATATTTTGATTCAGAGGTGATCTTACAAAATCATCAAAACTAAATAGTTAAATTTGATTCAACACTTTATAGTTAAAATTTACGTGTCAAATTAAAAATCCAAATTAAGTTATAAAAAAGCTGAAGAAACAAAAAAAAAATAGAAGCCTTAATTAAAAAAAGGAAAATTGGATTCAAAAAATCTCAACATTCACCTATTGGCCAGAAAAAATTCCAACTGAGAAAATTCTGCTAGAGATGCCAACTTTCAAACATATTTTTTTTTAAGAGCCCCGGTTAATAAATACTTAACGCCGTTAAGTTTTTTTCAAATTTGAAACTAATTTTTTAGGCTTTGATCGGGAGGAGGATACGAATCAATTGATGTAAAAGTTAACTTGAACGAGTGCTCCAAATGATAAAACGACGCTTCAACTAATGTAACATTAAACGTATCGTCAAACCGTTTAATCGTTTGGAGCATAGGTTCGGGGTAAATTTTACATTAATCCATTCGTATCATACTTCCGATCAAAAGCCATAAAACATTAGTTTCAAATTCGAAAAAAACTTAATGGCGTTAATTATTTTTTAACTGGGGTTCTATAAAAAAATATGTTGAAAGTTGGGATCTCTAGAAAAAAATATTTCTCAGTTGGCAATTTTTCCGGCCAACAGGTGAAAGTTAGGATTTTTAAAATCCAATATCCCTTAAAAAAAGGTTAACTTTTAGAATATGTAACAATAAAAAAACTAAAAATAAATAATGAATAATAAAATATATAAAAAAAATGTTTGAAACCAAAGAATGAACAAGTAAAAAGGCCCCACATTTATGTTTCGTCTAAGGCCTTTAAATGGCTTGAGCCGGCCATGAGGCTTAAGGCTCAATGTAAGCAATTGTCACCTAATCATTCTAAACCATGAAAACCCTAATAGAAGAAACGACATGCTTTAGGAAACTAGTGAAGCTACATGACCCAAGTAATGAAATAACATGACATCCTTATTTGACCCATTAGTAAACTTAGAACTCTAAACCTCAACTGGATTGTTGTCTCTTGCCATCTCTTAAACACTCTAATGGTGAATCCAAACACCACCACCAAATGAATCTTGATATCAAAGTTCTTTCTAGTACCTTATTGTTTGAACTCTTAAATATATCCATTCGTAAACAAAAACCTAAATCTTAAAATGGGTACTGCTAGTTCACCCTAAAGGACCTATACGATTAAACTGATCATCTATTGGAATGGAAAGACAAGATCCCTGAAAACTCTCTATAAGAAAACGCTTGGCGTATTATGGTGATTGCATGCTTAAAACCATAGGAAATAATAATAAAATCAACTTAATGAAAACGTGCTTGCTTGTCTAAGATATCCGTGAGGTGATTAGATTAATTGTTAAGTCTTGTTTGTTGATTGCTAGAATATATATTCGTGAGAATTCAATCTAGATTTCATTTAGCAAACATGTTTAACAAATCAATTGAATGCTTTAAACTGGCTTTGGGTTTTAAACTGTGAGGTTGGAATTCGCATAAGGTCACTTAATCATAATTAGGTTAGACAACTGTGAGGGCGTTTACCTGTCAAACTATGGTTCGTAATAACTTGCTAGAAAACCGTAAGTTTCTTCTCGAAAAGGGTCAAGGGTCTTATAATGGTATTTTGCAAGTGAATACCTTTGTTATTGTGACACCCCGCCCGGTGGCGGAAAACACCGGGTTGTCAAGTGAATTGGATATCAATAGTACAAAGCGCATGGCACACTAAAAACATATTTTAATATTTAATTAAGCATCAATGTCATGACAAGGGAAAAGTAAATAGTCTTAAAGACGAAAACAAAAACCAATAATTAAAGCTATTTAAGTAACTTTTATTCTAGGTCCAAAAGCAATCCTACGTGTCTTGTAAAGCATAAATGATTCAAATGCTACCTGAAACATGTGTAAAATAAGTTAGCTAAAGAATTAGCTAGTGAGTAAAAACACAATTGACAATACATAATACGAAATCCGAGATCAATATGAATATGTCACGCAAGTTTATGTGTATAGCAATATCATTATATCATTCAACCATGACCATAGAATCAACATAGAATCAACCGTGTTACATTTATTGATAACATTTAATGAACCGACAAGTAACCGTCATTGAACCATCTCGTTGTATAAGTTATCAATAAATATTTTTAGCATCTCAAGGGACATAGCAACTTAGTAACAAGCATCTCGTTTAGCAACTAGAATCTAACCTATAGAATCAACAAAAGAATCGCCGGGTCTAATCACCTATCAGGCCATTAGTGTAGGTGGGCTTGTCAGGCCATTAGCGCTAATATCGTACCGGTGGAAATTACAAATAATATAATTTCTATTCCTAACACATAAGATTGCATCAAGCGGCCAAACCAGATTAACATATTAAATGATCTCATTTTTGAAAAAGAAACAAGAAACAAAAAGAAACCATAACATCGTATAAAGCACATGTTTCAGCCCCAAAAAGTAAAACATAAAAAGGGGAAGTGAGTTTATTCACCTTAACAAGCAAAGATAACCGGAAAAGAAACGTCTATGACGAACCGAGAATCTCCCAAATATTACCACCTAATTAGTTGGGAAAAACCCTAACTTAGAAACGAACAAATAGAAACAAGAATCACAAATCCGAGATCTAGGGTTTCGGATTTGGGATTTAGGGTTTTGGATTATAAATCGGAAATTAGGGTTTTAGATTAACAATTGGGAATTAGGGTTTTAAATTACTGATTGGGATTTTCGTACGAAACGTAAATATGTTTTCGTATTATATTTTATACGAATCCGTTTTTAGTTTTCTTTGTAACATTTTAAATTGGTATATGTACATATATCAAACTTATGTTTTTAATCTTTATAAATATATATTTAACTTAAAGTATGATATTTAGGTTATTAAAAAATTATAGATTAATGTTTAAAGTGATTAAAATATAAGAAGATAAATAAGACAGGTGGTGGGTTTCGAACCCACGACCTCAGCGTGAACAATAAACCTGTACAACCACTAGACCAGATTGAGTTTTTGCTAAACAATCTTGATGCTTAAAATCCAAGAACACCCTTTTTAATACAAGCCCTAGAACTTAGATCCATCCAATTCGCTCAAACTGTTAATCATAAGCCAAATCAATCTTAGGGGTTTTAATCTACACTGAAACACGATCGTTTTGATATATTGAACTTACTTTTTGGTGGACGTTTGATATGGTTTCGAGTAGAAGCAAGAGTCGACGGTTTTGGATCAAATCTGACAATCTGAAACTGATATAAGATGTAATTGATGATATAGATAGATGAATAAGAACGATAGGATTAAAAGGAGACCAAAGATTACCTATTACGATCCCGGAAGATTGAGATTGACACCGTCGCCGGAATTTTGTTCTTGACGATTAATTTAGATGTTTTCGGAGCAATCAAACCGTTTTGGTGATAGATTAAGGTCATTCGAGTGCAAACGAGTCTTATGGTAAGATTATATTGAAGATACGGACCTAATTTTTGGTGATTGTGATTTCGAATCAAAACCCAAAATAGATCCGCGCCTAAACCGCTTCATAACGCGTTGTTTGGTCAGTTTGGGGTTCGATTCGGGCTGTTAAACGATTTGGAAATGTTTGATTGAGTTAAAATTGGTAAAGACGCGTGTTTAAAGCTCGCCGGAAGCTTCCCCGGTGGCCGGAAGCCACCTTCGCCGGAAATGCGGGTTAAGAAGGGGTGGGCTGGTTTGGGTTTAACAATTTACAAGAACAGCCCCTTAGGTTTTAAGTTTCTTTGATTTAGTTAATAAAAGTTTAATTCCAAGTTTGTAAACTGGCAGTTTTTGCCCAAAGTTAGTTTTATATAATATATTAACTAACAAACTTAACTAAAATGAAAAATAACAATTATATAAGTGACGTTTTTATAGTTTTAGCTCGTTTATGTCGTTAAGTGACCATTGTTAGACTTAGAAGTGATGTTTGTTTGATGTTCTCACTAAATTTTCTTTTATAACACAATGTATATTTTTTAGATTTATAGATAGTGATTATTTCAATGCTTAGATATTTTGAGATATAACCCTATTGATTAATTTAGACGGGAACAACGTAGAATCCAACGTATTTTGTAATAATAATAACAAATGTTACATTTTTAAAGAAATAAAAACGAACACAAAATAAGAGATAAGCAACTTCGGGTTTTAAATCGAGCATTCGGATTCGGGTTTTGGGGCAGATGTCACAGTCTCCCCTCCTTATAGAAATTTCGTCCCGAAATTTGTTCAAACCGAAAAAGAAGATGAAGCGAAAAGATTTGGATATTTAGCTTTCGTTTTGTCGTAAATTTTGGTTCACGTCCTGAGTTCCAACGAAATTTAATGATTGGTAGCCGATTACGTTTGAGTTACTTAACTTCATGGTTTATGATTTCTAATGGTCGTTCGGTGAACTGCATTAAATCAAACTAGATTAAGAAGTTATTTATTCTTAATTTGCTTTGGAATCCTTGAGAGCGTTTATTTAAATCTGTTTGAATTATGAGAGTTTAGGTGAATTAATTTTTTTTTCTTTGTGGAGATTCGACTAAAGATCATTTGCTTTTCAATATAAAAATGGAATAAGTTCTCCACGTGCGAATAAATTGTTTTAAGTAAATAGATTTAGAATGATTTAAATAAAGATCGAAAATAATCATAGATAATAGAATGGATGAAACGAATAAGGTAACTTTACATATAGTTAAACGAATTAGACGCAATTAGTAATATGAGTAAGTAAGTCGAGTGAAAATAGAATGATTAAGTGTGGCCCAACTTTACAAGTTGACCATAAGATTACGCTTTCCATCATCATGTACTTACGTTATTTAGCTCATTTGATTTGGACAATAATACGTTAGTCTCGATGAGTTGAATTTGAATATGCCAATTTAAGAATTGGACGATGATAATGACAAGTGGTAATTGCGAACACAATTGTCAGATTTTGATTTCTATAAGATAAGAATTAGTTTCTGATTTCTGCATCGGTTCAAATGGTAATTGTTTATTTTAGGTCAACGTAGAACATAGTTTATCTTACTCAATGAGATACGATAGGTATTGTTATATGAATATAATACTTAGGACAATACAAAATTTCACGGATTGAAACGACGCTTCAATTGACAGTATGACAGAAACATTTATATATAGGATGTACCAGCGGCGTATCCACCATGCTCTTGCCATACCACATTTGTCGCATTGCCCCCTTAAACACGAGACGAAACTTACTATGGTTTCCATGCACCTACTTTCATAATTCCGTGTGCACCCGTAATTACTTTAGTTTTTGCATAGGCTCCACAGTTCATTCGATCGTGTGCGAGTCAGGAGTACACAAAAATTTTCGGTTAAAGTGACGATACGCTTAGGTTCCGATATCATACTTGATAGAAATAGTACTTGGGAAGATCAGTTTAAGATGATAAATAGATTGATGATTTAAAAGAAAAACTAAAGTCCATTGGATAGAAATTGCTCATATAAATAGTTTTGTTCATCGATATAGATAGTCAAGTTCAAGTACTATAATAGTAACATTTAAGTTTGTGAAAACCGACTCTATGTGTGTAGGACGTAACTATCTAAGTTTCCTGATATTGATCAGTTCATAAGCATTAGTTGATGGTAACATAGTTCATCAGGATTTTAGAGAAAGATTGGTTTCATGAAAATTGATAATGTGGGTAATTCAATTTATAGTTCGAGTGAATAGATCACTTAGTTCCTATTGGATTCGAGTTTTAAGAAGTTTGAATTTATATGACCTACAGCTTTAGGTAATCCAGATATATTGACCATGAAGGTAAATAAGTTTATAAGAGATGATCTTGTTTTTCTATAATGCATGTTTTAAAAGCTAAGTAAAAAGTTGAAAGTTCTAATCTTTACTATAGATAGGAGTATTGATTTTGAAAATAAACGACATAATTTAAGTTGTAAGTTCTTGGCATTGAAAAACAGAAGACATAGTGTTTGTTGTAAGTTTTTTTTTTGCGTCATATTTAAAAAAACGAGAAAATCTTATATAAACATTAGAATAACCAATCTCTTTTAAAAGGAGTTATTTATCATGAGATGCATGTATTTTATATTACCCTACAAAATAGTAACAAAACCAGAAGGTTATTTTCTTTTAATTTTATTTTATTCTATAAATCCCCTATTTTTTTAATATATATGTATATATATATTTTTTTTAAATAGATTTTTTTTTGTTTGAGAAAATAAGGAAATTATTTTAATGGAATTGAATACTGGTAGTTTTACGAAGTCCATTGATTACACATTATGGTGAAGTAACGAGTTTATAAATGAAATACATTGGGTTCAGATTAGTACATAAAAACTAGTTGCGTAAAATTTCATTAGTGGTCATATGTCTAGATGAAACATTTAGTTCAATGAGCTCGAGAATAGTTATGTATTGAGTTCTCGTTAGGTGTAAGATCCCACATCGGTGGGGAGGAGAACTAAGCACTGCTTTATAAGAGTGTGGTAACCTCCCCTACCATGACGCGTTTTAAAACCGTGAGGGGCGGCGCTTGAGGGCGTTCCGGCTGCCAAAGCGGACAATATCATGGTGCGACGGGCTGGGATGTTACATTAGGTTTTGGATAACGAATTTGAGGATAGCATCACGTAGTTGATTAACGAGTACTTGTTTTGGTGGTTAGTTCATAACTTGATAGTAGATTTATAGTTTTAATGATGGATTAGAAATCGGATTAAAATCTTATAATTAGATGAGTAGTTTTGAAACTATTTGAGTATATAAGTCGAGTTAAAATATTTTGAGGGTAAACGTTTGATTCAAATATGTTAGCTTATAAGGATAGCAAAATCCGTTAACCTTTACTTAGTTATGGAATTTAGCCTTGACTAGAATTCAGAAACCATGACAAACCTTTTATTGATGAGTCGAAAATCGATTTGAGATTAGAAGTATGCCGTAGACTTGGAAATTGATATATGATTTGAAGCTTTGGATAATTCGATTGAGATATGTCTTAGCTGTTTTGAAATGTTTAGTTTACAACGGTGTATTTGTGTTATAAGGATAAGCTAGCGAGTATATCGCATAAGTATTATTGTAGCTTAGAAACAAATGGAATGATGAAACGTAGAATAACACGGTTTTGTAGCAAAATGGTTGACCGATAGAAACATCCAATGTAATAATAGCACCTCGTTCCATTTAGAATATCATAGAATCCTTTGAAACATAACATAGGAAATTACTTAGAAACTTTAGAAATATTAGTATATGAATTTGGAATATCATTTGAATCACTATAGAAATTCATTGAAATAATTATAAATCGTAGGAAAGAAAATCATAGAATCATCAAGAAAATGAAATTTTGAAAGCTTAGGAATGTGTCTTGGTTTTGGACACTAATGACTTATCAAAGTGTTAAGTTCGTTTTCAACGTATTCGAGAAAGCGTGCTTTAGCCTATAGGTTCACACTCATCTCGAACATCCTCAGGTAAGCATATAGGTCTCTTAAAGAAATTTATACGAATGCTTTGCCTTAGTCAGGATGCCCGTGATACAGGCGTTCCACCTTCCAGATTGCACACGTTCTCACGTTTCAAATTTACTCAAGACGATGACGAGTTCCACAATTAGAAGAACCTAATCGTACAGACGAGTTTCTTGTAGCTCCTTCGCGAAATCGGATAAGAAATGAGATTAAGAAAAACATAGAAAGGTTTGTAGAAGGAAAAACGAATAAGTTTCAAAAGAATTCCTAAATACATCTATTTGCACTAAGGACTCTTAGGTTATAGTCTAGGTCGGTGTGTTTCTAATACCCTATCCTAGTTCCCTATAACCATGGCTCTGATACCAAACTATGACACCCCGCCCGGTGGCGGAAAACACCGGGTTGTCAAGTGAATTGGAAATCAATAGTACAAAGCACATGGCACACTAAAAACATATTTTAATATTTAATTAAGCATCAATGTCATGACAAGGGAAAAGTAAATAGTCTTAAAGATGAAATCAAAAACCAATAATTAAAGCTACTTAAGTAACTTTTATTCTAGGTCCAAAAGCAATCCTACGTGTCTTGTAAAGCATAAACGATTCAAATGCTACCTGAAACATGTGTAAAATAAGTTAGCTAAAGAATTAGCTAGTGAGTAAAAACACAATTGACAATACATAATACGAAATCCGAGATCAATATGAATATGTCACGCAAGTTTATGTGTATAGCAATATCATTATATCATTCAACCATGACCATAGAATCAACATAGAATCAACCGTGTTACATTTATTGATAACATTTAATGAACCGACAAGTAACCGTCATTGAACCATCTCGTTGTATAAGTTATCAATAAATATTTTTAGCATCTCAAGGGACATAGCAACTTAGTAACAAGCATCTCGTTTAGCAACTAAAATCTAACCTATATAATCAACAAAAGAATCGCCGGGTCTAATCACCTATCAGGCCATTAGTGTAGGAGGGCTTGTCAGGCCATTAGCGCTAATATCTTACCGGTGGAAATTACAAATAATATAATTTCTATTCCTAACACATAAGATTGCATCAAGCGGCCAAACTAGATTAACATATTAAATGATCTCATTTTTGAAAAAGAAACAAGAAACAAAAAGAAACCATAGCATCGTATAAAGCACATGTTCAGCCCCAAAAAGTAAAACATAAAAAGGGGAAGTGAGTTTACTCACCTTAACAAGCAAAGATAACCGGAAAAGAAACGTCTATGACGAACCGAGAATCTCCCAAATATTACCACCTAATTAGTTGGGAAAAACCCTTACTTAGAAACAAACAAATAGAAACAAGAATCACAAATCCGAGATCTAGGATTTCGGATTTGGGATTTAGGGTTTTGGATTATAAATCGGAAATTAGGGTTTTAGATTAACAATTGGGAATTAGGGTTTTAAATTACTGATTGGGATTTTTGTACGAAACGTAAATATGTTTTCGTATTATATTTTATACGAATCCGTTTTTAGTTTTCTTTGTAACATTTTAAATTGGTATATGCACATATATTAAACTTATGTTTTAATCTTTATAAATATATATTTAACTTAAAGTATGATATTTAGGTTATTAGAAAATTATAGATTAATGTTTAAAGTGATTAAAATATAAAAAGATAAATAAGACAGGTGGTGGGTTTCGAACCCACGACCTCAGCGTGCACAATAAACCTGTACAACCACTAGACCAGATTGAGTTTTTGCTAAACAATCTTGATGATTAAAATTTTTATGCTTTAAAATCCAAGAACACCCTTTTTAATACAAGCCCTAGAACTTAGATCCATCCAATTCGCTCAAACTGTTAATCATAAGCCAAATCAATCTTAGGGGTTTTAATCTACACTGAAACACGATCGTTTTGATATATTGAACTTACTTTTTGGTGGACGTTTGATATGGTTGTTGGGTTTCAGTGGTATCTTTAGATTTTAATTATATCAAAACGGGTTTGACAATTGTAATAATTAAACCGGTAATTATTAACGCAGCGGAAATTTAATATTAAAACCTATACCAAAAGTGAAACCGACAGGATCCGGTTACAGACATGCAAATACGGTTAAAAAGTAATTAATCTACCGATGAGATAAATTTATACCTTTGGTTAATAAATAACCGTTTGAGACACCGAGGTACAACGAACGGATGCTAGAAACGATCAAGAACTGAGACGGCGACAAAACGATGCTCACGACCAAGGAAGGATTCGATATATAGTATCTCTTGCTTGCTTGGTTCTTAAATTAATTCTCCTTTTATTGAAAACGGAAGGGAAATGAACAGTAGTACAGTAATGTACTACTGTTAAGCTGGAGTGTACAACTGAAGTAAGCAGACATATATGAAGTTATACGGTTATACATCACACACACATCTACTACCACCGGTTAGAGAGAGAAAGGGACTAGGACAAGTTCGTCGGTGGCCTCCAATCGCGGTTGTGCTTGACGACCTACACCACCTGAGGGGAGATGACAGATATAGATCGTTGGTGGTGGTGATTGAAAGCTACAACGTTAAAGATGGTTCTATGATGGCGCGAAGTCGATCCGGCACAAGCGATGGTCATGAAGTTGGAGTTCTCAAGCGGTGGGTTTTTGAGTTTTGATACTAATGGCGGTGATTTAGGGTTCCGGCGGTCCGGTCTGATCTAGCCATGCATGTTCTTCTTACGGGCAGATCTACAAGGTACAAATTTAGTTTCAATGTTTCAAGTGACTTGCTTGATTCTTTGACTGCCTTGGGTTTATCCGGATTAGAGGTTGGTTTATTTGTAATTTGGTTTACATGTGTTCTGTTTAAAGAGTTTTTCCACTTGAATTTCTAATCTATTTCAGACCGACTTAACGATCTTGAGGTTTTGTCTCAAAACTTGGGAGGAAGAAACAGAACTACGATACCACATGTGGGCTTAATTGTTTACTATTTCTTTGAACTGAAGGAATGTTTCATCGGTTGTGCAGTCTGCTGGAAACAAAACTTTCCTTTCACAGAATGGCCCATGCATCTACTCTTCATCTCTCGCCAAGTTTCCATCGTTTCGTGTCTCAAGTGTTAAAAATACAAATCAATTTCGTAAGTTAGGACTAATAAAGCTTCTCAATATTATTGTGATATACAAATACATACTTTAAATGTTGGTTTTGACCTACACTTATGACTCTTAGGCTGAATTGTTAGCTATAAACCTCCTCGGTAATCAAATTAATCAACCCATAGCGCCCGCTTGATTAATTGTCTAGATGTGATTGCATTAGTGGAAACAAGATTTGGTGTGTAAGTTGAATTGGATTTCACAAGGGTTCATGTTTGAATTTCTAGAAAGGAGTATCCTCTCTCTATCCCCTGTAAAAAATCATCATAATGCACGGTTCAGCTTATGTTCACAAACAAGACATGATGTTTGAAATGGTACTAAAAAAAGTTTAGTTTTAAATTTAGAAAAAGCATGTATGTCACATATTTGTTGGATGATTTTGAAATCTTTTAAAATCCAGTTACTTTTTTCTCTTTTGGTGAAGGATTTTTTTATGAAGTTACTTGATTGTTTGTACAATCCATTTTCTGTTTTTCTTTTTTCAAGACCCAACAATACTATGACCATATTTTTTGCTTTATTTCAGGTTGGACAACTTTTTACGTTAGTTATTTCGTGTGTCATTTATCATAAAAAGTTCATAAATGATTAGCTTTTTACTATTTCATTCATACATTAAATTATATTATATTGGGTATCTAATTTGTAGCTGATTTAGATTTATGGGTGTAGTTTATATCATTATGCAGGGACAAATAAAAAGACAAAGTTAGAATGGATAACAGCAAAGTAAAAGCTTCATTCTATACATGAATAGGTGGTAAAATTTTGCAATGTGATTTCAAAAGCCTTGAACAACAAATAGAGGTTCACATCAGCAGCAGGTGTGTAAATATCAACTGAGAACTTTAATCACATATGATAGATATACTAATGAATGATCTTAGTTCTTTACTGAATTGAATATGTCCCTTAGCCATTAAGACCTTTTATGGGTGAGATTCATGTAATGACTCATATATAAATTTAAATTTCACAATTTATATTGTTACATCTTTTGTTTATGTTTATTTGCTAGATGTACTTTATATAATTCACTGTCAAAATTATAAATTTTATATGAATATATGATTGAATTTGTTCTAAACTGATATATCGTAGATATCAAGTGTTGATTACAAGAGCTGAAGGTTTGGAATAAGATACGTTGTTAACTCTGGTGGGATTTAGGTAATTACGTACTCTTACATCAAATTAGAGTTTCGTGAATGCTACATACGTTCAATCTCAAGGCAAGAGGTTCAAACTAACAAATCAGTAAAAGTTCATAACAACCTATGCAAAGGTTCAAACTCAAGTTAAGAAGTAATGCTACATAAGTTCAAACTCAAGGCAAGAGGTTACAGCACGAAGTTACAGGTTAAACATTTTGTAAAACTGTGATAATAAGATGTAAACATTACTTTATTATTACATCATCTATATTGGTGATTTGTTATTGAATTTAACTTGATTGAATAATTAGTTTAACAATGTTGTTCAACCCACAATATAATTAATGGTTTCTTTTTTTAGCTCATATAATTAATGGTTTCTTTTTTTGCTCATATCAATTGCATAGCAATTAATATAATTAATGTTTTTTTTAGCTCTCATCAATTGCATCAATTGCATAGCAATTGCAGTTAGCATCTTACATTGAAAACTTAAGCATTTATGTTGAAGACTATGACGTGTGTTGGATATGGAATTGTGGCGAAATTTCACTTCCATCGTGTATTCACGCGTCGCAACGCGCGCGACGAAAAACATCCTAGTTCAATTAATTTACTAGAGGGAATTGTGTATTATTGCTGCATGTGTGCGACGAAGAAGAAAGAAAAGAAAGATGTTTTCTTTTCTTTTTGTCTTTCATGTGACGGCAATTCTCAAGGGTGAAGGGTTTTCACCCTAATGATCCCTTTTAATACAAAGTAATTTAATTAGCGAGCCCTAAGCCCGGTTAAATTAGTTTGAGCCCAACACAACAATAATCTGTTAATCATTTAATTAAGTTAAATGAGTAAATATAATTTATAAATCGTATAAATTATAAACGCGTCTTTCGTTCGTGATTACCGACTAAACGAGTTAAGTGGATTTAATGTTCGTTGCCCTTGGTGTAACTCTTACGGGTCATAACTAGGTTAGCCACGTTAATTTATCGGGTCCGAACATATAAAATCCAACAGTCTCCCACTTGGTCGGACCATGATAAAATCTCAACGCAAACAGTCAGCGGCGCTCTAGCTACACATGACTGCCCCTAACAAGTTATGATACTTTAAAGTAATTAACCAAGCAATATGTTAATAGTAACAACTTACTATGACAATACAACAGACTTATGGCAATCGTCGTCATTTATCCTTTCTGTAAAAGACATCAATTGAAACAATGAGACATGGATTAAGTTCATTCTCATATGGGTTCAATCATTATAGTTCTCGATCAAGATTCAAAATGGTCCATTCAAACACACAGTCTGTTTGGGTAAGGCCTTACACTTCTCCAGTTTGAATCAACTAGGGCGCCAAGATGTCTAACTGTTACATAGCAAGTAAGAGTACAGAATCCCTTATTGACTACATACAGCTCCCACTGAACTTTAGAATTATTCCTAATTAAAGAATATTTCTTTGGTAAATAGGAGTTCCAGTATATATCTCAGGTCAGAGGATACTAAATGAGTATACCAATATATCAAAAACATCTTATGACTACAATCCATGAAGATGATTTGAAACGAGTTACTTCCAACGTCATTCACAATGAGGTCTGTGAATTTGGATGTCAACTACTTGAGCCCAAATTCAGAATAGTCTTAATTCAGAACCATTCCCATGAGTCTGATCGACTACGGATAATTTAGAATACAATATTCATGGATTAAACGTATTAAAATCGAACACAGTTATAAACTTTAGAATTCAAAATAAGAAAATTCAAATGAATTCAGAAACTGTTAAGATGTTCGTACATCCAAATACTAAATCAAAACTCAAAGTTAGCTACTCTAAGCCCGATGGCATTCCTATGCTCATCATGTTTGTCCTGTGTCATGGGCTTAGTAAACGGGTCTGCTAAGTTTTGATCTGTGTTTACTTTGCTTATCATGATGTCTCCACGTTCCACAATTTCCCGTATCAAGTGGAACTTCCTATGAATGTGCCTTGCCTTTTGATGAGATCTGGGCTCTTTGGCTTGGGCAATAGCACCAGTATTATCACAAAATATCTCGATTGGTTTTCGTATACTTGGAACCACATCGAGATCGGTTATGAATTTCTTCATCCAAACTGCTTCCTTAGCAGCATCTGAGGCAGCAATATATTCAGATTCGGTGGTTGAATCCGCCACAACACTCTGCTTGGAGCTTTTCCATGAAACAGCTCCACCATTTAGAGTGAACACGAACCCTGATTGAGAGCGAGAATCATCTCGGTCAGTTTGAAAACTAGCATCAGTGTAACATCTTACAGTGAGCTCTTATTCCACTCCTCCAAAGATTAAGGACATATCTTTAGTTCTTCTCAAGTACTTAAGAATGTTCTTGACAGCAGTCCAATGGGCCATGCCAGGACTTTGCTGGTAACGACTAGTCATGCTTAAGGCACACGAGACGTCAGGTCTTGTACATAACATTGCATACATGATAGAACCAATCGCCGAAGCGTATGGAACTGCTTCCATTCGCTTATTTTCAATGTCCGTAGAAGGAGATTGCGATTTGTTCAACACAGTTCCTTTAGTCATAGGAACACCTCCTTTCTTGGAGTTTTCCATCTTAAAGCGTGTCATCATTTTGTCAGTGTATGTGCTTTGATTTAGCCATAGAAGCCGCTTGGATCTATTTCTGTAGATCCTGATTCCTAGAATGTAAGCTGCTTCTCCAAGATCTTTCATTGCAAAACAAGATCCCAACCAGTGTTTAACTTCATTAAGCATAGGGATGTTGTTTCCAATGATCAGTATATCATCTACATACAAGATGAGGAATGATATAGAGCTCCCACTAGCTTTCCTGTAAACACAAGGCTCATCTTCATTTTTGACAAAACCAAACTCTTTGATTTTTTGGTCAAAACGAAGATTCCAGCTACGAGATGCCTGTTTAAGTCCATAAATGGACTTATTCAGTTTGCACACCCTTTTAGGATATTTTAGATCAACAAAACCTTCAGGCTGAACCATATAGACATCTTCAGAAAGATGTCCATTAAGAAAAGCTGTTTTGACATCCATTTGCCATATCTCATAGTCATAGTATGCAGCGATGGCAAGTAATATCCTGATCGACTTGATCATAGCAACGGGCGAAAAGGTTTCTTCATAATCAATACCCTCAATCTGAGTGTAACCTTTCGCAACTAGCCGTGCTTTATAAGTGTGTACCTTTCCATGCATGTCGGGTTTTCTTTTGAAAAGCCATTTGATTCCTATTGCCCGAGATTCGGGAGGTAACTCAACCAAGTTCCAGACTTGATTTTCACGCATGGATTGCATCTCAACATTCATGGCTTCTAGCCATTTCGCAGATTCTAGATCTGAGATAACAGATTTATAGTTAGCAGGTGCGTCATCAGAGTCAGCTACTACCAGAACTTCATCACCCTCAAGATTCCAAAGATATCTTTCAGGTTCCTTACGAGTCCTGCTACTTCTGCGAATGCCAGTGTTCTCGTCTGATTCATTTGCAACGACTTCTGGTGCATCAGACTTTCCGACTTCATCAGCGGTAGTTTGTGATTCTCGAACTTCTTCGAGATCCACAACATTGTTTCCTGTGCCTCGATCAAGGGCTTCTTTCTCGAGGAAGTGTCCCCTCCTTTTGATGGAAATAATGTTTGCATCAGGATGGTAGAAATATAGTCCGCTTTTGTTACAGTATCCGACGAAAACAACTTTTTCGCCTCGAGGATCGAGCTTGTCATCAGAATCGCTGGTGACGTAAGCATCACATCCCCATACTCAAGGTAAGACAAATTGGGTTTATGCCCATGCCATATCTCATATGGGGTTTTGTCTACCTTTTTAGTCGGTACTAGATTGATAATGCGAGCGGCGGTCATAAGAGCATAACTCCATAAGGAGTGAGGCAAGTTTGTCCTACACATCATCGATCGGACCATGTTTAGCAGGGTTCGATTTCTCCTCTCGCACACGCCATTGAGCTGAGGTGTGCCAGGTGGAGTGGGCTGTGAAATTATTCCACGTTCCTTTAGATGATTGAGGAATTCTGAACTGAGATATTCACCACCTCGATCTGATCGAAGTGTTTTTATAGTTTTGCCGAGTTGGTTTTCTACTTCGTTTTAAAACTCTTTGAACTTTTCAAAAGTTTCATGCTTATGTTTCATCAAGTAGACATAAGCATATCGACTGTAATCGTCGATGAATGTAACAAAGTATCTTTCATGATTTCTAGACATCGTTCTGAAAGGACCACATACATCAGTATGTATGAGTGCTAGCAGATCGTTAGCCCGTTCACCTACATGCGTGAAGGGGTGTTTAGTGAGTTTGCCAGCTAAGCACGACTCGCAGTCATCAAAGGAGTCAGGTCTAGTGGATTCAAGAATTCCATCAGATTGAAGCCTTTTCAAACGTGCCTTGCTTATATGGCCAAGTCTACAATGCCATAGATAAGTATCATTCGTACCAGATTTGGCACGTTTAGAAAGATTATAAATGTTATTGTTTGTGTGAACATCTACCTCGTAGATACCATTTCGAGGATTAGCCTCAAAATAAAAAACATCATTCAAGTAAGCAGAAATGGAAATCCCATTAAAAACGTACTTGAAATCTTGTTCAAACAATAAAGAAACTGAAATAATGTTTCTGGTTAAACCAGGTGCAAACAAACAATTATTCAAAATAACTACAAGGCCAGAAGGACATGAAAGATGATATGTTCCAGTTGCAAGAACTGGTACTCTCTTCCCATCACCAACGATGAGCTCCATGTCGCCTTGTTTCAGCTTCTTCCACTTTTCAGGCTCCTGCAAGACATTAACGATGTGGTAACCACATCCGGTATCAAATACCCATGTGTTGCTAGAGACAGTAAAAAGTTCAATAACATAAATAGTAGTACCTGAAGCGCCTTCTCCGGAGGCCTTCATTTTTCTCAGCTTAGCCAGATATTCAGGGCAGTTTCTTTTCCAGTGCCCCGACTTGTTGCATTCAAAACACTGACGCTCTTCAGGAGGGGGTGGTTTTGGTTTTGCAACGACCTTGTTATTGTTGGTGGCGCGATTGACAGCAACATTAACTTTCTTCTTGCCTTTGCTGTTATAACCCCTTTTCTTGGGGTTGGGCTTCTTAACACCACCAGATCTGACCATCAAAACTTGGTTTTGCTTTGGGATATTCATCTCGGCTGTTTTGAGCATACCATGTAGCTCGGCAACAGGCTTTACCCATGCATTCATGTTGTAGTTCATTACGAACTGGTCGTAAGAGCTAGGGAGGGAGTTTAAGATGAAGTCTCCTGCCATTTCATCTTCCATAGGGTTACCAAGTTTGGTCATCTGGTCAATATAACCTTTCATCTTAAGCACATGAGCGCTAACTGATGAGCCCTCTTGCATTTTACAGCTAATGAGCTGTTTCATGGTGTCATGGCGTTCTTGTCGGGCCTGTTTCTGAAACATGCCTTTAAGTTGCTCAATCATATCAAATGCAGCCATGTCTTCCATGTTCTTTTGGAGATCAGGAGACATGGTGGCTTGCATAAGGCAGGCTACCTCAACGGCATCCTCGTTATGCTTATCCCAGGCCTTACGCGCAGCAGCGGTATTAGCCTCGGGCTGATCAGGAACTGGGGCTTCCAGAATATAGAGCTTTTTCGCAAACTTGAGAACTATTTTCAAGTTGCGGTGCCAGTCGATGAAATTGGTGTTATCGAGTTTTTCTTTCTCAAGTATAGACTTGAGAGCGAAGGAGTGATTGTTTTCAGAAGACATCTGACAAATAAGCAAAATAATATAGTTAGTATTATCGATGTATTATTCCTTATTTAATTAATGACCCATTAACAGTAATAAGAATAAGGAATGAGAATCTAGCTATGTCAATTGCTAATGGCAGCTGGGGCATACAACATTAGCAAGTGGGTAGGTAGACTGACAACGATTGTCAATTGTGAGAAATGCACAACTCTCCAATATGAGGCCGCTATGACAACTTTTGTCAATGCATTGATACGTTTAGCCTCATCTATGCTCACTTTTACTCTCTAGACAGCTGGGGCATGTAACAAGAGAGGAAAAGTAATAGTCATCCTAGAACTAGGTACGTGTGGAAGGGTCCGGATGTGTCAACGAAACCCTTGCACCTTGAAAGGATACAACTACACATCAAACGCGGTGCTGTGGCTCCAAACATTGATGTTTCGCTTTATGTTCCAAGTGTTCCTTATAATAGGATAGCATAGACTATTGATTTTAAATATGGGTTTCAATTTTAGTAATTACCGAATAGGGTCAAGATCCAGTTTTACTAAATTAATTAGTGACAATTAGATGAACCCTTTCATCTCTCAGGACACTTAGTTTAAATAACCTATTAAAACTAAGTCTTGTCGCGACATAAATAACCGATTAAAAGTTAATAGTTAAACTATTAAGTTACAAGTTTTAGAAAGTCAAAATTAGTTTAAGTTTCCAAAACGTGGTGGTTATTTTAATTATAAAACAAACTAGTCGTTTTATAAAAATTTTCACAAGTTGTAAAAATATGTTTAGAACTTGTTTTTATCTGATTGTGAAATTGTTTTAAAACTCTTTTAAAAAAATGGTTTGGTATTAGGTTGGTATGTTACAACACTTATAAAATAAAGCAACCACAATAGCAAAACAAATAAATATGTAAATCTTTATGGCCAAAAATTTGTTTGGTCTTGCCAGAGCCTTTTAGCAAGACCAAACTAGGTCACGGGGTCACAACACATAAACAACCACAATGATGGACTTGAGTGCATCTTGTTGTCTTGAGTATCTCCCACTGACTCCTAGATCCGTGTTGTCTTCAGTCTTTCCCCCGGGTTTTTAATGTTACAATTTTACAAAAAAAAATATATAAAATAAAAGAACCCTAATTTATTACAACTTTGAACCATCAAAGTGGCCAAAACCATAAAACCAAAAACTGAATTAAAGTACAACACAACCACAAGGTCTGGCCAGATTTACATATATTTTATAATCACAATAATCAATCGAGCAATCTATTGGTCAAGAATAATAAAATTGTTGACCAAAATTATGTTGCCCTAATATACTACATAGATCAGAAACTTTAAAAACTTTAAGTTTGTGATCTATAACCGGTTAAAAGGAGACCGGTACCGATTTGCATGTTGTAAGCATGGCTCTGATACCACTGTTGGGTTTCAGTGGTATCTTTAGATTTTAATTATATCAAAACGGGTTTGACAATTATAATAATTAAACCGGTAATTATTAACGTAGCGGAAATTTAATATTAAAACCTATACCAAAAGTGAAACCGACAGGATCCGGTTACAGACATGCAAATACGGTTAAAAAGTAATTAATCTACCGATGAGATAAATTTATACCTTTGGTTAATAAATAACCGTTTGAGACACCGAGGTACAACGAACGGATGCTAGAAACGATCAAGAACTGAGACGGCGACAAAACGATGCTCACGACCAAGGAAGGATTCGATATATAGTATCTCTTGCTTGCTTGGTTCTTAAATTAATTCAATTAATTTACTAGAGGGAATTGTGTATTATTGCTGCATGTGTGCGACGAAGAAGAAAGAAAAGAAAGATGTTTTCTTTTCTTTTTGTCTTTCATGTGACGGCAATTCTCAAGGGTGAAGGGTTTTCACCCTAATGATCCCTTTTAATACAAAGTAATTTAATTAGCGAGCCCTAAGCCCGGTTAAATTAGTTTGAGCCCAACACAACAATAATCTGTTAATCATTTAATTAAGTTAAATGAGTAAATACAATTTATGAATCGTATAAATTATAAACGCGTCTTTCGTTCGTGATTACCGACTAAACGAGTTAAGTGGATTTAATGTTCGTTGCCCTTGGTGTAACTCTTACGGGTCATAACTAGGTTAGCCACGTTAATTTATCGGGTCCGAACATATAAAATCCAACAATGGTTTCGAGTAGAAGCAAGAGTCGATGGTTTTGGATCAAATCTGACAATCTGAAACTGATATAAGATGTAATTGATGATATAGATAGATGAATAAGAACGATAGGATTAAAAGGAGACCAAAGATTACCTATTACGATCCCGGAAGATTGAGATTGACACCGTCGCCGGAATTTTGTTCTTGACGATTAATTTAGATGTTTTCGGAGCAATCAAACCGTTTTGGTGATAGATTAAGGTCATTCGAGTGCAAACGAGTCTTATGGTAAGATTATATTGAAGATACGGACCTAATTTTTGGTGATTGTGATTTCGAATCAAAACCCAAAATAGATCCGCGCCTAAACCGCTTCATAACGCGTTGTTTGGTCAGTTTGGGGTTCGATTCGGGCTGTTAAACGATTTGGAAATGTTTGATTGAGTTAAAATTGGTAAAGACGCGTGTTTAAAGCTCGCCGGAAGCTTCCCCGGTGGCCGGAAGCCACCTTCGCCGGAAATGCGGGTTAAGAAGGGGTGGGCTGGTTTGGGTTTTAACAATTTACAAGAACAGCCCCTAAGGTTTTAAGTTCCTTTGATTTAGTTAATAAAAGTTTAATTCCAAGTTTTTAAACTGGCAGTTTTTGCCCAAAGTTAGTTTTATATAATATATTAACTAACAAACTTAACTAAATTAAAAAATAACAATTATATAAGTGACGTTTTTATAGTTTTAGCTCGTTTATGTCGTTAAGTGACCATTGTTAGACTTAGAAGTGATATTTGTTTGATGTTCTCACTAAATTTTCTTTTATAACACAATATATATTTTTTAGATTTATAGATAGTGATTATTTCAATGCTTAGATATTTTGAGATATAACCCTATTGATTAATTTAGACGGGAATGACGTAGAATCCAACGTATTTTGTAATAATAATAACAAATGTTACATTTTTAAAGAAATAAAAACGAACACAAAACAAGAGATAAGCAACTTCGGGTTTTAAATCGAGCATTCGGATTCGGGTTTTGGGGCAGATGTCACGCGTTGGGATAATCAGGTTCAGGTGATAGACGCCGAGGATAGGTGGGTAGAGGGCTATGATTGTGGTGACGTGTTTTTCACTAAGGAGTGGGTTGCAGTGAAACAGTTGCTTAGAGCTAAGTGTGAGGATCCTAGTAGGTTTGAGGATACCCCAGATGAAGCAGGTTGAGTTGATCCTGGTTAGGAAGGTTGGTTTGTAGAGTTTGTATTAGTTCCATTATCAAGTCAGTCTTTATTTCATTTATTTTTATTTTATTTTTGTCGAGTCAGTTTTACGCTCGGGTATCTTGTGTTTGTTTTTGCAGGTTTAAATCATTCTCACCCGTACTCAATCTCCATTCGGGTGAGTTTGTATTTGTGAAGACGAAGATGGAGCTCGAGAATGTCGGTGAAGCTCGATTGCGACCGAAATGCTATACGATCGAAGCCGAAGATTGGAATGAAGACTAGGAGCTTACGTGTTACGCAATATAGCTAAGTCTTTTCCAATTCACCTTCTATCTTTTTAATTTTTGCAGTTTATTTTATTTTTAGATGTTTTCTATCTCTACATTGAGGACAATATAGAACTTAAGTGTGGGGATGGGAAATAGTCATTTCTAAGTCTTAGTTGTTTGGTTTGAGTCTTATAGAGTCATAAAAAAATCAAAAAAATTGAAAAAATTTGAAAAAATGTCTTTGTTAATGTCACACCCCGGTTAGGCGGGTGACGTGTGACGACTGATAATCAACGAAGTGGCGGAAGCGTACTTCTAATAAACCAAAGATTAAAGGAAATAAGCATGGCATTACTTCATTACATATATAAAAATAAGTTTTGTCTCGTCCACTAAGGACGTAAAACGTGTTTCTGAAAATCAAACGACAGGTGTCTTATCCAAAATACATAATATAAAATTGTCTTTTAAGCTTAGACGGTGAAATAGTAATGCCATCACTACGAATAGTCTTCTAGAATCTCCGTTTCTAAAAGGGTGTCCATGCTAAGTTCATTCTTCAAATACCCTGAAAGCATGCTCAAAAAGAAAATGGGTCAACTAAAAAGTTGGTGAGTTTCAAGTTTATGTTTCAAAAGATAATAGTTTGTAAAACATGGTTTCGTTCTTGGTAAAACATGAATCTCAATCTCAAGGTTTTCATATAAAGTAAAGAAAACATTTTATATTGTCTCGTGATGTTACACAATGAAATAATGTCTCGTGACGTTACACAATCAACCCTGTACTTAGCCCGGCTTGTGCCTCATCAAATACCAAAAGAGCCGGGACTAAGCCCAAATACATGTTCCCACTCTGCTAGTGTAAGAACACTTGTCTCAATCGAAAACCTGTCACATGCCGCGAACGACCCCGCAGGATCTCAGTGCGGACCCTACCTCTAACGCCATTGATGTATGGCAAGTAGGCACTGCGCGTGGGGGATTCCCCAAGTAGTACTACCCATATAAACAAGCGGTCCATCCCAAAGATAGAATTAATGACCGTGTAAATAATTTAGCAGATAGAATCGGATACATCACAAATAGCACATCAAATAACTCAAAAATAGCATATCAAATAAATAAGCTTCAAAACTTTTAAAAATAGCATGCTTCCATCCCAAAACATTAAGTAAAAAGGGATTCATGAAACTCACCTTGTAAATATAGCAAAAAGTCACAAATAGCAAATAAGTCCGAGCTCGCTTCTTAGCAACCTATCGTAATGTGATGTACTCATAAGTTTTCAATTTATAGGCTCTTATATAACCATGTGCACCCCTAAGTGTGTGATGTATTCAAACATTTCACCTTACGGTGTTTGTTGTCAAGTTTTGTAAAAATAACGTTTCTTAAATTGGAAAGTCTTAGAGTTTCGAGCTCTTAATATTTATTGCTTATTCAAAAATATATTTTCATGATACGGACCTGTTCTATAAGTTCCAACTCCACCCCATATATTATACTCATTTTAGATAATGTGGTTCGGGTGTCGTTAATTAATATCGTTACACACACGTAGTTAACACGTTTTTAAGGTTTGGTTCATTAATAATCAAGTTTTTCTTACCATAACTTTTGTAATCTGATTCTTAGTGACTTTTATAAAATTTCAGTTCCAAAACAGTAAGATTTTCAGAATTGTCACTTTTAGTCCCTTAAGTTTCAAAAATGACACTTTTAACCCAAAAGTTTCTTATCTTATCGTTTCTTGACCCAAAAAGGGTCCCTACATACTTTATAAGTCTAATATACTTATTTGAGTCATATTATAACCAAAAGTTCCAGAAAAGTTTATACGTTATAAAAATATACATTTTAGTTTTACTGGTTACGGTAAAACCGTCATATTACGCGTTAAAATCCATTTTCTCAACCACTTGACTCAAGACTTCAAAAATCAGTATCATGGGCTCACATTAGTGTATATATTCTGTAAATAAAAAGTTTTTAGATTATAAGTACAAAAATCTCAAGTTTTACACAAAACCGTTAAAAACACGTTTTAACCGTAACCGTAAGGTAAAATATATGGTTTCCCACTTTTATGACAAAAATATGCTTTAGTAGTCATATGCTACTGTAAAATACTAACTTTGTGATTTTTAACCTTTTTGATTAATTATTAGAATTTATTTATGAAAATGTACATTTTAGTGATTATTTTCACTAATAAATTTGTAGAAAATACATTTTAAAGCAATAAATCATGAAACTTATTTTCTATGGCTAAAATACATTCATAGAGGCCTGTAAATAATAAAAATTAAGTTTCATAATGTTTGGTGAAAATTTGTAGTTTTAGGGCTTACCGGGTGCTCGGTTTTGCCCATTTTACCCTTTTATCAAAGCTTATTACCATCCCTAACATGTATCAAGAGTTTTATACAATATTTCCACCTCATTTATAGTTTCAAATCTGAAAGTTATGTTGGTGCTCATGTTCATTTCGTTTTTGGGTTTTTAAGTGTTCAAAACAACCATTTATATCAATGTAATCTTACATAGTTTTGTACTAAAACTAACCATGAGTTATTATATCTTTTAACCATGTTAAAGACAAGTTTATTTACTCTTTTTAAGTGTTTTATTTCGTGGGTTTTATAGGGTTTCAAAACAAGGTGTTAAATGGTGTAAACTAGTGTAGAAATGAAGGTTTTTAGTGTGTTTTGCCATGTACAAACCTTGATCCGAGTTAGCACTTGATGAAACCGACTTGTAGGATGGTTAAAGAACTTAGAGGATTCGTTTGAGCTGCTGGAAGTTTCTGTTTTGAGCAAGAGAATGAAGATTTGCAAGAACAAGTGTAGGAAACTAATGAAAAACTCTATTTTCGTTACCTTGAAGCCTTGTACAACGATGGAACTACTTCAAAAGCTCTAGGATTCGATTGGGAGGACGATTTTCAGCTGGAAATGGAGAGTGTTGTGTGTGTAATTCGTATGTTGGAGAGTTAGAGAGAGAAACCAAGATAGGGAGGAAGATATAGGTGAATGGTTTGCATGTGGGTTGAGTGTTGAATGCAAAAGTTGGTTTATGGGGGTGTGTGGTCTCGTTTAAAGCAAATAGCAAGGAAAGAGGGGAAGTGTGTTAATAGAAGCTATGGTTTTTTATTGGTTGTCATGGGAGGTGGATTTTATATTTTCTAAGTATTTTAGTGTGACAAACTTAAAAAGAAAGATACATGGATGCATATGGACGTGATTTATGTGTATATACATACATAATAAAGTTTTCAATTGATGTGTTATTTTGTTTAGTGAGGTAGGTGATTTTAATAAAGTTAACTTGAATTTGTAATATTTTTAGTGGTTATTTATTTGGTATAATTTAAGTTAACCAAAAATCTACATGAGACATAGGGATTCTTATTGTGTTTTTGTGGTATTTTAGTGGGTATTTGTTTGTTTGTTTAAAATAATTTTGCACTAAAACATCGTTCCACTATTGTTTCTAATGGTTTTACTTAGGCTAATATAAGGCACCCTAGTAATCACCTAATCATAAATAATACACGTGCACAAATAATATTCGGGTATCACTAAAATAATATTTTGTCTCTTAAATATTTGTTTGCACCTAAATAATGTTTAATTAAAGTAGTCATAAGTAATTATGTTTCTAATAAAATAATTATCTATAATAACTAAGGTTAAGGTGGGTCCTAATAGTTGGGTTGTCACAGTTAAGTTGTGCACATTTAAATATAAAATGATAGTAAACTTATTCTGGTTTTCAAATGAGTTGTGGTTTTTAAACAAAGATGAATTTGGATAAACTTTTGGTAACCCAATTAGCTGAGATAGTTTCCCTAAGTGTTTTTAATAGAAAGTTAATTGTCGTGAATCTCGTGGGTTGTCATCTTAGGAGAAATAGGAAGGCCTTAACTAAATAACAATTAGGCACCATTGTAGGCTATTGAACTTAAATAGGTTAAGGGGTAGTGCCATTTTTAGGATTTATAACACACTTCTTATGAAAGAAGTGGCGCATCCGCTAATCAAATGTCCACCCGGTATAGTACTGAAAAGCGCTCAAAGTAGCTGCTAAATAAAAGAGCTCAAAGAGCCAATTCAAATGAAAAAAGAAAAAAAAAAGAAAAAATATAAGGCAAGTGATCCAAGACCTCATGTGCTCTACCTCCGGGATAGCGACTTGGATACGACACCCCTGGGTGAGGTGATCTTGTTGTATGAAAAAAAAAAGAATAAACAGTCTATACCCACAAAATTCATCCATCAAAATCCACCCTAATATGGCACTAGTTCTTAGCTTAGTTAAGTTCTTTAGGTTATTTTGGTAGGAAAACCTTTGTGGTTTAATCTTGTGCCTCGTCAAGCAACAATAATCGGGCTAACTTATTTTTCCTCTGTGTGAGACCTCATAGATAAATGATTTAATTAAATTTAAATTAAACATGATGGGAAACTTAATTGGCTAGTGTTAGGGTGTTTATGTAAACGCACCATTGTTTATCTGGATTTAGTTCTTGTTTGAAAATTGTAACGAAATGTTGAAGCCTTAGTTAGTTGTGATTCTATGTGCATGCTTTTTCAGGGACGAAAAAAATTAAGTGTGGGAATGTTTGATAAAATATAAATTATACATAAACCCCTTATTGTGTTTAATTACGTTTTGAGTCATTTCGGTGTCGTTTTCTTAACGTTGTATGCACAACTGACGTTTTTATGTTTCTTAGGTCCCATGTTGATAAAGAAATGGAAAGATCGTGAAAAATCGAATCCGTAGGCGAAAACGGGGCGCGAAACGGAGTTACAAGCGAGCCTGTACGCGAAAACGAAGAAAGTTTGGGCTTTTCTTGGCCCGGTTCGCTATATAAACACTTCTTATGAAACCCTAGCCTCCTAGAAACCCTTGGGGACGGTTTTGGACGAAATTTAGGGTTTTTGAGGTGATTTGAAGGCCAAGAACACGAAATCAAAAGGACGGAAGCACGTGGGTTCAAGGATTGCTTCTTGCATCTTTCGGGTTTCTCTAATCCTTTGTTTCTCGTTCTTTCTACCATGTTTTGCAACTTTAATTTTGACTTTATTTTTGTTACAAACATGCTAGGCTAAGCACTTAAAGCCACCTAGACTTATGATGAATTTATGTTAACGTTTGAACTTGGATTTGGATTGTTTTGATTGTGGTTATTATGATCAAGTAAAAAGTTTAATGCGTTAATTCGATTGATGCTATTAAGTGTATTCGAATTGGGTTGATTATTATTAATGTTTCCATTGAATGCTTGGTGATGGTCTATGTCATAGAATAGTGTTCGATTCACGTCATTGACTGTGTGTTAGTGTTATGGTGATTGCATGCTTAAAACCAAAGGAAATAATAATAAAATCAACTTAATGAAAACGTGCTTGCTTGTCTAAGATATCCGTGAGGTGATTAGATAATTGTTAAGTCTTGTTTGTTGATTGTTAAAATATATATTCGTGAGAATTCAATCTAGGTTTCATTTAGCAAACATGTTTAACAAATCAATTGAATGCTTTAAACTGGCTTTGGGTTTTAAACTGTGAGGTTGGAATTCGCATAAGGTCACTTAATCATAATTAGGTTAAACAACCGTGAGGGCGTTTACCTGTCAAACTAGTGTTCGTGATAACTTGCTAGAAAACCGTAAGTTTCTTCTCGAAAAGGGTCGAGGGTCTTATAATGGTATTTTGCAAGTGAATATCTTTGTTATTAGTTCCATAATCAAAACATCCATTTTCAAGTGATAATTGCAACATAGAGGAGTCGGGTCTAGGTGGTTCATTTTAATCATTGTTTTCGTACTTCGTTTTTCGTGCTTGTTTCTATTTTTAGTAACTTTCCATTTTTAGTAAGTTTCTTAGTTTAGAAAGTTTCTACTTTTAGCAGGTTACTATTTTTAGCAATAAACCCCCCTTTTCAAATACTCTTTCATTCAAGTTTGTGTTTTGTCAGTTGAGTCTTAGTTAACTAGCGTGATATATAGAGTCTGTGGGTCGACACTCGGACTTACTTAAGTTATATTGCATTCGACCGGTCCACTGCCGGTTGTGTGTAAGTTAGTTAGTTTGTCTAGGTTTTATAAATTTAAAACTTAGGTATTTTTAGTATCTGTTTTTATATATAGTATTGCACGCATCAGTGGGCAAAGACTATTATAGGACAATTTATGCCACGTGATAGCCATGTCCCCAAAAGGCTTTTTGGCAAACAAAATGTGGTGGAAAGAAGCCATAAAACCTCTTTTAATGATTATGTAATTATTAATCATTTATTATTTTTAGATAAGTTAATAAAAGCAATATATTTCATTAAAAACACAAATAGACTTACATTATTTTTTAAAACTAAAAACGAAACTACTAAAAGTTAAAAAAACGATTACATAAATAAAAATAAAAATCAAATGTCCGCCAACCCATATTTTTGTTTGATTCTTTCGAGGCATCTCATGTGAACGCTATTTGTAACGGGCTCGTGTGGTCGGTAGATTTGTTAAAGAGCTCAAATCTTTATGCATTTGTTCGGCTTCACGAAGTTGTTGTTGGCCTTCGCAAACTTGTAGTTCTTGATCTTTTTGTTGTTGTTGTTGTCGTTGTTTAATAGTTACTTATCTCATGCCCTCTCCGTGAGTTGTTTTGCCTTTAACTATGGACGTTTTAAACCAACTTCACCAATTTCTTCTAGTCTAGAGTTCTCTCGCTAAAACGATTGTTGGAATCCGACCACCCCGCCGTCACCATTGACTCCGCCCGCTTTCCTTTACTCCGGCTTCTCCTATCATGGGACGGGGCAACTCTTGATACACTGGTTCCTCTTCCATACCAAAACCATCATCGTTAATGTTCAAGTCAATGAATGTGCGAGCATTCAAAGACTTGCTCTCGGTACCTCGACAAGACGATGTTTTTAATTTTTTGTTGAATGTGTTGTCTTTACATTCATGATGATGGTTATCAACCACTTAGGACTATAACTCACCCAACGCTCGGTTTTCTATGTCATTGTCATTACGGCCACTAGCCTAATTATCATAAACAAGATTGTATAACGAATTGATTGCACTTAGCGTTTATGCCCGACCATTTTATGGAAATTGAGTCATCCGTACGATCCTTACCCGACTTCTCGACGTACACGACTCTTATACAGCTCAAAAACATTGTTTTGTCATGATAATTAGCTAAAAATATATAAAAACATATTATTCATAAAAAGTTTATATAACTTAAATTAAACCTTTACCTATTTTCGGATAATCGGACGTATCTGGCAACATCTCGTCAATTGCTTGTAGTCGTCTTGCGTCCATGAAATAATGAGTTTTTAGTCTTCGGCGCATCGCTACTCTTTTTTTTGTGTGAACGCCTACTAGGTTGCAGTTTTCTAGTTTGTGATGGCTCGGGTACATTTGATGGTTGTTGTTCGGGTGGTGTCTCCCGAACGGTTTCTGGTGGTGTAGAGGTTTGTTGAATTCCACATGAGTTTAGTTGAACGCCAAATGGGTTTTGTTGATCTTCAAATAAATTTTGTTGAATGCCATATTGGTTTGGTTGAACACTAAAAGGGTTGGGTTCAATGCCATAAGGGTTGGGGATTGGAGACAAATTTGTAATGTAGTTAAATAATGTGTTATTTTGGTTCGGTTGTTGATTGTTTCTGGTTTGACCAGGAAATAGTTGTTGTCAACACGAAGGTGTGTGGAAACATGCTTGAAGAGATTTGAGAAGATTAGCTAAAGAATTGTAGAAGATTGTAGAGAGGTTGTAGGTTGTGGTGTAATTTTTAAATAAAATTTGCTTTGTATTTGTAAGGAAGTTAAAATGTTTTTAAATAAAACTAGATGGATACTGTCTCTCGCGCGTTGCGCGAGAGTTGTTAATACAGTTTTTATGGAATATTAAACATTAATACAAAGGATTCAAGGTATACTGGTCATTGATATCTAGGTACAAAATATAATGTCATAAGTGCCAATTACAAACGATGGTAGGTTTTAAGAACTTGAGCACTGAGTTGATAATAGCTGTTAAGCTATGTACAAAATGTACTGGCTATTGATAATTAGGTACAAAAGAGGGCCATATTGTTATCTAGATTGTTGGTTGATAATAGCTGTTAAGCTATGTACAAAATGTACTGGCCATTGATATTTAGGTACAAAAGAGGGCCATATTGTTATCTAGATTCTTTAATACAAAAGGATAGCTGGTTTGCAATTTTTTTCATGTTGAGTAGCTGTTTTTTCATCTATGTTGAGTGCTCTTTTGCCTTCTTTGATGTCTCTGCATATTTTCATTTATGTTAGTATTTTGTGATGTTCTAATGTGTTTTGTTTGTTTGTGTATGTACCTGACTTAAATTGCAGTTGTCGTTTGATGGGTTGTTTTGTTTCAGTCACTGCCCGCTTTGGTGAAGTCTCTGTTCCTGCACGCTTTGGTGATTCTTGATGAGTATCTGCTGTGAAGCCTAATTGGGTAGTCACTGGTTCCATTTGCAAATGACTTTTTGAGTTTGTCGCCATTGCTTTTGTAGCTAACGCTTGAACATCTTGCTCTGGTGTTTTGGGGAGGTCTGTGACGGGTGGTTAGATGATGTATTAAGTATTTCGTTGGTTAGTAAAATTATATTAATGTTTTGTTATTGATCAATAGTTTTGTACCTTTGATGTTTTGTAGTTGACTTGTGGTTGATGACCCGGGTTGATTTGCAGTGTCTGGCTTTAGGGATAGTTGTAGAGGAAAAGGTGCGATCCTGTTAACCGTACATCTTGTTCTTCCATTTTTGTCATTTTTTGTTGCTTGAAGGGTGAATCTGAGTTGTTTTCCAACAGTGTTTGTGAGAAACTCTGGAATTTCATTTAAGGCAATGGCTGGGTTGGAATTTATAATAGTGCTGCAGGGGATGCCAACTAACTGTGTGACAGCATCATCAAATATGGTTCCAGCCATGTTTCCTGTTCCGTCGGTGATGATAGCAGAGATTCGATAGCTGTATAAATGTTGTTTTATATGTTGCTGTTAAATCACTTTGATTTTGTGGTGAGTATGTATGTTAGTGATGATAGAACAGTACCTGAATACTGGGTTCTCTATTATGTCATCCTTTGGACAAAACCAATCTGGATCCGTATTAGTGACACGTTTGGTACACAATGGACATGCAATGTAACACCAGTCTTTACGTTCGAAGCTGCAAATCTGCCCATGTATCACATATGCTTGACCCTACAGTTTGACATTTAATGTATGTTAGAATGTGTTTAAGTCTATGGGAATGATTATATTGTTACCATGAGTTCTGCTGAGGACTTTCGTAGAATTTCATCGATTGTGGTTATTGTTTCTTTGCCAGTAATCAGATATTGTGTTGATTGTCTTTTGGCTAGCACTGATGTTGTTGGATTCTCATACCTGATAAATATGTAGAGGTTATTGTATTCAGTTATGCATAATGTTTTATATTAATTACATACAGTTCCAGTAGTTTGTGTGTCTCTGGTAAAGTGGGATGAAGGTAGACATATGTTGCTGCTGTAGACTGCAATCTAATTCTCCCTGTTGTTTGACAATGCATTAGTTGAATGAACTGTTATATTGTAAAAAATTTGTTTTTGGAGAATCTTACCACCAATAACTTTGACCTTAAGAGCTGTTAATGCAATGATTTTTGGATGTTTAGCACAATCAATAACTGGCCTTGCATACCTTTCAAGAGATATGGCTATTTCTTCCCACAGTGTAGCATGAATATATTGATTACTGTCAATACAAAAGCGTTTTTAGTTAAAGCATATTGCATATTAATATTTGTAATGTTATACAAACCTGCAATCTAAAATCTTCAGTACAACGAAAGGTTTCCCATCGATTGTTAACTTGTCATTCGTGTCATCCAGTATTCCAATGTAATCTATGTGTACAATTAAATGTGTTGTTACGAAGCTACATTGTCATTGTTATGTAATATAATTGAGATGTTACTGTATCCATACCTATCAACACATCTTTGTCGCACGCTGCTTCCATTCTTTCTCTTGTAGCAATGTCAAAGTGATCTCTTGGAATCTCTCCAGTGTCTGGTATTGGGGTGAACTGTGATGCTCCACCGATAACCAAATTTGTACAATGTGTTAATGTGTTTCAGTAATTGTCCACTTTCTCACACGCATATTTTCTCAGCTGGTAGCACGACCCAAGTCTCACTCTATTCTCCACAATTCTTTGTTCACTGTCTTTTGCATTTGCCTGAATTGCGGTTCCCTGTGTTTGATGTTTAAATGTATTAGAATTGATTACAGTGTGTTATGATCATCAAGATGTTATTTCCATATCAAATTAGTAATAAATACTATACCTCTTTGTCAACAAATAAGAAGCATGTCTGCGTTGCACGAAAAGCAGGATTCCATTTACGAATTGCTCTCACTTTTAATGGGGGTGTTTTCCCATATGGTACCAATGATGCAACATCTCCATCTTCCATGATGCTAGTCCTGTTTAACAATCCAAATTGTAAATGAGCAATTGATATCTATTTGCAATAGTATAAAAAATGTATAATCTAAACACATATATACAAAATGATAGTACAGATAGAAAAACTACGTAAGAAATTAAAGAGAACCTCTTGTGATTCAAGACATTTTAGCAACTCTGTGTATACAATATTAGTAGTACATGAATATTCATTTGCTTCTTGTGGTTTTATTAGCACTTTAATGGATTTTGGGGAAGTGGCTCTAGAAAGGGCTACATAAAGCTGCCCATGACCAAAAACTGGTTCTGGTAAATATAAACCTATTCTTTTTAACGACTGCCCTTGACTCTTATTTATGCTCATTGCATAGCAAACTTTAACAGGAAATTGACGACGGGTAAGTATAAAAGGCAACTCTTTATCATTATGAATAAAATTAATTCTAGGTATGAAAACTCTATTACCAATGGAACTACCAGTTATTATGTGGGCTTCAATGACCTTAGGTAGCAATTGTGAAACTAATAATCTAGTGCCATTGCAAAGACCTGATTTTTGATCTAAGTTACGCATTAACATTATGGGTGCATTTTTTTTCAATTTCAAATCGTGGTTTGGTACACCAGCGATTTTTAGCATGTTTAAATATTCCACTGGATACATGGCATCAACCTCGCTTGCATTCTGAGAATGTGGTACCATTGAATCTGTGCTTAGATATGTAACTACTTCTCCATCACACATGTTAAGAATTAAGTCATTAATTTCGTCGACATGTTCATTCTTTGGACATATGATGGCTCTATCTGCAAATACATGTGCACTTGGCTGCCTGAGTATGATTGAATCATATACAAAATCGATCAATTTCATGATGCCTTCAGACGCATAATCAATTAAAAAGTGAGCAGGTATATCTATTTTTCTGGTATCAAGTTGTTGTCGGTTCACATGTACACCAGCATTTCCATCACCAATGCTTAAAAGCCAATCAGAAAACCATTGCAGTTCAGCTTTACTTTGAGAATCTAACCCAGTAGCTGATAAACGCATATTTTCTTTCAGTCTACACACTTTAAAGTGTGACCACAAATGAGAATTCGGCAAACATGAAGCCAATATTTGAGATTTTGTGGATTTAGGCTTTACTGGTAATGTCTGTCTAAAATCACCACCAAGTAAGACAGATTTACCACCAAATAACTGACCATTGTTATCCAAAATATCTCTAAGTGTACGATCTAATGATTCAAAATTTCTGCGATCACTCATAGGCGCTTCATCCCAGATAATAAGACTGGTCTCAACTAATAACTGTGATAACTGAGACTTCTTTTTAACAAAACAAACGGATTCCTCTGTTAAATCAAGTGGCAATTTAAACCGAGAATGAGCAGTTCTACCAGAAGGTAATAGCAAAGATGCAATTCCAGACGCAGCAACTGCAAGTACAATAAGGCCTCTTGATCTAAAAGCTGCCATTATTGTTTTCCATAGAAACGTCTTACCAGTACCACCATGACCATAAATAAATAACAACACTTGTCTTTTTTCAGCTTCGGCAGATAACACCATGTCATAAATCGATCTTTGTTCACTATTCAACTTTGAAAGAAACTCTGCATGTTGATTGGTCAGAGAATGAATATTATATGACCTTTCTTCTAATATTAAACGATTTGTTAACGTAGTAACTGCAGACATATCAGGCAAAGGAAGATTAAACTCTGATAAAGATCGAGATGTGGAACATGAATTCAATAACTGTTCAATATCCAACAACACATGTTGTTTTAAGGTATACTCAGAGAGTGATAACAAATCATCATTAACTTGATAGGTAAAATCATCACTCATCTTTTGCCAATAATCTTCCAACAATTTTGATGGGTCTGAAATATCGCAAAACAACAACATGTGAGTAAATAATGCACGCAATTCACGGGATGTTGCCCACTGAGCAGCCTCTTCCAATGTCGTCGACCATTCCATGTCATTTCCAATCAATCCCAACTTTTCACATGCCTCTCTATAAGTTGGCAAGACAACACCCGAAACTGTCCGAATGTCTTCAAAACTACAACACCCAACTTGATGATTCAGAAGTAATCTTAAATAAAACAACTCACCACATGATGGGTGCACATAAGCCATCCGACCAACACTTGGAACTCTTGAACTCGTCCTACGCATCCACTTTTTACCATCCCAACGATATTTACTCAAATAATCTACATATCTTAAGCCTAAACCATCTACACAACCATGGTAATCATCAGACAATTCATAAACATTATTAGCCATCCATTGAGTTAATGTCGTTTTACCAGTATCTTCATTTTCAGCAACTTCTACTAAATGTTGGTTATCCCTAAAAGTGATATTTTGCATTCCTTCTAAATGAACTGAAAGTAACAACACCGCTGGGTTTCTATGATGTATAGTGAACCCGAAAATCCTCCAAGCTGCCTCATAAGGGCATACATACCGACCATCAACAAAGTTACTAATCTCATCAATAACAGGAACCGACCCTGTTAAACTATCATTCCCACTTGCATCATGACTATCTACTACAGCAAACCTAATGCGATCTGCGCCCTTAGAAATGTATTTGAATAGATATTTGATCAACATACTCCACCCACAATATTCTACATTTATATGAGCATCAAAATGTAGAAGCAAAGTGGCATTATAAGGAACAACAAAAGCATTATCCAAAGGGAAACCATTCTTTATGTAAGATTCACCACCAGCAGGCCTTTTATATTGCACATATCCTTTGGAATCAAAATACGTTGCAGTCTCATAAGATTTTGGAAATTTTTTTGAACAAACCCCATCCTTCATACAAACGGATGTTGAATTCAAAACACCACACGGTCCGTGCATCATGCAATCCGTCACAATCCTATGAAGTACAGGATTTTCTTGTTCATTTGGTAACTCAGCACTTATATAACGATCGACATCAGAGGGCTCCTTAATAACATATTCAGCAGACACCCACAGCAGTGTGTGACAATGTGGGAGTCCCCTTTTTTGAAATTCAATAGTGTAAACCTCTGCCAGAAAAGAATTGGAAAAAGAATTAGAAATAGTAAAACAATTTAGAAATTAATTTTTTTTAAATAAATAACACAACTAACCTGCCTCCACAGCACCTAAAGGTTTGTGAGACTTCAAAAACTTAATGAAATCTTTAACTTTCAGTTCAAACACCCGAACTACAATATCTGGACGATCATTAGCATTAGCACAATTGACACGATCTAACTCACGTCTAATCTCTGGCCAATGTGCATTACATGTCAAAGTGATAAAATATTGAGGATTGCCATACACACGACACAATGCAAGAGCATCTTGGTAATGCTTATACATATATCTAGGTCCTCCAGTAAAAGATGAAGGCAGAATAATACGTTTACCGACAGACTTACCAATGACATCACCTCTAGATACTGCATCATGTACACCACGAAGATATTCTGTTCTAAAAGTATTTTGATTAGACCGAATGAAATCCAATCTACATTGCTCCACACAAACATATGCATCCACTATATATTGTTGATACAGCCTACCGCAATTTAAAATATGAGTATGAACATTTAACCGATCATGAAACTGGTATGAATAAAACATTGATGGAGTTAAATTCCTATCATGATCTCCATCAGGCATAATTAACTGTAATTCTGGACACCAACCTTCTTCACCAAAAGGAAACAACAATGGATACTGCAAAGGCATATATGAAGGATGCAACCGACTAACACGATGAGGATAACCAGCCTTATTATGTATAACGACATCAAACTCCTTTGATGAAAGATCACCGCCATAAATAATTGCACCAACAGCATCTGAAGACGGATGCTCATAACGACGATCACCCACCTTATTATAAAGCCTAACACTAAATTCAGGAACAGTTTCTTGCAAACAAATATCTCTGGCACTACGAAACAACTGAACATACCTATTCACAGTATCAAATAAAGAAGACAATCCAACAACAATTTCTTCATCAAGACGACCAACATTATCCGCAGATGAAAAAAACCTTAACCTATTTGCAATCTCATTCTCAGAATCATAAACATACATCTGTAAAAACCGTGGTTTTTCACCATCTGGAGGACACAAAGACCCAACCCAATGAGATATCTGACCAGCAACTTTAAATACATAAGGATTTGAACCACGATTTATAGATTCATCAACAGTTGCACCAAAAGATGTCATCGAAAACATCGAATTATATGCACGTATATTAACCTTGAACTCATTTCTAGTCATTAGCTCTCGAAGATAATCAGGTGGATCCAAAGGATAATGTAGCACAACCCTGCCTCCCTTACAACAACCATTATACCTAGGCCTGACACTAAGAGCAACCGACTTCACACGCTCACAAAACCAAAATAAAGCTCCACAAAACTCACAAACCTCCATACACTGGCCCAAATCAATATAATCACTTGACTCCAATGATTCCCGAGCAACACCAGAAACAACAAACTGATCTAAACTACCACGCACCATACCTCTGCGTCTACTGGCAGTTCGAATCATAGCAGCCCTATAAGACCGCTGACCCGAAGATGAAGAAGATGCTTCAAAATCATTACCCAAAACACGTTTACGCTTGGGCTAATTAACAACATAAGAACAATGAATACTACGGGCGACAGAAAAGATAAATAAACAGATAAAAAACTAAACATACCGGCATTTAGAAACAGATAACAACACGAAAAACAGTTAAAAAACAACGAACAAAAAGAACAACAAAAAACCTGAAACATAACAAATAACAACAATTAATGACTAAAACTGAAGACTAAACACATTCACATACCAATCAAACCTTAGACAAAAGAACCAGCAGCATCCAACAACAAAAACACCTGAAAGAAACCAAAAAAACATATCAGTTAATCAGCACAAACATATCAATGAAACACCTTACATAAAAAACTAATCACCAATCAAACAAACAGCCAAACCGAAAAAAACCAAACACATGAAACAACCGATCATCAATCAAAGTCAAACAATAACAACATGCACACAAAAAAACATATAATCAAACCTTAGACAAAAGAACCAACAGCATCCAACAGCAGAAACACCTGAAAGAAACCAAAAAAACATATAACCTAATCAGCACAAACATATCAATGAAACACCTTAATCACCAATCAAACAAACAGCCAAAGCAAAAAAAACAAACACAAACAACTGATCATCAATTAAAGCCAAACAATAACAACATGCAAACAAAAAACAACAAACACCAAGAAACAAAATAACAGAACAACCAAACAACAACAACATGCAGGACCAAAAATAAATCGGCATAAACATTACAACCAAACATACCTCGAACAACAAAACCTGAAATAAATCAAACAAAAACAACCGATCATCAATAAAAAGTAAACAATAACAACATGCAAACAAAAAAAAATTAAACTAAAACACACATACCTCAACAACACAGTAGAAGAAGAACAGGGAAAAGAAAGAATGAAAAAAGTTGAATAAAAGGAACCTATATACATAAAAAACCAAAGCTGTCAACACGTGTAAAAAAATCAACATGCAAAAAAAGATAAAAATAAAAAAAACACTCAAAGAAACTAATAACAGCAACATTTAAAAACAAAATAATTAACAACAAAATAAAAAATAAAACCATTAAACAAATGAAAAACACTATTCATTACACTTCCCATTCATTATATAGTAATTTGCTATGTATTTGTAAGCTAGTTCCCAACGGTCTTGATTTTTGCAATTTGAAGGCGTTGGATAGAAAACACCAACTGGACTTCAAAAACGCCCTTTGTTGGTGGGGGTGGGGGGGTTAATGGCTAAAAAACCCGACTACAATGGTCAGTCATCACTCACCATGTCTCAATAACCAAGGCTGAAAGGTCGTTGCAAAAGGTTGTCATGAGAGGTGAGTCAAAGACTCAAAGTCCAAGGAAGTTGCAACCAAAAAACCATTAGTTATTGTAATAGGTTCAAAATAAACCATAGTTCTTTCTTAAAACACACCACATTTGACATAAAACCTCTACTTGAAGCACTTTGCATCCAAAAGAGCCTCACCCTCAAAAGGCTCTTGATCCTCAATCATTTGGTTCACTCGTTCTTTTTGTGCCTCGTCTGAAAGGTCAACCTTGGTCCACTCATAAAGCTCCATGTCGTAGCACTCGTCCATTACAAACTTGGGGATCTCTTTCCCACGGAACAGCCACAGACCCTTCACCTTGAAAGGTGGCTCATTTCCGATGATCAACATCTTTCCAAAAGCGTATTTACGTGCAAGATCCATACGCTGTAAGAATCCGCCAACTTTGTTCATGGTCACAAACGGAACAATGTTCTCATCATTGTACTTGTAGTTGCAAAACCAAAGAGAGTAACCCTCCGCATCAAACATGTCCCAGAAACCTACAAAAAAATACAACATCAGAAACTTTAAAAAAGAAAACATGCATGCACATGATACTTCTTTGTACCACAAGTCCACAAAGAATGATGATATTCATTCTATTCTTGTGTAATTAATACAACTGAAAAAAATAAAATAAACATTACATTGAATATAGATTGAACTTCACAAACAAAACAGAAAAGAAATACAAAGCCTTAGGCAATATACTCAGAAGCGACAAGGTTAACAATCATCTGTGTTGTTAATATATATGAAGTCAATTAAATATGACTATATATATACATACACTTGGGACAACTTTAGACCATTTTACACATTTCTTTATAAGTTAGATACTTAGTGTTACCTAAATGACAAACGTAACGTAAGTTCACCCAATCATAAGTAAAAGGGTTGTAACTGTCAAATGACATATAAATCATATTTTCTGAAGGCACAAGATACACTCAAGGTGCAAAGGGTGAGCCTTGGACCTAAATGCATAAAAAGCGAGGGCTTCTGAAGCGAGAGACAGTTAAAAAATACCCTTTTAAAGGGTTTTAGTCTTGGAGATGTTTTAGGTTTGTAACGGGCTAGTTGAGGTTGTTTTAGGGTTATTCAATGCTCGTTTAGGCCTAGTGTAGTTGTTGACAAGGCTGCGTTGGGCTGAGCATGGGGTCTAGACGTGCGGACTACGATTTAAATTACTAAAAAAAGTACCTTTAATTGCAACCTCATGGAAGTTGGTTTTGGTGTTCGAGTATAGCTTCTTCCAGTCATCCAAAACCATCTTACTTGGAGGTAGGAGATCAAGAGGGTTCTTTGTCGTAGGCTTTGGTGCATCTTCCTCTGTGGCTTCAGGTGTGGGTTTAGGGGCTTCTTTTTTAAGCCCTGGTTGTGATTTAACATCTAGTTTGTTTGATGACGGAAGGGGAATAGTAGCTTCCGTCTGCTTGACTTCACCCATTATCTTGCTAAAATTTGGCAGATTGACCATAGTCCAGAAGTACCTCTCAACATGAGGATACTCGGACGTAAAGCTCTTTGGCATCACTAACTTATAACCCAACAACAAGTTGCATGTCATGATGATATCAGCCAAAGTCACACCATCACCAACCAAAAAAGTATGTGTAGCAAGATGTATGTTAACAGCATCAAGAGCTCTCTTCAGACCAGCAATACAATTCTCCTCAACCTTCAAATATATCATGATGGGGCGTAAAATATGTTAACAGCGGATCAATAAAAGCTATATGAATAAAAGAGTAACTAACCGATTTGATGTAGTTCCAATAACCCAATCTTGGTATGAACCAGCCCCTTAGATTTTCGTCAATCTCAAACGTAGAGAAGTCAATCCACTGCTGAATTTGGCCCTGTAATAACAAACTGTAAGCTTCACTTATGAGTTAAAAATAACCATTCAATTCATTAAAGAAAATGAACACATAAATAAAAGCTTACATATTCTATTTTTGAAGAACCAAAGAGTGAACTTCCATGTGCAACTGCAACAACCAAGGTGACAAAATAAACACCACCACACAATATCAAAAGAAGATTAAAACAAATACAAGTACCATATCGCGCAATCGCGTTGCTCTCAAATATAGCCCCATCAGGAGTCTCAAGAACAGGAATCTACATCAGTGGATATCATACAATGTTAACCATCTAACAAAACTTTGTATTTTTATAAGACAAATTGACTTAAAATAATCCAACTAACACCTATTAACCGAGAATAATCTCAACCCAGTTTATTCACTACCGTGGTCTCAAATTCAACTTTGTTGGCCTCTGGTGGTCCGCAATTAAGCCCTACTTAAAAGCCGTTAGTTAAATTTTTTTTTCGAATTGCAACATCTAATTGAAGGTGGATACGAGTAATTTTATGTAAACTGTACCTCTATTTGGTGCTCCAGATGATTTAATTTTGACTTCTAATTGAAAAGCCGTTAGTGTTTAAACATCTTTTTGAAGGACCTAGGCCGTTAGGAAACAAACACCCGACTAAAAACCGTTTCATCGTTTGGAACACCGGTTCGAGGTAAGTTTTACATCAATTGATTCGTATCATCATTCCGATCAATATTCATAAAACATTGATTTGAAATTTGAAAAAAATTACGGCCGTTAGGTACACTTAACGGTGAAGTGCTAGAGGGAATAAATTTAGTTAATTATTGTCGGACAGGTTTTAGTTGAGATTATTTTAGGCCAATTTTTTTTAAAAGCGTGAATTTAGATCAAACCAGAAAACATTACCTTCCCAATAGGGTTCATCTTAAGAAACTCAGGAGTTTTGTTTGAAACAAACTTCTCGAAATTCTCCGCCATTTTGATTTCAACACCAGCATATTCAGCAGCAATTAAAGCCTTGTGAACATTCTTGGTGTCCCTTAAAGAATGCATAATCTGCAACAAAAACCATCATGAACTCATTTTGAGACGTAAAACTTAACGAAAATAAACTCAAAAGTTGGTCAAATATGTTTCAATGAAATCTTGATGAAATGATCAAGAACTCACCAACGCCATTGCTTAAGGAACAAATGATTGCTTGTGATTTGGATGCATAAAAAAAGAACTGAAGTCAAGGGTAGATTAAGGAATAACAAGAAGGAAACAAAAAGCATATATATAATTAAGTAGCATTTAGCAGCTAAGATACCAGCTGATGTAGTATAGTCCCAGCTAAGCAACAACTGATGGATGAGGATTTTAATTTAAAGGTGTTGTAAGGAGCCTCGATCATAACGAAAATCTGCCCGGGGTTTTGAGGAGTGGTAAGGAATTGCATGGAATAGCTTACTGGCATTCAATCACTTCAAAAAAAAACTAAGGCTGACAAATCGTATATACCTATACCCAGTGGTGAAGTTAGGATTTTTGACCCGAGGGGGCCAAAGTTAAAAAACCCATAAACTTTTTTATAATGCTTTCTTTCAAGGGGCCAAACTCAATATATATATATATATATATATATATAGAATTGGGATATAATGAGAAACTCTCTCACTTTTGAGAATTTAAGAACTAATTTAACCACTAATAAGATGACACCTCATATTTCCCTTTTTTTCACAAAAGGGTATTTGTGTCTTTTTACCTGTTCCTTCTCTCTTTTACTGATAACACATGGTACAACTGTATCTTTCCCCATCTCCCATGTTTTACATGATGTTTCTCTCTCATAAAATCTAGAACACATAAACACTTTAACTCAAGTTATTGCAACGATTTCAAAATAGAAAAATAATGATCTTCAAAGCCATTTGCTACTACTCTGTCTCTCTATATAAAAACACAACCCCACACACCCTTCTTGTTCGATTATTTATGGTTTCGAACGAAAGAGTACATGTGATATCAAAATTAAAGGTCTCCATGGTGTTCGCAAAAAAATAGATTTTTATGGTTGTTTATAAGATCAAGAACAAACATGTAGTTTTACTGTTTCAAATTATTTTTTATGTTCATTTCTCCCTATTCGGCAGTGGCGGTATGTTCTCCGGTGATCGGAAACCTTGGTAGTTGCATATCTATTACGCCATAAATTTGCTTAATAGCCTACTTGTAATTTGAGATGCTTTAAGATATAATGGAGACTTTTTGTTTTAGATTTTTTGGATTAAGGATTATGCAAAATGATTTAGTGGTGTATTATTAGTTTATTTACGGTATATTTCTTTTAAATTACACAAACTCTTTTGTAGTTGAAAAAGATGAATCGATCATAAACTTTAAATTCTCTTTAGAGCATTCACAATGGAGTTGGTATAATTATGTGAGTGAGTTTGGTAAAATTTTATGGAATGGTTTTGAGTGGTTGTGAGTGAAGGAGAGAGAAAATATATGGATGGAGGAGAGAGAAACGGTAAATTTAAGGAAATATATATGGATAGAAGAGAGAGAAACGGTAAAATGTAATGATTAATGTATAAAAAGTGTTATTTAATTGAAAGGAAAGAGGAAATGTAGTGTTTTTTAGTGTAATTTTAAAGATAAGGAAAAAAACCCACTGTGAATGCTCTTAGTTTTTATAAATTTTCATTTTGCTACTGCCGTGTATCCGTTCTTCTTGGCTTTTTGTATCAAAAAGTGATAATTTTTGTTTCGATGTTTTAACTGCTTACTTTTATAAAGTTATATGGTTTTTTTTCTCTAAATCTTTATGTTTTTATAATAGAGAGGTTATTTAGTTAATTCATAAAAAACTAATAGAAAAACTAACTTTTCATTTTGATTCAGGTTAGATTTTAAATTTTTAATATTTATATTATATGATGCCGATCTTCAACCAATTAAGTATTTTTTTTCTTCATGTTTAATCGACTATATGATTTTCAATTTTGTTGGATAATAGTGTAATAGAACACCTATGTTTTCCATTTGATTTTTAGTTAATAATTATATAAGAATCATCTGAATCATTTAAATCATATGCTACCATATTTGTTTTTTAGTCTCATTTCGTTGGTGTGTGTCTTGATGTGCTAATTTGTTGTGTTAGTCTCAATTTTTTTAATCGTTTATTGATTTTCGTAATTGGTATATTTGGGTGGGATTGTGTTTGAAAGTTAGTGCTAAAAGTAAACTCTTTTGAACACTAACATGCATGTTTTTAATATTTCTTTAAATTTTTATGTTTACCTGAATACACATACGTAATACTCCGTGCTATCTACATATATCTTTTCAACAAAACATGCGAATAATACTAATGTTTTTAATTGTCTCTAGGTTTGCCTCAAACCCATGAATTATAACCATGTGTTTTATATAAAATAAAATATATGTAATTATCTATTTTATATATGTAATGACATGTTACTCATAAGTAATCTCCTTTTTGTATATGCGAACACAGACAGCGCTGGGTAGCCGAAGCCCACCTATTAAACCAACTCCAATTCGGGGGAAACCCACTAGCCCGTCCGCCCGTAGGCACGACAACAAGCTAGCGGTAAAACCCGTTTGGCTCAGAGATCGAACTTATGTTGGCCACAAGTCTCCCTTCATTGCCCCCATTTGCCCCTTCCAAAGTGGTGGTAGTGGGACTAGAACTTGGGTCTCTTTTGGAGAATCCAAGCCTCTTACCACTACACCACATTGGAAGTTGCTTATTTTTTATTAACTACAATTTCAGTTTAAATTCTTAAAACTTACATAAGCGTTTTTTCATAAACATGACTTCATAAATATCATTACATAATTGTAATTTACAATAACACGTAGATCAACATATATTCATAAAAAAGAACATTGTTAAACATCAATTTTAACAATAATGTTTAACAAAACAAAATGCAAATGCTTTGTCTTGAGTTATGAAACATAAACCCACCATATTTAGATGTCTTATCATCTTCATAATTGCGGTTTCCATTTTTCTCTGCATCATCAAGATAAACTTAAAGAAAGAAATCTCCACTTTAAAATTTACATCAAATAAGATACTAAAGTTCATATTAACATTCTTAAATATTTAATTTAATAACAAAATACATTTTTACACAAGTTATAGATTTACAAGGGGTAAACCATATATGAACTTTTCTATATATCAAACCCATATCTAAAACATTTTGTAGAACCTTTGTACAATTTAAAAAATATAGAAACACGCATATGTGTTTCTCTTAAATACCCCTTATTTATGCACGATTTTTTAAAAGTATGACTTTATCCATCAGTTTTACACGTAACGATATCTAACACCAACGTACCTTCAATTTTCTTTCAGGAGAATGACTTTTTGTTTTCCCTCTAAAGAAGCCTTCAATTTTTGATTTTGTGCTCTTCATGTATAGAGAGAGAAAAAAAATGAACTCATTATTAAGTATGAACTATATATATCTTAAATGAAGTGAGATGATTTGCATAGTTGATATGACATGCATCGTGTCTTGTGTCCAGCTTCAAAAACCAACTTTCTGCATTTCCAAAACTACCCTTTTGTACCTTAAATAAGCAAACAGATTTTACTTTTTTAAATGAAAACATTAAAGTTGGTAGCTATAATCTGGACCACATGATTATAGTGATCAATGGATATAAATCATCCTTAAATTTCTCACAAGTAACACATGTTCTCATTTTACCCCTTCCCTATATATATATATATATATATATATATATATATAGGGGAGGGATCAAGGGAGAACTCCATATTAAGTTGAGAACTAGAGAACTCCTAAAAGACAAGGGATGAAATTTTAAAGTGGAGGGGCAAATTTGGAACTTTAAATATATAAATCTTTAAACATTTCTATCTTTTGCATACGTTAAGTTTTTAAAATTTTTTTCGCACCATTAGATCAAGAACTTCAGTATCTTTCATTTGAGTATAAATAACGTTATAAAAAAATAAAATTTTCTCGTTTTTTTTATTTCAATACTTCATATATGTAGTATACGATATTATATGTTTTTAAATTGGGGAAAGTAAAATATGGTGTTGTTATGCATCTAAATTACATCACAAACCATCAAAACTAGTACTTTGATAAAATAACAAAAGTTCTCTAATATTGATTTCGATGATACCATCACAAAAAAACAACACCATCATGCTTTAATTCTAAATTTTGGTTTTTCTCATATGATCGTACTAATATTGCTAGTAATTACTTGGTTCACGTTATGTGATGTGGTTTGAATATGTGTAGCAGGGGCGTATCACAATACCAATTATACGAGTCATGTTATATTAATCTGTTAGATGGAATTGAGAAGCCAAATTGATGTACAATCGATTTTTAAAGGGCGAGTAATCATTTACTAAAATGAATGACGATTATTGAGTAAATGGGAAAGAGAAAAATTATGATATTAGAGAAGAAGAGTGAGTCGTCCATGAAAATTGAATAAAGACCAACGAGTTAAGTTTTCTAATAAAAAATAATTTAAGTCATTTTATCAAAACTACGTAATTTTAATGGTTTTACATGTAACTTAGGTGCATAGCATCACCGTATTCATTATTCCCTTTTATATTTTATAGTGTTGCATATATGCAGTATCGTATACTACATATATGCAGTATCGTATACTACATATATGCAGTATTGATGTATTGTTATCTTATAATTTGAATTTCAGGTATATTTTATTTTTGTTATGATTTTTATCCTTTATTTATTAGTTTATTATTATCTTTATGTTTAGACATAGTATAAGTATTGATTTTGTTAACAATTGTAATAAATTTTTTTAATATGAAATATTATGAACTTTGTTATTGGTCATTTGAGATCGTATGTACACTTTAAATAATTATTAGACTCTTGAGCCATTTGGTCACTTCAAAAAATGCATCAAGTACAATTATACTACATATATGTAGTAGGAAAAAAACCAAAACATGATTTTTTAATTTTTTTATATAAATAACGTATGAAAAAGTTATTAACGTTTAAAGAAATATATAATCAAATACAATATCGCAATACTACATATATGTAGTAAAAAAATTAAAAAAACGAGAAAAAAAATATTTTTTATAACGTTATTTATACTCAAATGAAAGATAATGAAATTCTTGATCTAATGGTGCAATTTTTTTAAAATAATATTAACGTATGCAAAAGATAGAAATATTTGAAGATTTATATATTTAAAGTTCCAATTTTACCCTTTTTCTTTAAAATTCCATCCCTTGTATTTTTGATAGTTCTCTAGTTCTCAACTTAAAATGAGTTCTCTCTTGAGAGTGGAGTTATACTACAAAGTCTAATTTTCCTAGAAAGTCTAAGAAGCCATGAGATGATGACATGTGGCACTCCCTTAAAATTAGAAGGAAGGGTAAAGATGGTAATGTCTCTATATTTTAAGTTTCACCCCATTTTTTTAAACATCCATAACTTTTACATACGATATTATTTTTTAAAAAAAAATGCACCATAAAAACGAGCATTTTCTTATCTTTAAAACGCATATAATATTCATATATAAAAAACAAAAAAAAAATTCACGTTTTTCAGCTCATTGTGTTATTTTTCAAGTCATTGTGTTATTTATTCATGTCATTGTGTTATAACACAATAACCTAATGAAATAACACAATGATCTGAAATAACACAATGACTTGATGAAAATATAACACAATTACCTGATGAAAATATAACACAATGACCTGATGAAATATAACACAACGACCTGATGAAAATATAACACAACGACCTGATGAAAATATGACACAACGACCTGATGAAAATTTAACACAACGACCTGATAAAAATATAACACAACAATCTGATGAAAATATAACACAAGTACCTGATGAAAATATAACATAATGACCTGATGAAAATATAACACAACGACCTGACGAAAATATAACACAACGATCTGACGAAAATATAACACAACGACCTGATGATAATATAACACAACGACCTGATGAAAATTTAACACAACAACCTGATGAAAATATAACACAACGACCTGATGAAAAAATAACACAACGACCTGATGAAAAATATAACACAACGACCTGATGAAAATATAACACAACGACCTGATGAAAATTTAACACAACGACCTGATGAAAATATAACACAACGACCTGATGAAAATATAACACAATGAACACAATGACCTGACGGATATAACACAATCTGAAAAATATAACACAATGTCTTGACTAATATAACACAATGAGCTGAAAAATATAACACAATGACCTAACGAATATAACACAATGAGCTGAAACTTCAAAAAAAAATTTCGTTTTTTATATATCAATATTATATGCGTTTTGAAGATAAAAAAACGCTCGTTTTTTTGGTGTAATTTTTATTAAAAAATATTGTCGTATGTAAAAGTTATGAACGTTTAAAAAAGAGGGTGGAATTTGAAAATGAGACAAGACACCCTTGGCCTACCATTTAAAGTTCTAACTATTTACCATTATGCCACCTTGTGTTTATGAGCCATTGATCTTCATTTAATATTAGATCTAATGATCCAAATTCCTTCTTAGACTTTCTAGGAAATTTAGACTTTGTATTTGAACCTAATTTTCTCTCTTGAACCCTACCCTATATATATATATTATATATATATAAGAGATTTATCCTACATAGTGTTGGAAATCTAAGAAGGCTAAGAAGGATTTATGACCTTTAGATCTTTCTTTTAATGATTGAGATCAATTTGTAGGAAAAGAAATTGGTGGAATGGTACATTAGTCATAACCACTTTTGTTGACTTTCTCTCTCCACATGCAAGGCAAATGCCAATTCCCCCACTTTTTTTAAAACTTTCATAACTTTTGGATACGATATTATTTTTAAAAAAAAATTACACCAAAAAAACAAGCGTTTTGTTATCTTTAAAACGCGTATAATATTGATATATAAAAAATAAATTTTTTTTTCGGCACTTGTCTAGTCCTTGTGTAATATCATGTGATTGTGTTATATTATAACTAGTGAAATATCACTTTTATCGGTTCATTCTTAAGTCATTATATAATATCATCTTATTTTAAATATTTGTTGTGTCATATTATGCGTTTAGGAATTATCACCGTGTCACAAATTGTTAATGTGTTTGAGAAATGTTCAAAGACAAGGTCATATTTTGTTACAAAGTGTGAGAATGACACAATGGTAAACAAAGACACAATGACACTTTTAAAAAAATTATAATTCACAATATAAATCAAATTTGAAAAAAGTGGTTCGGAGACCTTGTTCCTCATGTATTCCTCTTTCAGAAAATAAATAAACGAAAAATTAAAAAAAAATAAAAAAAATTACCGTTTTTTTATTTTTTAAATTAGACACAATGAAAAAAGACACAATGAGAAAATAGTAGTTTTTTTAAGTTTTGTTTATTTATTTTTTAAGGAAATTGATGTGAGAGCAAGATCTTTGAAATACTTTTTGTGTTATTGTGTAATTATTATTAGATCATTGTGTAATACTTGTCAAATAAGATTACACAATGACCCGATGAATGACACAACAACCTTACGGATGACACAATCACACAATGACCTGACGAAAGACACAATGACCTGACGGAAGACACAATGACCTGACGTTAGACACAATGAGCTGAAAAATTGTGAAAAAAAGTTCTTTTTTTATATATCAATATTATACGCATTTTAAAGAGAAAAAAATTCTCGTTTTTATGGTGTAATTTGTTTAAAAAAATAATGTCGTATGTAAAAGTTATAAACGTTTTAAAAAAGTGGGCGAATTGACATGTGACTTGCATGTGGAGAGAGAATATTTAAAAAAGTGGGCATGACTAAAATACCCCCTCTCCTAATTTTCCTAGATGTCATATGTCAATCTTTTATTGCTTCTTAGCCTTCTTAGATTTATAACACTATGTAGGTGAACCTCACTATATATATATATATATATATATATATATATATATATATATATATAATCAATAACCGACCAACAAAACAACACTTCGGACGGAAAAAACTGGAGAGGCCCGGACCCTCCTTGGTCCCTCTTAAGCCTCGCCATTGCCTATACCTGTTAAGACATGAACCTGTTAAGATACGAACATGAAACCTATTACTTGTACACGACACGATAAACTATCATGTACATGTTATCATTACCTATACCTGTTTATAAGTGAAATAAAAATTGTATATAAGTATAAGGTAAATAAGGTAAATATGTTATATTAAATTATATTTTTAATTTTTAAAACATTATAACAGGTATTAACAGATACTAACAGGTAAACAAGTAAAGACCTGTTAAATACATGAAAATTAACAGGTAGATTCATGTCTATCTGTTTAGTACATTTTACCTGTTAAAACCGTGTAGGTTCGTGTCGTATATTCGTGTTATGTACAAAATTGCAAGCCCTAAACAAAACCTTACTTTCAAATGCTAACAATGCAATATTTTTTTTAAACTCAATTTTACCACAATACATGATTAAATAAAAATATTAAGTTAAATATTTATTATTTAAAATAATAGTTTTTAAATGGATTTGTTAAAGAATTATATAATTGAGTTAATAAATAATCCGTAGTAACTTTTCTTTAAAAGTTCGGTGAAACTTCATTAACCGTCTATCAACGGTAGTTCAGTGTAGTTATACTAAATAGTCCAATTTTCTTAGAAATTAAATCTAAGAAGACATGAGATGGTGATATGTGGCACTTTTTTAAAATTAGAAGGATGGTAAAATTGGTAATTTCTGTATATTTTAAGTTTACCCATTTTTTTAAACGTCCATAACTTTTACATACGATACTATTTTTTTTAAAAAAATTGCACCATAAAAATGAGCATTTTCTTATCTTTAAAACGCGTATAATATTCATATATAAAAAACAAAAAAAAATCCACATTTTTCAACTCATTGTGTTATTTGTCAAGTCATTATGTTATTTCTTTAGGTTATTGTGTTATTTGTCAGGATATAACACAATGACTTGATGAATATAACACAATGACCATATGCATATAACACAATCAGGGGCGGATGTATTTGAGAAGGAGGGGTAGCTCAACTTTTCCGGCGAAGTGTAAAACTAGTGTAAAATTTTAATTTTCCTCTCCGTTTTATGTATCGGTATACCTTTAAGTCCAAAAAATCAGTTTTCCGCTACCCCTGAATGTTTCTTCTAGATCCGCCACTGAACACAATGACCATATGCATATAACACAATGACCTGACACATATAACACAATTCAATGACCTGACGAATATAAAATAATGACCCGACGAATATAACATAATGACCTTGAGGTATATAACACAACGATCGGACGAATATAACACAATGACCAGACGAATATAACACCATGACCTGACGAATATAATATAATGACCTAAGGTATGTAACACAATTACATAACAAATATAACACAATGATCTGACGAATATAACACAATGACCTGAAAAATATAACACAATGTCTGGTTTAATATAACACAATGAACTGAAAAAATATAACACAATCACCAGACGAATTTAACACAATGAGCTGAAACTTCAAAAAAAAAATTTATTTTTTATACATCAACATTATATGCGTTTTGAAGATAAAAAAACGCTCGTATTTTGTGTAATTTTTATTAAAAAGTATTTTCATATGTAAAAGTTATGGACGTTTAAAAGAGAGAGTGAAATTTGAAAATGAGACAAGACTAATATAACATTGGCCTATCATTTAAAGTTCTAACTATTTACCATTATGTCATCTTATACTTATAGGCCATTGATCTTCATTTAATATTAGATCTAATAGTCTAAATTTCTTCTTATACTTTTTAGAAAATTTAAACTTTATAATTAAACTCATTTCGACACACATTTTGCATCCACTAAACTACATCAAATAACAATAGTGAAACAATAATCTTACATTTTTCAATTATATCAAGGAAACTCATTTTTTCCAATTTAAGGTTTTGCATCAACGAGTGATTTTTTATTTAAATATAAAATATTGACTTTTTTACATTATCTTTGTCATGATTGATAATTGCTTGATTTTAAATAAAAAAATATAATGTTGATTGTGGTGATGACAAGAGTCGTCATGTGGACACAATTATCTTTATATCAATTATCTTTGTATTAGACTCTGCGCAATAATTTTTATGCCCCTCAAAAAACGTCTCATAATGCCCCGCACACTACTATGTGAGAACGTTATGGGTGATGTTTCGATTAAAACGTTTGCATCATTTTCTCTCTTCCACACTTCTCTCATACAATCTCTCTCACTTCTCTCTTTTGGTAATGATTAAGGGATATTATTTCATTACGTCACTTTTTAGTAGAATGACCCTTATCTAGTCACCGTCCATGCGGAAAATACCCTTTGAGGCCATTAACCAACATATAGCCTCAGAGTAGTGAGAAGAGATGTCACGATCATTTAACAACATATTTTTAAGGTTCACATTACATCCTACTTAATTCCATATTTGCCACAAAAATTTAATTGCATATTTCAACTCTTATAAATTTTTTCAATTGCATAGTCATCAAACCTTGTATATTTTTATCTACAAACCTCTTTAATTTGTAAATTTACCTATTTTGGTTATTATCATTTTCATCTTATCGAAAAACAAACATAAATGAATAGTACACCCTCAAGGGTATTTTTGTCTTTTTACGCGTGAGGGTATTCTGTTAATTTTGATGCATCAATATAACATACTCCCTCTCTATCTCTTGTAGATTTCTGTAACTTCTACACACACACACACACTCTCTCTCTCTCTCTCTCTGCACGCATCCGCCGATAGCCGGTGATTTTCCGGCGAAATCCAGTGTTGTTCCGGGTTCTATTCTTGCCATTGTTTCTTACCAATGATGGTTGCCGATCTTTCGATCTGTGTGGCCTACAGGGTTGCGATATGTTCTTGCATGGTGGATGTGACGTTGGTGGAGTGGGTGTTTGGATCTGTTTTGTTGGTCGTAACTCTAGAGCTTTGGGTCTGTTTGGTTCGGATGGTAGAGGTTGTGACTGACTTTGTGCTGTCATATGTGGTGGATGGTGGATCAGGTGGTCTATCCATGTCGAAAATGCAATGGTTCATGACGGCGATGGTTACTATGGTTTGTTGATGAAGATGATTTGATCATCTTTAAAGGTCATATTTAAGGTTTTATGTTTCTCTTTTTGGTGGTGATGACATGTTAAGTCGATGACAATGACGTTTGCTCATCCGAGACCCTGTCGTTACAACCTGTTATTTTGAATTGAGAGAAAATGAAAGAGACAATGAATTGGGGAAATTTTCTGTTATTCAATTATGACCTAATCTCCACTATTTAACTACATTCACTGTGTAACAACTTCCTAACTACTTTAGCAACTAATCTTGACTTTTCTAACGGGTCAAGTATTTACAATACAAGAAGTAATGCAGAAAGTACAAGTACAAGCATAATACAAACTATTAAACCAACACCCCCTCAAGTTGGAGGTGTATACAACCCCAACATGGAAACCAATGTAGCATGTCTGCTCCCTGGAAGGCTTTTAGTAAGCAAATCAGCAGGTTGTTCTTCAGTGGAGATATGTGATAAAGAAATCAAACCATCCTGCAGTTTCTCTCTGACAAAATGACAATCTAGATCAATATGTTTTGTCCTTTCATGATAAACTGAATTTTTTGCTATGTGAATTGCAGCTTGGCTATCACACTTAACAGGAATAGGAGTTATTGAAGGAACAGAAAATTCATGTAGAAGTCTAGATAACCAAGTAAGTTCAGTTGTAACACGCCTCATAGACCTATATTCAGCTTCTGCTGAACTCAAAGAAACTATTGGTTGTTTCTTGGACTTCCAAGATATGGGACTGCCCCCAAGAAGCACAAAGTACCCCGTGACAGAACGATGAGTATTGGGGCAAGATGCCCAATCAGAATCATAAAATGCCTCTAACTTGAAATCAGAATTGTTATTAAAAAACAAGCCATGATCAAAAGTTCTTTGAACATAACCCAGCGTGTGTAAGGCTACTTCCCAATGTGGAAGATGAGGTTGGGTCATGAATTGGCTCAAGAATTGAACAGCAAAAGATAAATCTGGTCTAGTATGAGTGAGATAACTGAGCTTTCCAACTAGACGTCGATATTGCAATGGATCTTGATAAAGGGGCCCAACATCATTTAACAACTTCAAATTAGCAGGTAAAGGGCATGTGGAAGAAGTAGTAGGAACATAATCTTGAAACTCATGTAATAAGTCTTTTGCAAATTTCCTTTGAGTAAGAACAACTCCAGTAGGAAGATTTAAGACCTCGATACCCAAGAAATAACTGAGACAACCCAAATCTTTTATTTTGAATGCATGATCTAAAAATGACTTTAGATCATGTATTTCTTGAGTATTATTACCAGTAATATGAATGTCATCAACATAGACAGCAATGTGAACTATGGAAGAACCCATTTGTTTAGTGAAGAAAGAATGATCATTGGAAGATCTCAAATATCCCCTAGACTTCAAAGCAGCAGAAAGCTTCCCATACCATTGACGAGAAGCTTGTTTGAGACCATATAAAGATTTTTGTAATTTGAGAACATGGGATGAATCAGAAAGATGCATGCCTGGTGGAGGAAACATATAAATTTCCTCATCCAAATCACCATGCAAAAACGCATTGTTAACATCAAGTTGATGTATTGGCCAATGCATTTTAGTTGCAGTTGCTATAAGGCTACGTATGGTAGTCATCTTAACCACAGGGGAAAAAGTTTCATGATAATCTATTCCAGCTTGTTGTGTATCACCTCTAACAACAAGTCTAGCTTTGCATCTTTCTAAGGACCCATCAACGTTATATTTTGCTTTGTATACCCATTTACAACGAATGGGTTTCTTACCAATAGGCAAAGGAGTCACATCCCATGTATGATTGGCAACTAAGGCATCTAGTTCAAGCTGCATAGCAGCCTGCCAAGGAGGAGATAAAGCAGCTTCCTTATAAGAAGTTGGTTTGATGTGTGTAAAGTGTATAGATTTTTAACAATGATTTTTCACACAATTGGGTTTTAAATTTATAAAAGACGACAATTACTTTAAGACTAACTACACACAATAGGCAAGTGTAACCGAATATCGATCCGTGGACACAATGTCTCCCAATACTAAACCTTCATTACTATTTAACCGGTCAAATAAGGATGGGTTGTAAATATTTTAATTAACTAAATTAGCTAACAATTAATCTAATTGAGGCAAGTTAACACAAATGAAGATAATCAATCAAAGGAAGGTATCACTTAGATTTCGAATCCGTTTAGCAAAACAATGACAACATGTACGAACCTTTGGTGAGATCATTTTCTACACATGATACATGGAAGTAAATTAGACTCCTGTCAAGGTTATCTAATCATATAACCATTCGGAAAGCTAGAACGATAAACACATAATAGCCACCTAAAGTTATGCCATGAAGAACTAATGATAGTATTAAGTCAATGTGAAAGATGGTTTGGACTCCCGTCAAGGCTATCCAAACCCATAAATCTTTGGAAAGTTAACACGATGAACACATGATAACCACCTCAATCCACGTAATGTAACAATAGCTATTCAACTTCTTCAACTTATGAATGTCCTAACCCGAATACATAAACCATAGATTTGCGCATTATCAATAGTTACACATACACAAAATTAGGAGATATCCATAACAAACACAATGGTTTTTCCAAACATATGTATAAGGATGCACACTTGTTCACCTTTCCTAAACATTCAATCCTCATTCACCATTCCTAGTCAAATGCCATAAATTACATACTAGCATATGCAATTCATGAATAAATGTCATAACACATACGGTTTTCCAACATAATATAGTTACAACACCCACAAGATTCAATATTTCATCAAGTCAAACAAGAACACATAGCCATTGTCAAAGTATGCTAAACTTCATCTAATCTAAGTGATATAGAGTTTTTAGCTCATAGAGCTTACAAAAACCACAACCACACTCATAAAGATGGGAGAAAACATGATAGATCTAGAGTTTTTACAAACCAAAATGAGTAGAGGTGGGTTGTGTAGTGATGAATACTTCCTTGGAGCAATTGATCTTCAATCTTGGCTTTCTTCCTTCAATGGATGACCAAAAAGACGATTTGGAGCTTTTGGGACCTAGGGTTTTTGAGTTCTAAGTGGATGATCGAGAAATGAAACTCAAACTAGGTTAAAAAGGTGAGTACTCGCCGAGCATGGCCATGTGCTAAGTAGCATGGCCATGTTTCAGCCATATTTCTTATCAGACCTTGCATGGCCATGTTCGGTCAGACATGGTCGTGTCTCCATCAAGTTGCTTATCAGGGCTTGCATGGCCATGTCTCCATCAGACATGGTCATGTCAGAGGCTAATCTTCAAATTCTTCACTTTTTCTTTTGAGTTTTCCATCAAAATCACCAAGTTGTCATCAAAAACTACAAAATCCAAATAAAACACAATTAAGTGACTATCCGGATGAATTTGCAACAAAAAACGTTTAAAATGAGGGATAACATGCATCATTAACATGTATATTTATTCACATATCATGGTTCCACAATTGTGTTAAGATTTGCAAACAAAGTATGATTGGAAGTTGGAATATCTACTGAGTTAACATGATGAACAGCAGAAAAAGCGGTGACAGTGTGAGAACAAGTATGGACAGAATTACAATGATAATCATTGAGATAAGAGGGCTTAACAGATTGTCTAGTAGATCTTCTTAAATCAGTATCAGGTTGAGAAGGAAATGGTGGAATAGGTGGATGAATGTGTGGTGTAGAAGAAGTAGGAGAAGATGAAGAAGAATCTGGGTCAAAACTGTCAAAAACAACAGATGGAAACAATATTGATGAGGATTAGGAAGAAATAGAAGGAAAATTATCTTCAAAGAAGATAACATCCCTTGACAAAAATTGATGAGTATGCAGGTTATAAAGTTTTAAGATGGATAACCTATGAAAAAACAGGTGGATAACCTATACCTAGGGCAAGTTCCTGTTTTTTCATAGGTTATCCACCTGGTAAAAAAGGTTGAAATTTGTCTCTGCCATGTGCTAAAGTAGAAGCATAGCAAAGGCAACCAAAAGTTTTAAGATGATCATAGGAAGGACATGTTCCATAAAGTAATTCATAAGGAGATTTGTTTTGTAAAAGTTTGGTTGGGAATAAATTGATAAAATATGTAGTAGTTAAGACACAATCTCCCCAAAATGTAATAGGAAGTTTAGATTGAAAAAGAATGGCTCGAGAAGTTTCAAGTAAATGTTTATGTTTGCGTTTCACTATACCATTTTGTTGTGGTGTAGCTACACAACTAGTTTGGTGAATGATACCTTTGGAAAGAAAATACGCAGCATGAGTTCAAGATGAGCCCAACTCAATGCATTGTCAGATCTCAAGCATTTCACTTTAGTGTTAAATTGGGTTTCAACCATTGTAAGAAAGCTTTTAAGAACAGAAAAAGCATTTCCTTTAGTGGATAATAAATGGGTCTATGTGAAACGACTATGATCATCAACAATTGTCAAGAAATATATGAAATCATTATATGTGGATGTGTTATAGGGTCCCCACACATCTACATGAATAAGGTCAAAAATCTGAGAAGATTCCCTTTTGCTATGTGGAAAAGGGAGCCTATGTTGCCTAGCTTGAGGACAAATCTCACAACAACCAATGTTATTATCATGGAAAGAAGAAACCATAGAAAGTTGTTTAAGTTTATACAAAGGCAAATGACCTATTCTATTATGCCAAGTCTTGGTACTTATAACAACATTACACATAGTTTGCTTTATTCTAGTAATAGAATAAAAAAAAGTAGTGTATACAATGTCATTGTGCTGAAGGAGATAAAGTCCATCAATCAGTTTACCAAGTACCATTGGCCTCTTCAGAGAAGGGGCCTGCAACATACAATGTTGTTAGAAAAAAATACCAATCCATTGGTTTGCAAACACAAGCTTGGAACTGATAACAAGTTATGTTTGAAGTTTGGGACAAGAAGAACATTTTGAAGAGTTAAGTGAGAAGACAACTTGATTGTACCAATTTTAGTGGCTTTTAGAGTTTGTCCAATAGGAAGAAAAATGGATACAAATTTAGCAAGAGGCTTTGTGATAGTGAATAAAGATTCATCAGCACACATGTGCTCACTAGCACCAGTATCTATAATCCATTTAGAATGAACTATAGAAGATGAAGAACAAGCCATTATACTTGCGAAATTGGAAGATTTGAGTTCAGTTATAGGAGAAGATCCATTATGAACATTATGAGATGATCCATTTAACTGTGTTTGCTGCAAGAATTCAATTAATTATTGACATTGAACAGGAGACAAAGTTGATGCAGAGTTTATGCCATAAGCAGCAGGATGAGGATTGTTACTTGCACACATATTAGCAGCAACATTTCTTTGAGTTTTGGTAAACTTGAAGTCCTTTGGGAAGCCTATCAATCTGTAACACTTACTTGCTATATGTCCAGGCTTCTTGCAATTATTACACACTAGTTTCTTATTGTCACCTTGAGATTTTGACTGAACATACATCAAAGAAGCATCTAGAAATGGTGAAGTAATAGTGTGTATCTCCTTCTGTTTCTCATCCTGGATCAAAATAGAATATGCTTTGTTGACTGACGGAGGAGGATCCATCATAAGAATGTTACCTCTAGTAGTATCATAACACGAATTCAGCCCCATAAGAAACCGAATCAAACGTTGTTCTTCATCCTTTTTAATAATCTCAGCAGAAGCACCACAAGAACATGTAGAAATAGTAGATAAACCACTAATCTCATCCCATATACTTTTGATTTTGGTAAAGTATGTTGCAATGTTACTGTTACCTTGTGAAATTTCACAAATACTCTTTTGCAGTTGATAACACTTTGCACCATTACCTTGGCCATATCTATCACTCAAATCCTTCCATTATTATGAAGCAGTTTTTATATACAGTACACTTTCTCCTATGTCTCTGGATAAGGTGTTGATAATCCATGAGATCACCATATTGTTGCAACGAGTCCATAAATCGGTATTTGTAGGAGTAGAAGAGCTTGTAATCGTTCCATCAACAAAACTGAGCTTGTTCTTTGCTGATAATGCAAAAATCATTGCTCGTTTCCACGATCCAAAACCTTCTCCATTGAATTGCTTCGAAACCAAAAGCAGTCTAGGATGATCCGACGGATGAAGATATAGAGGATTTGAAGCATCAATTTTTGAATTAGAAACAGAATCTGTGTTTACTTGAGGTGTATTTACTTGAGGTTGAGACATGATTTAATTGTTTCGAAAACAATTGAATTGATTGATAATGAAGTCAAATTCAAATTAGATGATTTGAAATATGAACAAAGGATTGAAGAATTGTGAATTAACACTTTTGAAAGGTCAAGAATCAAGAGCAAGATCAATCAATCTGCTCTGATACCATGTTATTTTGAATTGAGAGAAAATGAAAGAGACAATGAATTGGGGAAATTTTCTGTTATTCAATTATGACCTAATCTCCACTATTTAAATACATTCACTGTGTAACAACTTCCTAACTACTTTAGCAACTAATCTTGACTTTTCTAACGGTTCAAGTATTTACAATACAAGAAGTAATGCAGAAAGTACAAGTACAAGCATAATACAAACTATTAAACCAACACAACCAATGGTTTGATTCTTGATATTAATTTGCTACTTACGAATTCGTTGCAACCAATGGTTCTAACAACCATTTACGGTTTTTAATTTATGACTTGGATGATGGATTTTCAACTTTAAATCCCCATTGCAACTATGATTTTCCAACAGCAATGTCTAACCCTTTTTTGAGATGGTCCGATTTGTATTTACTGTCACATTTTATAGTCGATGATTGGTTAGAACCAACATATGTGATGTTAAAAATTTGGATGGTGTATCTTCTGGTGTGGTGACGGTGAAACAGTGGTGGCAATGACTGTTTGGGAAGATTATCCCTATTTCTTCGAATTTTTATTTTATGTTTTTTGGGGGTGGGCGCCGGGGGCGGCCATAACATAAAGTTATTACTTTCACACCTCTCTCTCTTTTTAGATATCTATAGATAAAGAGAGAACGTGAGCAACCCGGCTATGCGTTACATGTGCTCTATAGGCTGCGCTCCATCTTTCTTCCCCCTGATTTCTTTTGATTTGGAAGACGGGCGTTGCATTTGGTTCGAAAGGCATGGTTTTCTGAGACCCTTGGTTTGCCTCTCAGTTAAACTAAATTGTTGCTTCGTTTTAATTCTTTGAACCATGACGAAACAGATTTTGTTTTGATTGTTGGCGGTGGTGAAATTAAACTGTGATGAGGGGTCACATGAATCCAAAGTGATGTTTCGTAGGCCTGGCAATTGTCGGTTAATAATTGCAATCCCACTGCAACTATAATTCGTTGATGGTCTCTGAGCCCCTTATAAACTTTGGTGTGTGTGATTGTTTCGGTTTTTGATAATTGTTATTGATTTATTGGGCTATGATGAGTGATAATGTACCTCATGTTGCAATTGTTGATTCTGAGCCCATTATATTTGCTTTGTTTATTTGTAAAACCGTCAAAAAAAGAGCTCGAGCAACGTGCGAGCAGGCGCATTATACTAGTTTTATTAAAAATTGCTTGTACAATAACCATTTCACCCTTACTTTTACTAAAACATTACAAAGTGCGTATATACCGATTTAACTAGCTTTTTTGTGTTTTTACTCGTTTCTTGCGTTTTTAGATATACTATTTTCTATTTTCATTAATTATTTTTTGTTTTTCATTTTTGCGTTTTTTCATATATCATAGGTTTTTTTGGGGTAGCAATAATGACAAATAATACGAGTGAAATTTGTCAAAATGAAACCTTAAATACAAAAGTTTAGATTCCGATAATTGTCACTCGTATTCTTGATAATTCTTGTTACTCGAGTAGCTCATGCTAAATAAAAAAATGAAAAAAAAATATAAAGAAAAAACGAATTAGTGAACCACAAAAGATTATTTTAGAAAAAACCGCAAGCAACGAGTAAACACAATACTAGTTAACCAGCTAAATATGCCAATTGTTAAGATCAATCACACAAATACTTTGAATAAAATAGTAAGAACAGAGAAAATAACTTTCAAAGTATTTATATATTTACATTTACAATTTATGTCAACAGTACTGTATAGCTTTTGTTGCACATGGTCCCACTTTATTTGCGTATGGTATCTATTTTTAAACAGACGGTACTCTTTTTACTTTATTTATATATTTACATTTACAATTTACGTCAACAGTACTGTATAGCTTTTGTTGCACATGGTTCCACTTTATTTGCATATGGTATCTATTTTTAAACAGACGGTACTCTTTTTATGCATTTCGTACTCTTTAATAAGCATATGGTACATGTTTGATTACCTCCTTATTTTATAATATATACAAGCAAGATGTGTTGTGTGACTCGTGTGATTTCACGTATCAAAATCTCTTATCACAGACTTTCTATTTGATGATTCACCATGTTCTCCTTTTCTCATTTTTCTATCAACAATTTCTCACTCTAAGATTATTATACTTTCTCTCTCTAATGTTTTATCTTTCTGTGTTGATTAATAGTTGAGGTCGCGGCCGACGATGGTCTCATTCATTGCTAGTGGGTGGTGGTTGGTTTTAATATTTGTTGGTCGACGGTTGCGTCTTTTGACTCTTTGACGGAAAAAATTGCTAAATAATTACTTGGACATGTCTAGATCTGGCTGATTGTCCTGCCATCGTTGCCGACAACCTTTCGTGGGTGTGTTTGGTAGCATAGTTAAGGATAGTTTGTGTAAATATGAGATTACTATATAATCTCTCCTTTGTACATGTTTACCCAACACAATTACAATACAATTACAATTACACACACATTAAGGTGTTTGTCTTGGTATCAGATCCAGACCACCTTCCTCCTCCGCGTCACCACCGCGTACCTCGCCGGAAAAGTCGCCGGAGCTAGTTTACTACCATCAAAATACATACACATCTTCCTTACAATATTCTAAACAATCCTATCGGATTAGTTTCTTCCATTTTCATCTCTACAAAGCTGAAAATTGAGTTTTTTTGCTGTTTTGCGCTAATTTTCTGTCAGATACGTCGTTTTGCGACACTAGTATTGCATACTGCGACACTATTTTGCGACGCTACCATTGAACGAAAGTTCTTTCTTGTCTTGCGACACTGTGCGTGCGACACTACCTTGAAAGAAAGTTCTACTTTACTTGTGTTGTTTCCTTGCGAACCTACACCTTCGCAAAACTACTCTGCGACACTACCCATTTTGCGACACTAATTTGCGACACTACCCATTTTGCGACATTACACTTTTGCGACACTACCTACATTATGACAACCATTGAACTTTTTACTACTCAACAAAAGGCATCTCACAACTCTCACAAATTTGCTTTTACCCTTTCCCCTACCAACCATGGCTACTGGAAACGTATGCTTGAACCATTTCTCATTACCAACAACTTTTTTGGTTATATTGATGGCTCCATTACTTGCCCAACTCCTAAAATCACTACTACTTCTCCAACAACCACTACTCAACCATCTACCACTACTGTTACCACCAATCCTAATTACACCACATGGAAACATAATGATGCACATGTTCAATATGTAATCATCTCTACTGTTTCTGAGGCTGCCTTCTCTCATGTTCAGGGCGATACTGCTTGTGATCTCTGGCTCAGCCTTGAACATACTTTTGCACCCAACACTGCTTCTAGGGAATACACCCTAAAACTTCAACTTCTAAAGCTTCAAATGAAAGGAGATGAAACCCCTCTCAACTATCTTGGACGTGTTCAAGATTATGCCACTGCTTTAGCCAACATTGGCTAACCAGTAAATGATAAAGACCTTGTTCTTTACTCCATTGCTGGTCTTCGTGAGGAATACAACAATCTGAAAACCACCATCCTGGGTCGCTCATCACCTCTCTCCTTTAGTGAACTTCATGGTCTTCTATGTGACCATGATTACATGATCAACAAACCTTTAGACATTGCCTCTCCTGCATCTTTTTCCACCACTCTCAACCAATCCCTTCCACCAATTCAAGTCTTACAACAACTTGCATCTCAACTTGGGTTTCAAATGACCCTAACCAACCAACCAGCTCAATCACCACAAGCTTTCTACAGTGCTAGACCTAACCACTTCCGTCCCAATTATAATCATGGTCGTCGTGGTGCTTCTCGTGGAAATCAAAACTTCTCCACCAGAGGACGTGGTCGCTCAGACTATCGTCCAAACTTCAGCTGGGCCTCCACACAAAACACTGTGCACGGTTTCTGCAATCGTTGTGGCATAGGTCATCTCCCAAATGACTGCCCGCATCGTGACTCATCTGGTTCTCGCCACAATGCTTCAGCCAATTATGCAAATGCCAGACCAAATCACAGTGATCAACGATCCACTTCAAGCAGCACCTGGTACCCTGACACTGGTGCAAACAGTCACGTGACGCTAGCTCTCTCCAATATTGATTACAGTGCACCCTACTATGATAATGACTCACTCCACGTTGGTGATGGTAAGGGACTTCCCATTTTTCATATTGGTTCTACAAAATTTTATTCACCAAACAAAACTCTATCTATTTCTAACACTCTTCATGTTCCTTCTATTTGTATAAATCTTCTTTCTGTTCAACAATTTTGTTTTGATAATAATGTTTATTTTGAATTTCACTCTTCTTATTTTGTTGTTAAGGACGAGTCTACACATACCACCCTTCTAACTGGACCCAGTGATCAAGGCCTCTACACTCTTCGTCTTCCGCATCTCCAATCCATCCATAAGACTTCCTTTTCTACAACTCGGACGTCCTCGGATGTTTGGCACCAGAGATTGGGTCATCCACATGCTCGTCTTTTTAATTATATGATGTCTAGCTTTAATCTTCCTGTTTCTACTTCTTTATCTTTTGATACTTGTACTGCTTGTCATTTAGGCAAATCATCTAAATTAACATTACCAAATTCTACTTTTAATAGTACTTCAATTCTTGATTTAATTTACTGTGATGTTCGGGGTCCTGCCCCTCTCTTGTCTTATGATGGCCATAGATACTTCATGTTGTGTGTTGATCATTACACTCGATATATGTGGATTTTTCCATTAACTCACAAATCTGATGTTTTTCCCAAATTTAAATCTTTCATCACCATGGTTGAACGTCAATTCAACACAAAAGTCAAACACGTTCAAACTGACTGGGGTGGAGAATTCCGACCTTTAACATCTTTCTGTGCATCTATTGGAATCATTCATCAACTTTCATGTCCTCATACCAGCGAACAAAACGGTATAGTCGAACGTCGTCATCGTCACGTTGTTGAAACCAGTCTCACTCTAATGGCACAATCTGCCATTCCCAAACATTTTTGGCATTTTGCTTTTGATACTGCTGTTTACCTAATCAACCGAATGCCATCCCGTACTACATCTCGCATCTTACCATTCGAACACATATTCCACCGCTCTCCCAACTTCACCTACTTACGGGTATTTGGTTGCCAATGCTTTCCTCATCTACGTCCATACAATCCCCACAAAATGGATCTTCGCTCTACCCCATGTATCTTCCTAGGGTATAGTTCGTCTCATCATGGCTATCGCTGTCTTGACCCTACCTCTGATCGAATCTACATTGCTCGCCATGTTCGCTTTAATGAGCACTTCGTTCCCTTTTCCCAATCTCAATTACAATTTACACCACCTCCCATCGATAACACATACACCTCTTTCTCTGAATACACCAACATTCCGTTTGATAATTCAACACCCACTCCTACACACATCACTCCATCATCACCTTTTACTCAACATCCTCCATCTCCTCCTATTACATCTTCTTCCTCCTCAAACTCTCCTACACCTCTTCAACCTCCTCCTAGGACTCGTCCTCCTAATCTTCGTCAAAATCCAAAACCCCGTGTTCCTTACAGTCCCACTAACAATCATGTTTCTACCTCCCCCACCACTATCCCCACATCCTTTACCATCGCAAACCAACACCCTGAGTGGCGTCAAGCCATGGCCGAGGAATTTACTACTTTAATTAAGAATGGAACGTGGTCACTTGTACCACCGCCCCCTAATACTAATGTTATTGATTGCAAGTGGTTATACAGGTTAAAGACGGACCAGAATAATGCTCTTACCAGATACAATGCACGTCTTGTCGCTCGGGGATTTAGGCAACAACAGGGTCTTGACTTTCAGGAGACTTTTAGTCCTTTTGTCAAACATACAACTATCAGAGTTGTTCTTTCTCTTGCTGTAACTCAGCAATGGCCCCTAAGACAGTTAGATGTTCAAAATGCCTTTCTTCACGGCTCTCTCAAAGAGACTGTTTACATCAAACAACCACAAGGATTCACTGATCCTCAACACCCAAATCATGTCTGTCACCTTCATAAATCACTCTACGGCCTCAAACAGGCTCCTCGTGTATGGTTCAAAAAGTTTTCCCAAGCTCTGCATCGAATGGGCTTTCACAGTTCAAAGGCTGATCCTTCATTATTCATCTACAAGTATGTGAAAACTATCATTTACATTTTGGTGTACGTTGATGACATCATTGTCACATAGAATGACTCGACGATTCTCAATACATTTATCACTCAACTGGGTGATACATTTGCCATTAAAGATCTGGGTAACTTAGAATACTTTCTAGGAATTGAACTCGTTCCTCAACAATCTGGTATATTACTCTCTCAACGAAAGTATGTCACTGAGGTCTTACAACGTGCAAGATTATCTGATGCCAAACCCGTTTCCAATCCCATGAGTACCACTCAAATCCTATCTCTCGGGGACAGCCCACTGTTTTCCGAACCAGCTCAGTATAGAGAAATTGTTGGTTCCTTACAATATGTTACACTATCGCGCCCTAACATTGCCTTTGCTGTCAACAAAGTCTGCCAATACATGCATGCTCCCTCTGAGAATCACTGGTCTGCTGTAAAAAGGATTCTCCGATACTTGAAAGGCACGCTCGAATTTGGTCTCCTCATTCGTCTTAAATCCAATGTTGCTCTACAGGCATTCACTGATGTCCACTGGCAAGGCAATGCTCCAATTAATGCATACTCAAATGCTGACTGGGCTAGCTGCCCAGACGATCATCGGTCCACGGGGGGATATGCTATATACCTTGGATCAAATCTAATATCCTGGATCGCCAGAAAGCAAAAGACTGTTTCTAGGTCCTCTACAGAATCTGAGTACAAAGCCCTAGCTGATACAGTTGCTGAATTAATCTGGATTGAAGCACTTCTGAATGAACTTGGAATACATACAAAAATCTCTCCTACTCTTTGGTGTGATAACTTGGGGGCCACATACTTGGCAGCAAATCCGATCTTTCGAGCCAGAACAAAACATGTTGAAATAGACTTTCACTTTGTACGTGAAAGAATTGCTCAAGGAAAAATCAAGGTTCAATTCATTTCTACCGATGATCAGATAGCAGACATCTTCACAAAACCTTTGCCGAACCAAAGATTCATGTTCTTACGATCTAAGTTTCAGGTCGCTCCCCGCCCTTAGCTTGCGGGGGAATATTAGATCATATTGTTAGTATTGGTTTAAGTATAATATAGCTATAGTTAAAGATAGTTTGTGTAAATATGAGATTACTATATAATCTCTCTTTTGTACATGTTTACCCAACACAGTTACAATACAATTACAATTACACACACATTAAGGTGTTTGTCTGTGATGATTCGGGTCGTCGGTGAGGATCTCTGCATGCCTCTGTTCTGATGTCTGTCCGTCGATGAAGATGATGTTGTCATCTAAGACTTTGACGACAAGATGTAGTCATCCGTTGCTTAGATCTGTCATATCATGGTCGCATTAACGCCGATAGCGTTTAGATCTGCCCGTATGTTCCGCCATCGTTGTCGACAACCTTTCGTGGGTGTGTCTGGTAGCATGGTTGTAAACATTAATATGTGTTTGCGATGACTTAGGGTCGTCAGAGATTATATCTGCATGTCTCTGTCCTGATGTTTGCACGCCGATGAAGATGATTTTGTCATCTGAGACTCTGATGATGATATGTAGCTATCTGGTGCTTAAATATTGCCTATCGTGATCGCATTCACATCGCCATGGTTGTTGATTGGACTTCATGACTGAGTGTTGGTTGTAAACTTGCAGTTGGTGGTGTCTTGATTTAGAGTTGTGGTTATAATTTGTAGTCTATGATGATGGAGTTTCCTAACCTGAGACTATCGTTTTCTGTTAAGCCTGTTTTTTTTTACTAAAAATGTCTTATTTTCTTTTTCAATTTACCTTCGGATGCTTTGTTTAGGGGTTTGCATACCCATGTGTAGTTCAATGTTTTTTTATATTGTGGGTTTGATATTCTGTTTATTTGGGTAATTAGTCTTTTTTGGACACAATATTATTTGTTCAAAGGAAGCTTTTTAAAATTACATAATTTATATTTTTCTTTGTCTAAGTGGTTATTAATTTTTTAGCTTGCTAATGCTACTAATTAATATACATATAACATTGTGTTACTTTCTTTGGTGTTCTATTTCTTTGCGGCAATTACAAATTGTTGTTTAAACAATTGGCTTGTGTTGTTTAGAATTGGAAGAGGGTTTAGAAGATAAGTTTGGTATATAAGATACTAGTTTAATGCCCGTGCTACGCTCGGGAACGCAATTCAAGTGATGCTTTTAAGGATGTTCATGAATGTTCCATTTAGTTTTGAGACAAAACCGTGATAAACGGAACACATGATATATTTTTAAAAATTAGATTTTTTGTATAGCAATATTATACTCAAATTAAAGAGAATAAAGTGCTTAGTTTTATGGTGTAGTTTATTTTTTTTAAAAAAATCATATAAAATTGTTATGTATATTTATAAAACATTGAGATATTTAATTGTATGTTATTATTAACTTTATCCATAAGTTTCATTTTTAAACACTATCAAATATAAACTGACTCATGTACACCCCTTGTAGTAAAGGGTTAAAAATATAAATACTCTTAAATTTTTCAGAATTCTCCAAAATATTTTAGGATCAAAAATGTAATTAGTTTTATTATAATAAATTTTTCATACATATTTTAAATTAAAAAATCATTATTGTGAGATTATCTCTCAAATAATGCCACATAAGCTAAAAGCTATGAAAAGATGTCACATAGGACTTTTTTTGTTTTGCTATATTATATAAGGAAAAGTAGAGACGTGGATAAACAAAGGAAATTTTCACCGGTGTTTTACGTTTTTCTATTTTTATGTATTTGAATGAGAAAACATCTTAAAACACCATACTTATTTTTTTACCCCAATTTTCACCATATTGTTGAATTTTGTGGTGTTGTTGAGTGTTTGTGTTGATATTCAATGGTTTTTTTAGAAGGAAAGGATTTATTGGATTTCGTTTTTAATCACCTTTGTTATAAATTCTTAATTGTTGTTCACTCCAACGTTGCAATCTTTTTTTAATATTACATTCCGTCGTAACGTGCGGGTCTCATTTCTAGTTCTTGCTAATTGATATTGGAAATACTACAACATTAGCATCTATTGAAGATCTGCAGAGATGTTTTCTTGTATTATCCAATAAGATTTCATATTCACAGTATGTCATGTTATGAATAGATCAATGGTTGTAGTTTGCCATTGATCATATAAACCTCACTTGTGTAAAGTTTTGAGGTTGCCGGTTATATTCTAACTTGTGATGATTAGGGATGGCAGTCAGACCCGAACCCGATGGGAAACCCGAAACCCGAGTCATTTGGGACGGGTCTGGGGTCGGGTCAATGGGTATAGGGTCTGGGTCTTAAGAAAAATACTTTTGCGGGTCTAGGTCGGGTCTGGGATTACCTGCTAGACCTTATTACCAGACCCGATTACCCGATAACGCAGACCCGTAGACCAGGTAGCATACCCAAAAATAATTTAATATTTTTCATATATACGTTTAATTGTTTTTTATATTACGTTTCCTATAATCCATTAACGTTTTTTAACTTTTAAGTCTCGACCAAACGTCCAAACCATTCTTTTTTAGTAAGATTTTGTGAATTCTCAAGCAAATTGGACATTGTGAATTTATTATATAATGATAATTTGGTATCTTTTTAATATATAATATGATGTATTTTATAAAACTATCGACGAGCATACCCAACGGGTAAGTTTTATGTGAGAAACGGGTAGACCCGAGTACCCACGGGTAGACCCAAAACCCGACGGATAAATACCCGACATAGACCTGACGGATTTTGGGTCGGGTCTGGGACACCCAATTCTAGTCGGGGCTGGGGTTGGGATTACTTAGACCCGTCCCAGACCCGACCCATTACCATCCCTAGTGATGATTTGCAATATAATAGAAGATATATTAAAGTAATAGAGTAAACTACAAATTACATCCTTTATGTTGTATAGCTGTTACAATTTGGGTCCTTTAGCAAACTAATCTACAAATAACATCCTTATTTTCGAAGTTTTATACCAATCTGGTCCTTTACACTAACTAAAGTTAAGTTTCTCAGTTAAGTGAAGGGTAGTTTTGTCTTTTTATCTTAAAGGACTATTTTGGTAAATAACATAAAGGACCATTTTTGCAATTTACACTAAAATCTTATAATAAGTATTATTTTATAATTAAATATTTAATATATGAAATACAAAGTAAATATATTTGTAATATTTACGTCTTAAACTATATATACTTTATGTTTAATATTTATTAGGGAAACGAAAATGAGTTTTTTACGGTGGGTCCACCCACTTCCGGGAATACACAATTAAACGTCAAGTGTCGGTATATAAAAAATATTGGTTCGTTTGTTTAATATATTTCAGATTTGTAAAAGAAAATTAGAATAAATTTGGATATTAATTTAGTGTTATTTCAAAATAGTCGTTATAAAAATAGTTGATAAATATAGTTCAAAATAAGGAAGAAAAATCAATTTACTATATATCGAAACACACATGAACAAAATATTATTGGGAAACAAACGTGATTAGCATGTACAAAACAAAACGTTTATTCTTTTTGCGAAGTTTATGCATGTTAGTTTGTTACGTTTCCCTGAAGAAAAAATAAACGTTTTGTTTTGTACATGCTAATTCGCGTTCGTTTCCCAAAAATATTTTGTTCATATGTGTTTCGATGTATAGTAAATTTTTTTTTTCTCTTCCCTAGTTTTGATCTTATTTTTAACAAGTATTTTTATAACAATTATTTTCAAATAACATTATGAATATCCAAATCTATTGATGATGGGGGTTAATGATTTGTATTTTTGATTTTTAGGTAGTCTTGTTGCTTGATTAAATTGGTTTACATATTTGGGGAATGCCCCTTTTATGAACTAGTGGAGACACACTTAACTACTTGTTTTATTTGGTTTGTTGATAATACAAAGTTACCGATGTAATACCCTTTACCCAAAAAAACGAAGCAATGTTTTTTTATTCCGAAACCTCGTTCGGAGGACGTACCGACACTTAACGTTTAATTGTTTATTCCTGGAAGTGGGTGGACCCACCGTAAAAAACTCATTTTCGTTTCCCTAATAAATATTAAACTTAAAGTATATATAGTTTAAGACGTAAATATTACAAGTATATTTACTTTGTATTTCATATATTAAATATTTAATTATAAAATAATACTTATTATAAGATTTTAGTGTAAATTGCAAAAATGGTCCTTTATGTTATTTATCAAAATAGTCCTTTAAGGTAAAAAGACAAAACTGCCCTTCACTTAACTGAGATACTTAACTTTAGTTAGTGTAAAGGACCACATTGGTATAAAACTTCAAAAATAAGGATGTTATTTGTAGATTAGTTTGCTAAAGGACCCAAATTGCAACAGCCATACAACATAAAGGACGTAATTTGTAGTTTACTCAAAGTAATACTTTGTATTCACTATTACATTCATCCTTTCTATGTATTGTTAAAATTACAAGGATCCTTTCTTTCATACTTTGGTATACTGATTCAAAAACTGGTATCAAAGATATGAAATATTGTATAAATTATTATAGTTTATTTCGGTTTAATTTTTTAACAAAATATATTCGCTTATTTCGGTTTAATTTTATACTTTTTAATATAACTATGATATAATATAGTTGAATATAAGAAAAAAATGAATGATTGTATAAATTATTAATAAAAGCCATATAAAATTCATACGATTTAAAATTTGGATAATCTAAAAAACACTACAAAATGACTTAAAGTTGTAGAGAAAAAACAATTTATAACATCCAACATTTAATACACATCATTCATAGCATCCCAAATTATTCAAAACAGATTAAAAAACTATTTTTTTACGTAAGTGGTGTAACATTTTCGAAATTTGACTTTTGATTTTAATATCGAATACTTGAAGTTTATGAAATTACTGTATCAATAATAGCGAATGGTAACGCTAACAATAGTAATAATAATAATGACAAAAACAAACTAGATCAACGAAGTGATGTTAATACTTGTTAACAACCCAAAATAAAACAAGAAAAAAATAAAAATAAACATATGTAAAAATGGGGGACCAAAAGTGCCAAAAGCCCAAACTCCCTTCTCCTCCTTCTCCCTTTCACGCAACCTCAACAGTAGCATCCCTTCTTCACCATACTCTTTCACATCAACCAAAATTCTGTCCAAAATCAGACCCATTTCAAGTAATAATGTGTTGAATCTGTCCCTAGCTATCATCAAACAAGTAATTCGTGTACAATTGAACAAGAAATTGGTTTGAAACCATCCTTTTTCTTTGTTTCGACCGAACCCAAAAACCATAACCAAAACCATATCTAGACTTCACCATTTCGCAATTAAACACACACACTCACAAACACACCGAGAACAAAACCCCATACTCAGATTTCACGAAAACGAAGTAAAAATCACGCGTTAAGGGCTCAAAAGTGGCGAACTGGTTCGTCACTTGAACACGTATGTAAACCGCACCATTTTGTAAGTTTCTTGCACCATTGAACTCGTTTTTGGTTGTGGATTAAAAGCCCTAACGTTAGTTTCATCAAAAACCTTGAAAACGAACTCAATTTGGGGATGGAAGATCTAGGGCTCGAATGGGGTATGTGGGAAATTTTCTAATCTGCTAAAGAGGGGTTAAAACAATTAAAGGGGGATGGATTTATGGGTTAGTCACCCAGCTCAAGTGGCTGGGTGCATTACAAAACATCAAGGAGGTTAGGGGTTCGAATCACGGCCAGGCACACCCTCACCTTTTTATTTAAAAACCATATATATTTCAAAACAATCAAAGATTAAAAAAAATTACGTTCCGCATTCTTGTTGGGTTAGTCACCCAGCTCAAGTGGCTGGGTGCATATATTAACATGTTACAGGTCACGGGTTCGAATCCCCTAACCCATTTTTTTTGTATATTTTGTATTTTGACCACTAATTCACATCTTTAAGCATTCAAACTACCCATTAAACATGTAAAAATTATATTTTTATCATTTTTATGTCTTAAGAACCCAAAAGTTTTCGAAAACAAATATTAACTTTAAAAACTTTATAAAACCAAGTAACAAAACATGTATATATTTTTATAAAAATCCTTGTGAATGTTCATTTAACCAAAAATACTCATTTTAATCCTTGTAAGTATCATTTATATAAAAATTAGACACATAAACTTATTTCGTCAACTATTTAAAAACTTTATAAACTAAAAATCCAAACGTCATACCATATTTGTAAAAAAAAAATCAAGTAAACGACTTGTAATGGCAACAAATCTTTAAAGGTAGGTTATTTACAAATAAATAATATTTTAACATATTTTTATGAAAACTTATAAATATACAAACATTCATAACTATTTCGCAAAACAACTAAAAATAAGAATTTGACTCGTACGATCTCGAAACCACATATGGGCTAAAATCATTATGTTCGATTAATAGGATAAGCTACCGAGAGTTATTTCCGGCTTCCACCATATATTTTCTTGAGTAGATTTTGGAGCCGATTAATGTGAGTTTACATACCCCTTTTTATATTTATACACTTTTGGGGTGAAACATGTTATATTATTCAAATACACAACATGCACTAAATCTATTTATCAACTATTTGATTCCATTTATGTCTTGGTTGTGCTTTATGTATACGTGTGGTTTTCTATTTTATGATCGATACAATCATTAACTATTGCTAGCCCAGCGACGTCTTAGATCTAAGGGCCTGACAAGCCTTTTTGGTGCTAAAGCCGATGCTAAGTCCGGCTCTTCAATGACGCATTCTAGTTCATTGAAGGAACCAAATTTCACTTAGCTGATCATATACTATATTCTATATTGTTGAGGCTTGATTGTACATTTGAGGCCGTACGTGTTGTTACATATTTGCACTAACCTTTGTAGACATGGAATCGCTTATCATTGTGATCTATAAACTATTATCTATGTATTTAACTATGTGACTCACCAACATTTTTATGTTGACATTATTTTCTAACATGTTTCAGGGAATACCAATGTTTAATGCTAGCTTCGGATCATGATCAATATAGGCTTTTGGACCTAGCTAAATTCTAAATCAATGAACAATTATTAGCTATGTTATTTGTAATTTGCCAAACATGTGGACAAATTGCACTATTTAATTTGGTGATACATGCTTATTTAAAACTCTAATTTGTAGCGTCATGTGGCTATGAGCAATCTCTAACACTCACGTCTCGACGATTATCCGCCTTTTATTTATTTAATTGGTCGGGGTGTGACAAATAGGTATCAGAGCCCATGACTGTAGGGATTTAGGTTATTAGAAACGCTGACCTAGACTACGGTATGCTTAGGGATCCTATATGAATTATCTCATACTTGCTTATGTGCTACATGATGCTACATGCTATGTGTTACATGATACGTGCTTTTTATGATTCAATGCCATTGTCTTCGCACACACTATGAAATTCCACAACTTTAACCGAACTTTAACAAGTGAATTCAACATAAGCAAGAACAAATAGCTAAGACTAAACCCTTAACTTATATTCTTCTTCCCTTATCCGAGCTATCCATCTTAAACCTCATCATCGCTTACTATAACTCTAATTAGTTAAGTAACATTTCTTGATCTATTTCTCGACTCCATGTGAATATCATATGCTTAGTGAAACTCTTAGGCGAATGCCTAATCCATTCTCATCAAGGTTTCAAATCTGTATAACGCAACAAGACAATGTGTATCTAGACAGTAAACAACTATATCCTGAATTTTCTGGCAAAACAATAGAAAGTTCTATCCAAGGTTAGCGTATCGTATAAATCTCTTAAAGGGACATGTATGCTTACCTGGGCATGGACGAGATGAGCGTAAACCTATAGGCTAAAGCACACCTCCTCGAATACGTTAAAACAAACTTAACACTTTGATAAGTCATTAGTGTCCAAAAACAAGACACATTCCTAAGCTTTTAAATTCTATATATTTACTTTTCAATGATTCTACGATTATCATTTATCTAAAGATTTCTAAATATTTTCATGTGTTTTCTATATTACCTTAAATGTTTGCTATAATTCCAAATGGATTATTCATATTTCTACAACTTCTAAGAACTTTCTATAATTCTAAGTGTTCACTATGCTATGTTTTCTAAAGATTCTATAATATTTTAAGTGGGACGAGGTGCTATTATTATATCAGATGTTTCTGTCAGTCAAAGATTTTGCTACAAAACCATGTTATTATATGTTCCATCATTCCATTTGTTTCTAAGCTGTAATAATACCTATGCGATATACTCGCTAGTTTATCCATATAACACAATTACACCGTTGTAAACCAAATATCTCAAATCAAAACTAAGATATATCGACTAACTTCAATCGAATTATTCAAAACTTCAAATTATATATCAATTACCAAATCTAGGGCATGCTTCTAATCCCAAATCGATTATCGACTCTCCAATCAAAGATTTGTCATTATTTCTGAATTCTAGTCAATGCTAAATTCCATAATTAAATAGAAGTTAACGGATTTTGCTACCCTTATAAGCTAACGTATTCAAATCGAACGGTTACCCTCAAAATATTTCAACTTGACTTCGGTACTCAAATAGTTTCAAAACTACTCATCTAACTATAAGATTCTAATCCAATTTCTAATCCATCATTAAAACTATAAATCTACTACCAAATTATGAACTAACCATCAAAACATGTACTCGTTAATCAACTACGCGATGCAATCCATAAATTCGTTATCCAAAACCTAACGAAAACTCACTACATAACTATTCTCGAACTCATTGAACTACATGTTTCATCTATACATATGACCACTAATGAAATTCTGCGCCGCTAGTTTTCATAAACTAATACAAACCCAATACATTTCATTTATAAACTCGTTACTCTAACTCAATGTGTAATCAATAGACTTTGTAAAACTACCGGTATTCGAATCAATTAAAATAATTTCCTTATTTTCCCAAAATTTGATTAAAAAAAAAGAAAAAAAAGATATGTTAATTAAAATAACCTTTTGGTTTTAGTATTTTGTAATATATATATATATATGTATACAAATAAAATATATGCATTAATGATAAATGATTTCTTTAAAAAGGAATTGGTTATTCTGACGTTGGTCAAATATTTACATAACACTTTTCTTGTTTTCTCAAATATGACACCAAGACTTGTAGTAAACACCATGTCTTCTGTTTTCCAATACCAAGTACTTACAACTTAAATTGTGTCGTTTATTTCCAAATCAATCCTCTTAACTATGGTAAAGATTAAAAACTTTCAACTTTTTACTTAACTTTTAAAACTACACTAGAAAAACGACATCACCCCTTATAAACTTATTTACCTCCATAGTCAATACATCTGGTTTACCTAAAGCTGCTGGTCATATAAATTCAAACATCTTAGGAACCAAGTAACCTATTCATTCGAATTATAAATTGGATTATCCACATTATCAACTTTTCATGAAACTAATTTTTTCTAAAAATCCTAATAAACTATATTATTACATGTACACCACCAACTAATGCTTATGAACTAGTCAATATCAGAAAACTTAGATAATTATATCTTACACCACCAACTAAGGAGCTCCATCAACTAATTGCATGAAACTTAATATTTTCCCTCTTAAACTTCCTATTAGACTCTATGTAGTGGTTAATGCCCCTTAGGGGCATTATGTGACAAGTGGATGCCATGTCACTAAGGGGCATTATCACCAAAATGGGTGTAGTGGTTAATGCCCCACATAATGCCCCACAATCATTACCTCATCATTTAATTAATCATTTAATAAATAATTTATTTAAACATTTATTTATTAATAAAAGTAAAAATACATAAAAGTAAAATACACGAGTACGAAACCGGAAATAAACTAATCATCACGCGTCACCCTACGATTTAACCAACAATGCTCGACCAAGTCCGCCGTGAGAGCATAATGCGCCTCTTTGTTACGCATGAAGTTGGAGTTCGCTATTCTTTCTTCCATGCTTATTCGTTCGCGTTCCGGTTCGACATATCCCGGTGTATAATCCTGACAATAGGCTTTGCCTTCATCCTCCAAAATCATATTATGTAATATGAGGCAAGCGTACATAACGTACATCATTTTTTCCTTTGACCCTAGCCGACACGGGTTGCTCACAAAATGCCAACGTTTCTTGAGAACTCCAAAAAGACGCTCGATATCTTTCCTTGATGATTCTTGAACTTTTTTAAAGTAAGCTCTCTTTTCGTCAATTGGGTCTCTAAACGTTTTTATTATCATCGGAAGCTCCGGATATATGCCATCACCCAAATAATATCCAAACGGATAATAACTTCCATTAACAAAAAAAGATGCCTCGGGTGCATTGCCGGATATGCGATCCTCTATGATTGGCGACGCCTCAAGAACATTGATGTCGTTGTTTGATCCGGCGGAACCGAAATAAGCATTCCAAATCCAAAGGTCGTACGAAGCAACCGCTTGAAGAATCACCGACGGCCCTTTTTGGTCACCCCGTGTAAACTGTCCACGCCAAGCGTTTGGACAGTTAGCCCATTGCCAATGCATGCAATCTATGCTACCAATCATACCGGGTAAACCATGCACTTCTTCGTGTACGTCGTATATTTTTTGTAGATCTAACCATGTCGGCTTTCTCAAATAACGCTCTCCGTAAAGGTCAATAATACCTTTACAATAGTTTTCCATGCTATCTCTTGTTGTTTTCTCTCCCATTTTTAGATACTCGTCGTTTATGTCGGTGGCGTTGCCATATCCAAGGATGCGTAAAGCCGAAGTACACTTTTGTATAGCCGTAAATCCCATCCTTCCTCTCGCGTCGCATCTTTGTTGAAAATAAGGTTTTTCTCGTTCCAAATCTTGAGCTATACGTAAGAATAGCCTTGAACTCATCCGGAACCGACGCCGAAAACTAGCTTCATTATATCGTGGCTCAACCAGATCGAAATAATCTTTCATCAAACGTTCATTCGCCGCCGCTCGGTCTCTCTCGACGGATACTCTTTGATAAACGGGTCTCGGTGGGTTAGCAACGTGTTGCAAAAACGAAGCCGCGAGTGCAACCGCGCTTGTAACCGCATTATCCATCTCTATCTCTCCCGTTGAAGTGCTATCTCCGCTTGACGATGAAACGTAGTCTTCCATTTTAAATAATAATGTGTGTGTTGTGGAGATAAATTGAGTGTATAGTGTGTGTTTTTTAAGAGATTTTGGTGTGTTGTAGTGTATTTAAATGGTTTAAATAGTGTGTATGTTTGTGTATTTAAATATTTTTTTTTAATTAATAGTCAAAGTAGCCGTTGATTTGCTAGCCGTTGGAGACAAAATGCATACATTTGCGTGGGGCGTGGGCGTTTTAAACATAACGCTCGGACGATTTTTTAGCCCATAACGCCCCCACGTAATGGTGTGGGGGGCGTGAAGGGGCGTTATGGGCGTTTTATTTGTGGGGATAACGCCCATTACGGGCGGTCTTATGAATTAAAAAAATTTCCCTCTAAAAATTGCCCCCTAAAAGTTTGATTTATTATATAGATATGTGTTTCTGTTTATCAACATCGTATCTTTAATTCTTGTTGGAATGTAGAAAAACCGAGTTTTCACCGGTTCTAGCCGTTCTCTTGTGCCTTCATCCCTGCCATTTGTAAATCTCGACAAAGATGGTTCTGATTTACGTTACGGTGTGCGATGTTGCATGAATGAAAATAAGTATGAGCATTGCAAGATAGCAACGGTACCGGTGAAATTTAAGATCGAGGAAATGGTTCTCTCGGTGGAATTTAGTATGAGCATTATCTAAATATAACTAATTCATAAAAATAATGTAAGTAATAACAAATAAGTAAAAAAGAGAAGAAAAGTAACACCTTATATGCATGCTAACCTATTGTTTAGGTAATAAACATAGGATTAGAACACTTTTTAATGTTAAGTGATCTGATTAGAACAATAATAAGTTTGAGTTACTAAATTGAAACAAAATTAAAAGTTAATTACTATTCTACAAAGTTACCCCTTAATTATAAGTTGAAGTATCCATTTTAATTAATCATCGAACCACCAAATCGATTCAATAGCGATTCACATTTAACATATTAAAACTTAAAGTTAACAACTTACTCAAGTAGTCGAAGAGAACCACAAGTTAACAGTTTAATCAGGTGATATTTATATAATCATCATTCTAATAAACTAGATGTTCTGATTGTTAAGAATTTGTTTAGGAAAACCCTATAAATTAATAGTAGTGATAGAATAATCACAAAGCAAAAATTAAATCATTTAATTTGGGTATATAATATTTTTAAGTTAGGTCAGATAAATATGAAATTTTTTGCGTGTATAAGGATATATATGAAAGATCATATGAGCGTTAGATGTTGAGTTCAAATCTCACAAGTAAGGTGTTATGTAATTTATTTGCTTTATATATAAACTTTTGCTGTTAAAAAAAGTGTTTTAATGAAACATTATTTGCATGAAATTTAGTTTGGATATATATGCATTTTTAAATCATTTGTAGAGATAAATTAGTGAAATATTATTCGTATAAAATTTAAAATATCTAATAGAAAAAAATAAGTTTTGTTTTTGTGGCATATTTTGGTTATGTGCATGATTTCAAAGCTTTTCTCACGATCACTAAAAAAACAATTTTTTAATAAATCTTAATAATTGATATTTTAAATATGTATATCTATAATAATATATTATAATGACACTTATGACATTTTAGTCCCCTAATATTTAGGAGAATCATTAAAAATTTAGAGTATTTATATTTTTAACTCTCTTCTACATGGGGTGTTTATGGGTCGGTTTATAATTGATAGGGTAGAAAAATAAAACTTAGAGATAAAGTTGGTAATAATCTACAATTAGATACCTATGTAAACATACATAACTTTTTTATACAAAATTATTTAAAAGAGAAACTACACCATAAAATCGAATATATAATTCTCCCTAATTTGAGTATAATATTGTTATAGTAAAACAATAATTTTTTTCAAAATTTTTTTTGTATTCAGGTTTTACCACGGTTTTGTCCTGAAACTGATTGGAACTGTTTGTGTTCCATGAATCCATGATTTTTCTTAAAAGCATCACCTAGATGTTGTTCCCGAGCATAACGCGGACACTAAACTAGTAATATCTATATGAATTTAAATTTAATTTCGATATACAAGAAATTAATCAACTAATTAATAGCATATAAAAACTAACAAGTGGATAGATAACACAAGTGGCAAAAATATTTTAAATATTTAATATAATAAAGCAAATTATATGTGACATCTTTTTTTTTAGAACAATTTGATTATGTGGCATCCTTTGATAGTTTATCTAACATTAATAATTTTATATTCAATAATCACATTCAATTTGCTTATAATATTTTATATTTGTGAGTAGAACTTGAAAGTTTTAAAAGTTGTTTGATATATAGTAAAATATATATATTTCCCGTGTATAGTTTGTAGTTATTTTAATTGTTTTTCGTTAAGTTTTAATTAGAATTTGTATATTATTGAGTCAAGTTGAATTTTGTAGGCTTCGGTGCTAACTTATGTTGAAACGAGCTAAAAATGGAGTTATATGATTAATGACTTGAAAGCCGGAGCGAAGCAAAGGGTACGTGAAGGAAAAGACCAACGAACCGGACGAAACTGGCATCGCGGCGTCACGCGGCCAAGGAAAGAAGTGTCACCGCGCGACGCGGTGACAACTCAAGATGATCGTGCTATTGTTGCACGCCGCGCTACGCGGCCACCAACATACTCCTCACCGCGCGACGCGGTGAGGCAATTTTAACAGAAAGTTTCGTAATTTTGTTGAGTCTTTTTGCATAAGTAGGGTTTCAACTCATAACCCTTATTACTTACGAACGGAGAGCAATTGTGGGCGATTTTTGGAGCTGAATCAAGAGTTTTTACATCGTTCAAGAGCACGGGAAAGCGTTTTGATAGTGAAGTAATCGGAAGTTAGGAGGAGTCTATGGATTTTATCATCCGATTCTCTTTTCTTTACATTCTTTTTCTTCAAACTATGAACTTGTTTACTTGTTTCTTGTCTATTTGCACTATGTTAGGCTAAACTAACTAGAATCACTTAGGTTTACAATGAACTAATGGTTTGGTTTGATGGTTGTTTGGGATTTTTGTGAAGTTATGGTATTTGATTAAAGTAACTATTTAATGTTCTTTTCAGTTGATGCAATTTATATGCTTTGGTTGATTTGGTTAATTGCTTTGTTTTACTAGACTTTAGGTGAATGTCTTTCACATAATAAGGTTTAGTTGAGTTAATTGTGTTGCCATGATTACCTCTTATGATTGATTTGCAATAAGGTCATAAAAACAGTGTTTTGAATCAATTAAAAAAAAGTGTGTAGCTTTTCTAAAAACCGTGAGGTGAATAGGGAATTGATACGTCTAGCTTGGTAAATTAGCTAAATTAGGTCTTCGTTAGGAGTCCGTTTAGATTAAATTGGTCAAGTTTGCTTATCAAGTAAATTGAATCCGTTAAATAGTCATTTGATGTTTAAACCGTGAGGTAAATCGTCAAGTTAGTTACTTTATCATTATTTTGTTAGGGACTGTGAAGGAGCGTAACAAGTTAACTAGTGTTCTTAAAACTTGTTAGAAATTGATAGGTTTCTTCTCGAGAAGGGTCGAGGGTCCTAACGGGTTTTTAATAGGTAACGATCATAAGATCCTAGTTCCATAACTTGCACAAGTCCTAAATAACTAATAACTAAACTATTGGGGATTGGGGCCTAGGTGGTTTTACTTGTTCTCATTTGAAAATCGTTTCTAAAATTACCTTCGGTTTGAATTGCTTTTATTTTAATTTCATTTTCAATTTAGTTTAATCAATTCCCCCTTTTTGTGTCACATTTTAATTATTAAACTCGTGTCTTTAATTGAGTCTTGTTTGCTAGTAACTGTAATTAAAAGAGTCTCGTGGGTTCGATAACCGGACTTACTTAGCTTTACTAGAGTCGATCGGTACACTTGCCGGTTTTTAGTTAAGTTTTAAGAGTCTAGATTTATTACTAAGTGTCTAGAATAGTTGTTTTTAGTTTAATTAAAACATAACTACTTTTTGCACATCAAGTTTTTGGCGCCGTTGCCGGGGACTCTTGGCGATTGCGTTATTAGCTTTTGTTAGACTTAATTGTCACACATGTGCTATTTGATAGTTATATTGTGTCGTAGGAGTCTAAAGTTTGCATTTTTTATTTATTTCATTTCATTTTAAGTATTTCCATTTACTTGCATTTCAATTTTAAAGTGAGGTCCACTCACTTCGTCTTGTGCTCCATCTTGCAGGTTTATGCCACATCTTAGATCGCACAGACCACCACCGAAGAATCGAGGAGTTACACCGGTCAAGGTTGAGACAGACTCATCTTCAGAATTAGAGCAGGACTCGCAGCTTCTAGAAGGTAAGTCTCTAAACTTTGATTTTACACCTTTTCCAACACCAAACTCCCCTTTTAGTTCAGCACCTAGCAGCCCTAAGAACGTCCAAATGGAGAATAACCAAACTGTGCATGAACAATCAATTGATGGTTTCACCGGGAACCATTCACCAATCACTATGCTTGCCATTAACAACCAAAATTCTTGGCAAATCCCGTCCTACATTATGACTGCTATCACTAGTAACCAATTCCATGGACGGGATGATGAAGATGCACCCGGTCATATCTCTAGTTTGTCACGAATCATGGGTACTTTCAATCTCCAGGGTGTATCAACTGATGCCATCTTTCTCCAACTTTTTCCCTTCTCGATCACTTGCGGGGCGAGCCATCACTTGGCTCAACTCGCAAGCTGTTGGCTCGTTCACCACATGGGAAGCACTGCGTTCTGCATTCTTGAACAAGTACTTCCCGCCTGCTAAGGCTGCCCGCCTCCGTGAACAGATCCACTCATTCTGAATGGAACCCGATGAGCCCTACTACATGGCTTGGGAGCGATTTCAAAACTTGTTATCTCGCTGCTCCTAGCATGGGCTCACTCCATGGGCTTTAGTTGAAAAATTCTACAATGGGTTAACTTACGAAACTAGAGCTAGGTTCGATACTTCAGCGGGGGGGGGGGGGGGATTTAATGGGTAAAAGGAATGTGAATCAGTGTAATGAGCTCTTTGAAAGTTTTTCTCAAGCCGAGTTCGAGCAAAGGTCTGTTAACAGGAATGCTACTCCTGTCACTAGCGCACCCTCATCCACTCGAGGCGTGCACCATGTCACCATGGACACTAGTGTTGCTGCTGCTCTCGAGAATCTTACCCGAGAGGTGAAGGATCTGAAAGCTAAAGTCGATAAGTGTGAGTATTGTAGGGGTGGGCATAGTACTTTGGAGTGTCCGGTGATGAATCAGGAACAGGTAGAGTTCATAAGTGGTCAGAATAGGTTCCAAAACTCACACAATAATAATAACTCGAATTGGAACAACTTTAAGAACACTAATACCAATTCCAACTGGCGTTCTTCTGGTGCACCCCTTGGTTTCCAATCCAATTTCAGTTCCAATCGGGGACAGGGTCAGTTTTCTGGTAACAATCAAGGTGGTCAGAATTCCAATAGTGGTCAAGGGTCGGGTAGCGGTCTAGAGCGTATAGAGGAGTTGTTATCACAGTTAGTTGTTAAGGACCAGGTGACCCAGAAATCTTTGGCTGATCATGAAGCTATATTGAAAAATCAGGATCTTCTTTTGAAAAATCAGCAATCCGCTCTCCTTGATCTTCAGCGGAGTGTAGGCGACATTGCTCGTCGCCTAGAGGAGAGGCCTCAAGGCCAATTCTCAGCCACCACTCAACCAAATCCCGCCGCTCATCTTAAAGCAATTTCCACTCGTAGCGGTAGAGTTTTAGGTCCTGTAGTGAGGGAGAGAGAGATAGAGGTTGAGGAGGATGAGTTAGTTGATGAAGAGATAGAGCTAGAGTCTCCTGGGAGGGTGAAAAATAGGCTAAGCCCAGAAATTACCGCACCTACCAGCGAGCCAGAGTTAGAAGGAAGTAAGGGAAAGAAACCCGTAGAGGTCAGACCGTCACCCTTAGTTGATCACTCTCGTGTCCCATACCCCGCCCGCCTTATGCATCAGAAGTTCACTAGGGAGTATGGCCATTTCCTCGACATATTTAAGTAGTTGAAAATCAACCTTCCGTTCATCGAGGCCCTCCAGCATATGCCTAAGTATGCTAAGTTTCTGAAAGACCTTTTGAAGTGAAAGGATAAGCTGGGGGAGATCTCGACCGTTCCTCTGAACGGAGACTGTTCTGCGGTAGTTCTCAATAAGCTACCCGAGAAGTTGACTGATCCCGGGGTTTTCACAATCTAGTGTATGTTTGGTAGTGATACAAAAAGCCAAGCATTGGCTGACCTAGGGGCTAGCATCAATCTTATGCCGTTCTCTCTTTACGAACAGCTAGACCTAGGCGAACTCACTCCTACCCGAATGACCCTGTCCTTAGCCGATCGTTCCATCAAGCACCCACGGGGGATCATTGAAAATCTGCTCGTCAAAGTTGACAAATTTTTCTTCCCTGTGGACTTCGTCATTCTCGACATGGAGGTCGATGAAAAGGTCCCCATCATTCTTGGTCGTCCTTTTCTACGTACCGCAAAAGCACTCATTAATGTCTTTAACGGGAAAATCACTCTTCGGGTGGGAGAAGAGAACATCACATACGATGTCACGAGGGCTATGCGACATCCTGGTGATCAAGATGATTTTAGTGGACCGTGCCATTCTGTGTACTTCCTGAACTCGTTTATTTCTGGCATGGACACTTGTCTAAATTACATCTGTGGGAATGATTTAGTGGGGATGGTTAACGATGAAGTGGAAGAAGAAGAAGAGTCGGAGGAGGTTCTGTTTACCCCTGAAGTGATGGAAGTTAGTGAGATTGAGTGCGAGAAAGAGGGTCAGTCTACCGAAGCAGCTACTCCTTTAGAACTTAAGGTCCTTCCTTCCCATTTAGAGTATGTTTATCTAGGAGAGGGGTCTAGTTTTCCGGTCATAGTTTCGTCGAAGTTGAGTGAGGAGGAGAAGTCTAGGCTTTTAGAGGTGTTGACGGTGAATAAGAACGCCATAGCTTGGAGGTTGTCGGATATTCATGGCATAAGTCTCGCTTTCTGCACTCACCGGATTCTAATGGAGGATGAGTATAAACCGGTTGTGAAATCGTAGAGGCGTCTGAATCCGAACATGCATGACTGTCATTATGAACGAGAAGAACGAACTCATCCCATCACGTACAGTCACCGGGTGGCGTGTGTGCATAGATTATCGCAGGTTAAACGATGCCACCCGAAAGGACCATTTCCTTCTTCCGTTCATCGATCAGATGTTGGAGCGTCTAGCGGAGCAACAATTTTATTGTTTCCTCGATGGATTCTCTGGTTATTTCCAGATCCCTATCGCACTAGAAGATCAGGAAAAGACCACATTTACATGTCCCAATGGCACGTTTGCGTACCGCCGTATGCCATTTGGGTTACGTAATGCTCCAGCCACTTTCCAGCGGTGCATGGTTGCCATATTCCAAGACATGCTCGAGACATCCATGGAAGTCTTCATGGATGATTTTTCTGTGTATGGCAACTCGTTTGATAAGTGTCTGTCCAACTTAGATCGAATGTTGAAACGTTGTGTTGAAAAGAAGTTGATGCTTAACTGGGAGAAGTGTCACTTCATGGTTAGTGAAGGGATAGTGCTAGGTCATAAGATCTCTAGGAAAGGGATAGAGGTGGATAGAGCTAAGATTGACACTATTAGTAAGCTTCCCCCACCCACCAATGTCAAGGCCATTCGTAGTTTTTTAGGTCATGCGGGTTTTTATAGGCGCTTCATTAAGGATATTTCTAAAATCACCCGACCAATGACTCGACTCCTCGAAAAAGACGTCCCTTTTGTCTTTGATGAGGAGTGTCTTCAGGCCTTTGTTTTCTTAAAGGATCAACTCGTTAGCGCACCTATTCTTATTTCACCCGATTGGAGTCTACCATTCGAGCTCATGTGCGATGCGAGCGACTATGCAGTCGGAGTGGTTTTGGGGCAGAGACGGGACAAGCATTTCCACCTGATCTACTATGCCAGCAAAACTCTCAATGATGCCCAAGAGAACTACACCACCACCGAGAGGGAACTGTTAGCCGTTGTGTTTGCTTTTGATAAATTTCGTTCCTATCTCGTGCTTTCTAGGACCACCGTATTCACTGATCATTCCGCTTTGCGTTTTCTTTTCCAAAAGAAAGACGCAAAGCCTCGTCTCATACGGTGGATTCTCTTGCTCTCTGAATTTGATATCGAGATCAAAGATAAGAAAGGAGCAGAGAATGTGGCAGCCGATCACCTCTCCCGGTTGGAAGATCCGAGAAGAGAGGAGATTCGTGAGGAGGAGATTGGAGATAAGTTCCCTCACGAATCGATCGATTTTGTTCATGCTGAGGAGCAAGGTATGCCGTGGTTCACTGACATAGCGAACTACCTTGCCAATGGAGTCGTTTTGAAAGGAATGACTACTCAGTAAAAGAAAAAGTTCTTTCGAGATGTGAGTCGGTTTGTGTGGAATGACCCGTACCTCTTTAGGATAGGAGGAGATAGGATTCTTAGAAGGTTTTTGACTAGAGAGGATGGCTTAGGAATCCTTAGGCATGTCCATGAAGGTTTAACGGGGGGTCACCATGGACCTCACGTCACAGCTCAAAAAGTGTTTGATTCCGTTTTCTATTGGCCATCGGTCGTGAAGGATGCGCTAGAGTTTGTTAGGAATTGTGATGCATGTCAACGCACCGGTAACATCTCGTGGAAGAACGAAATGCCCCAAAACCCAATCCAAATTCTTGAAATCTTTGATGTGTGGGGCATTGACTTCATGGGACCATTCCCGCTCTCCAACGGGAATAGGTATATACTCGTGGCAATCGACTATGTTTCAAAGTGGGTGGAGGCTCAAGCTCTACCCACTAACGACTCACGAGTTGTTGTGAAGTTTTTGAAGAAGTTGTTCACTCGTTTCGGTACCCCTGGAGCGTTAATCAGTGACCGTGGTACTCATTTTTGCAATGCCTTCATGGAACGAGCATTAGCACGCTACGGTGTCACTCATCGTGTTTCCACCGCTTACCATCCCCAAACGAATGGTCAAGTGGAAAATGCTAACTGAGGAATCAAAAAGATCCTCGAAAAGACCGTTGCAAAAATTCGAAAGGATTGGTCCGAGAAACTTGATGATGCATTGTGGGTGTTTAGAACCGCCCACAAGACACCTTTAGGGACCACTCCCTTCATGATCGTTTATGGTAAAGCATGTCACCTCCCTGTTGAATTAGAGCATCGCGCGCTTTGGGCGTTGAAAACCGTGAATTTAGATCTCACCGAAGCAGCTAGGAAGCGGTTCTTTCAAATCCACGAGTTTGAAAAACTTAGAGAGGCCGCGTATTCTAGGTCACTAGGCATTAAGGAGAAAACCAAAATGCTGCATGACCGGAGGTTGAAAGGTGGCAAGGAATTTAGTGAGGGGGATAGGGTCCTACTTTATAATTCCCGTTTAAAGTTGTTTGCGGGTAAGTTGAAATCGAAATGGACGGGACCCTATGTAGTGAGCAAGGTTTTCCCCTATGGCACGATTGAGTTAGAGAATCCCGCTGATGGGAGTAGGTGGAAAGTGAATGGCCACAGGTTGAAACACTACTTAGGAGGACCTTTAGAGTCGACAGAGACGGAGGAAACTCGTCTCGAATCTCCACCTAAGAGTGTGCTTCACAATACTTGAGCGAAGTTTAGCTCAAGTGTAGAGTTTGTACATATTTTTGTTTTTATTTTATTCATTTTTTGTATTTTTGTCGGTTTACTAACTTGTTTTCGTTTAGGTTTTGTAGTTTTGTTTGTTTTGCGTGTCAAGTATTTTTGCAGGAATCATCACCGGGTGGAAGGAGTAGAGGAAAGGGAGAGACCGCCAGCTAAGTTTTAATGGGTACACGAAGTGATTCGTTTTGGTCTTAAAACACTAATTAAACTTGAAATTTTTTTCTAAGTGTTGAAACACCCTAAAAAACGAAGAAACTTTTTGTTAAAATCACCTCACCGCGCCGCGCGGTGAGGGATAGGGTCTTTACCCGCGTAGCGCGACCACACTTCACACGGAAACACATTATAACCACGCCGCGATACGCAGTGAGTAAAGAGCTGGTGGCCCCGTGACGCGACCACATCACACAGCAAACTAAAAAGTAACTACGCCGCGTTACGTGGTGAGCCCTCTGAATGTGGCCGTGTGACGCGGTGATAACCCTGACGCGCATTTTTACTTTTACTCACCTTCAACTTCTTTGTAACCACACATTCCCTTTATCTTTCACCCTTCCTCACGAACCCCAACCCCAAATTCTTCATTTTTTTCACCTACAAGCAACAAAACCTTCACCAAAAATCCCTATTTTTCACCCTCTTTCACCATAACCATCCCTCTTTGTGCTTTAATTGTATGGTTCTTCACAAGAGTTCAAAGCTTTGTTGAAGATCTTAACTTTCAATTTTTCTTCCATCACTTTCCAACCACAAGGTATGTCTTCTTGCAACAATACTTCTAATGTTTTGTATTTTTGTTTTCTGTTTTGGTTATAAAGTGTTCATCTTTTAGGTTAGATCAATTGCTAAACTAAATTAGGTTTGAGGTAACAAAGTAGGATGTGGGTGGCTTAGTTTGATATCATGCTTGTAGCCTCTTTACCTGATCTAGGAAACAATTGATAGTTGGTATGAATGGGTTGACATAAACATTGGGTAATATAGCCATATTTTCAAGTGAATTAGGAACATAAGTTTTGGTTAAAGAACATGTTGGTTAGATTCAAGGCTTCTGCACTATAATGCTAAATGTTTGATGTTGTGTAGCACTTAGGCTTAATTGGGGACAATTAAAGTGCTAGGAGGGGGTAGTGTACATTGAGTCTTTTTTTGGTTGTTTTTGTGTATTTTAAGTCATGTAGGGTGATTCATAATTTTTGTCAGTCCTTTTTGTTGGTCGATTTATACTAAGGCGTTTCCGTACTCAATCTCCATTCGGAAGTACTTTGGCATAAGTCTAGTCTCGTGTCTTTTTTATTGCATTTTAAGTCTTAATTAGTTATTTATCTAACTTAGTTTTTTTTTTAGTTTTTCCTCCCTTGTTGCTTACGTCTCAATTTTATGTGCAGAATGTCAGGTGCACGAACGTCACGAAAGCGACGAGGCCCGGTTCCACGTCCTAGGGGCATTATTGTGGAGAACGAAGAACTATTTGATCACAGGAGACGAAGAAGAATAGACTATGAGGGGCAAGAGATTGTGCTGACATACCGAATTGAAGATGTTAGACGACACCCATTGTTGAGATTTCAGTTGGGTACCGAGCGGTATGTGAAATTGGATAATATGTGGAATGCAGATTTATTGGAGTTCAGGGGGATAGATTGGGGTTTACTGGAGAGGTTGGGTTCGAGGCACAAGGTGATGGAATTATTGGGTCCGAATCTACGAAGCATTCTGAGTGTTAGGGACCCACAATACAAGGAGCTTGTCTTAGAGTTCCACTGCACTTTTAAGTTCAAGGACAGGAATTTTTACCAATGGAATGCAGTTTCCTTTTCACTGGGAAGACGGGTGCATGAGATGTCGATAGCACAATTTGGGGTGATTAGCGGTTTTTATACACAAGAGGAGGTGGAGGCCGAGGAATTTAACACAAGCTGCAGGGGCGTATTCAAGAATAGGTATGAACGGTGTATGGTTAAAGAGGACTTAGCGGAGTTTTGGAGGACGATATCGAATGCACCATGGTTTGGTAACCTGGTGAATTCGGATATCAGAGACCCGGTGTTGAGGTACCTGCACAAGGTACTTACTGTGACTTTTGTGGGTCGGGGGTCAGGTGAGAATAAGGTGAACTGGAAGGATCTGTGCTGTTTGATGTACATGGTGGAGAAACGACCAATGAATTGGGCTAGTATTCTGGCGATGTGCTTCCACCGACAGAGGCGAGGTGGACCGAGGTCGGCACTGGATATGGGTCCATACATCACGGTTATTGCTGAGAACTTGGGGGTATTTGAGAGGTATAACCGGGATTTCTTGACGGTGGGACCACCAGTTTCGGTTGTTAGTATTCAAGATCTGAGATTAATGGGGGTGCTATCACAGTACGACCCGATGCAGTGGGCGTACACACGAGAGGGACCACAGGAGCAGCCACCCCCGGAATCAGATGCTGCCAGATCTATGCAGTTGGCTATCCCAAGTCGTTATCAGAGGCCACTGCATAGATCCGAGTGGGTTGCGCCAGTTCATCCATTGAGAGAACCTCGTCCTCAGGTTCTTTCATTGGATTCTTTATATAACAGGATGGACACTGGCTTTAATTTTTTGCAGGGATATGTTAGTGAGCAGATTGGCGAGGTGAGGCAGACGATGCGCGAGAGCTTTGACAAACAGAATCAGGGGCTGACTTACATGATGGAACAGATGAATATCAGGGTACCAGAGTACTACAATCAGTATCAGCATCAGAATGTGAACACCGCCAACTACGCCCAGCAACAGAACATGGGCAACTCGAGTTTTCATCAGCAGTCGAACATGGGGAGCTCGAGTTATTATCAGCATCAACAGTACAAGCCCGGTTCTAGTGGTTGGGACAGTGCTCAACCATACCAGACATTTGAGGAGGAGGACGATGAAGATGATGAGGAGGATGACGAGTGAAGGAGTAGCAGGGGAGGCTTTTGTTGTATCTTTTTCTTGTGTTTTTCTTTTTCTTTATTTAGTTTATCTAACTTGAATTTGTGTTTGAATTGAGTTGGTGAAAAATTGTAATGGGTAGGACGGCGGATTTGGTTGTCATGACTTCATATTGCTACTTTGTATTTGCTTGTGATATTTCCAAACCAGATATGTTGCTTGTTTGGTTGTCTGTTTGCCTTTAGGTTTGGAACATGGAAGCAGAAATTCATGGGGTCATAATGGACGTGGTTTAGCAGAGAACGAGCAGAGTGAGCTATCCATTAGAAGCAGACTGGCACTTGACAGTGTGAGCTATCCATTAGAAGCAGACTGGCACTTGATAGTCTGGCAACATTATCAGCTAAGTCGTGGCCTTTTTACTTGTTCTTTATTTATTTTTATTTCCTTTATTTTTCGTTTTAGTTTTTAGTTTTAAGTGTGTTAGTCGTTTTTATTTCTAGTTAGTTTGTCGAGTTGTGTTCTATGCCTACATTGGGGACAATGTGTCGTTTAAGTGTGGGGATGGGAGACAGTTGTCTAGTTGAGTCAAAAAGTGTCAAAAAAAAATTGAAAAAAATTGGAAAATGTTTTTGAATAAGTTTTGCATAAAAAGGAAAATGATAGGAAATTAGGACTTTGGTTTTCAAAACAAGAAGAAAATGTGTGTTTTGTAATGAGAATGGATCATGTAGTAGTTTGTGGGTGACTCAACTGGCTTTGAAAGGATCTTTAAGTGTTTTAATCGAACCATTAAAAGTAAAAAATCTTGTGGGTTGTCATCCTAGGAGAAGTATGAAAGCCTTAACTAAATTAAATTAGGCACCATTGTAGGCTTTAGAACTTAAATAGGTAAAGAGGTAGTGTCATTTTAGGATTTATAACACACTTCTTGTGAAAGAAGTGGCGCATCCGCAAATAAAATGTCCACCGGGTATAGTACTGAAAAGCGCTCAAAGTAGCTGCTAAATAAAAGAGCTCAAAGAAGCCAAATAAAAAAAAATGAAAATATAAGGCGAGTGATCCAAGACCTTATGTGCTCTACCTCCGGGATAGCGACTTGGATACGACACCCCTGGGTGAGGTGATCTTGTCTTATAAAAAAAAAAAGAATAAACAGTCTATACCCACAAAATTCATCCATCAAAATCCAACCTAAATTGGCACTAGTCTTTAGTTTAATTAAGTTCTTTAGGTTATTTTGGTAGGAAAACCTTTGTGGTTTATCCGGTGCCTCGTCAAGAAATCAATTAAATGGGCTGGAATATGGCTTCCTAGGTGTGAGATCCTTAGATAAGTTGATATCACATAAATTTAATCAAGCACGAAGGGACTCAATGAGCTAGTGTTAGGGTTGAAATGACAGTTACTTTGATCCATTGCTTATTATGAAGTTCATGTTTTAAATCTAAATTTGAAAACTTAAGTTTTGATTATGATTCCATTGCGAAGCTTTTTCGAGGACGAAAAAAAGATAAGTGTGGGGATGTTTGATATATAGTAAAATATATATATTTCCCGTGTATAGTTTGTAGTTATTTTAATTGTTTTTCGTTAAGTTTTAATTAGAATTTGTATATTATTGAGTCAAGTTGAATTTTGTAGGCTTCGGTGCTGATTTATGTTGAAACGAGCTAAAAATGGAGTTATATGATTAATGACTTGAAAGTCGGAGCGAAGCAAAGGATACGTGAAGGAAAAGACCAACGAACCGGACAAAACTGGCATCGCGGCCAAGGAAAGAAGTGTCACCGCGCGACGCGGTGACAACTCAAGATGATCGTGCTATTGTTGCACGCCGCGCTACGCGGCCACCAACATACTCCTCACCGCGCGACGCGGTGAGGCAATTTTAACAGAAAGTTTCGTAATTTTGTTGAGTCTTTTTGCATAAGTAGGGTTTCAACTCATAACCCTAACTACTTACGAACGGAGAGCAATTGTGGGCGATTTTTGGAGCTGAATCAAGAGTTTTTGCATCGTTCGAGAGCACGGGAAAGCGTTTTGATAGTGAAGTAATCGGAAGTTAGGAGGAGTGTATGGGTTTTATCATCCGATTCTCTTTTCTTTACATTCTTTTTCTTCAAACTATGAACTTGTTTACTTGTTTCTTGTCTATTTGCACTATGTTAGGCTAAACTAACTAGAATCACTTAGGTTTACAATGAACTAATGGTTTGGTTTGATGGTTGTTTGGGATTTTTGTGAAGTTATGGTATTTGATTAAAGTAACTATTTAATGTTCTTTTCAATTGATGCAATTTATATGCTTTGGTTGATTTGGTTGATTGCTTTGTTTTACTAGACTTTAGGTGAATGTCTTTCACATAATAAGGTTTAGTTGAGTTAATTGTGTTGCCATGATTACCTCTTATGAATGATTTGCAATTAGGTCATAAAAACAGTGTTTTGAATCAATTAAACAAAAGTGTGTAGCTTTTCTAGAAACCGTGAGGTGAATAGGGAATTGATACGTCTTGCTTGGTAAATTATCTAAATTAGGTCTTCGTGAGGAGTCCGTTTAGATTAAATTGGTCAAGTTTGCTTATCAAGTCATTTGAATTCGTTAAATAGTCATTTGATGTTTAAACCGTGAGGTAAATCGTCAAGTTATTACTTTATCATTATTTTGTTAGCGACTGTGAAGGAGCGTAACAAGTTAACTAGTGTTCTTAAAACTTGTTAGAAATTGATAGGTTTCTTCTCGAGAAGGGTCGAGGGTCCTAACGGGTTTTTAATAGGTAACGATCATAAGATCCTAGTTCCATAACTTGCACAAGTCCTAAATAACTAATAACTAAACTATTGGGGATTCGGGCCTAGGTGGTTTTACTTGTTCTCATTTAAAAATCGTTTCTAAAATTACCTTCCGTTTGAATTGCTTTTATTTTAATTTCATTTTCAATTTAGTTTAATCAATTCACCCCTTTTTGTGTCACATTTTAATTATTAAAGTCGTGTCTTTAATTGAGTCTTGTTTGCTAGTAACTGTAATCAAAAGAGTCTCGTGGGTTCGATAACCGGACTTACTTAGCTTTACTAGAGTCAATCGGTACACTTGCCGGTTTTAGTTAAGTTTTAAAAGTCTAGATTTATTACTAAGTGTCTAGAATAGTTGTTTTTAGTTTAATTAAAACATAACTACTTTTTGCACATCATTGTTACATTTTCAACATTCTCCTACTAGTAGTATGCATGAGTCGGTTTATAATATATTTGATAGAGTATATAAAATTGAAACTTATGGATAAATTAGTAATAGCCTACAATTAAATACCTTAGTATTTTTTAAGTATACATAACTTTTGATACGAAATTATATTTTTAAAAACTACAACATAAAATCAAGCATTTAATTCTCTTTAATTTGAGTATAACTTTATATACTAAAAAATAATATAAATATTTAAATTTAGATTAGTGTTAATTAATAATGTTTTACCTTTTGTTTTGCATATGGTTTCTATTTTTAAACTTATGGTACTAATGCTTAAGCAATGTACTATTTTTGTTTTGTGGTACTTCCTTTAATAAGTATTGTATAATACTTTTTTGGGCTGTTTCATAAAATTTGAATCATTAAGTGATGATTTGGTTAAGAGGTTTGAACTATTAATAGGTCCTCTAATGAGAGGGATGTTGGGGTAGGACTTTAGATGCGGGTAAAGTTGGTATATGCTCCATAATGTCTCTGTCTCTTAACCATTCAGCACTTAACTAAACAATTCAGATGCTCTTTTTTATTAAACAAACACTTTGAATATTGAATCCTGAATAATTGAACACTAAACTAAACCATTAATAGGTGAATAAAAAACCTCTTACTGTGTTTGTCTTATGCTGACACGTTTCTTCACACGTGTTTCTCATTTTGTCCTCTGTACATATACATTTCTTCTCTTGTTTTCTTAAATAAATGGTGTGTTTTGATTTACTACAGCTTAGTGTCAAACTAAGTAGAACAGTCGATGCCCCATTAATATCTTTAAATCACCACTTCAGTGTTGTTAAACGAACATAACGCGAACACTAAACTATCCCCTCTTCTAATAATTGGCTAAGCCAAATCACCACACAACGCCACTTGGCGCTACCACATTCACCCTCACCATTTATGCGGATATGGGTATTACCCGTTAATAAACCGCCCGATTAGTGAGACAAAAATCTCGGATCCAATATATTCCCCACCCAAACCCTTAAACTTTATTTTCTATTGCCTCCATCTCCATTCTTAATTGGCAAACCCTAAATCGAACACCGATGCCGTTGCGTCACCACGTCTTCTCCGATTTTCCGATTGCATTCACAGGTATGTTGATTTTTTTTTCGACTGTTAGCAAATTTAGGGTTTATGTATTGATTGTGGTACCTTCCTGTTGTATCATTGATTGTGGGTTCAAATTTTGTTCAGTGTTATTAACTGTTGATTGTCCATTGGTTTAATGTTCAATGGTTTATTCGTTGTTTCAACTTTCATATCAATGTTTTAGACGACTAAAAGATTAGGGTTTATTGATTGTTGTTTCAACCCATCTTCTATGATTTTGTTGTTTTCGACTGTTAGCAAATTTAGGGTTTCTGTATTGCTTGTGGTTTCAACCGTAATGTTGAGGTAAAAAGTTTATTTTTTTAAGAATTTAAGATTTCCAGTTTGTGATTTTACCTTCAATTTTTGCCAATTCTTCATTTGTTCTGTCAATTTTTTTGACACTATGAATAATATGTAATGAAGATGATGACCCAAAATTGTTTTGGTGATCAGGCTCGCTTTCAGGTTTGAATGGATTTAATATTTTTGGTGAATGTGACTTGGAGATTGAAGATGATAGAGCATGATAATCATGAAGTCAAATCTATTATTCACCATATTGTTGAAAGGTATGTTAAATTTTGTTTGCCATTCGTGCTGTGACGTGATTCCGATTCAAATTTTAGTGGACTTAATGTTTTTGGTGAATTTAGCATGAAGAACAAAGCTAATTAGGGGGTTCCGTTGGTCTCATGGAAGCTTAAAGTTGTCATTTATCATTGTTTATCGGTTAGAATCACTTACACTGTCAAACTTATTTAGGGCATGTTTAGTAATTTTTTTTAATAGTTCATTTTAAAATTTTCATGTTAGTGTAATCAACTAAAGGCTGATCAATTTGTAATATATTAGTTTTTTTGTTTGGATTATGATGATTGATAAAACATTAGTCACTAATCATCTTGAATTTGCAGTTCCCTATAGTTACAACTTTATAATGCCATTTATTTGAACTAGGCCTTTCGTAATGCCAATCATGAGAATTGGATATGGTATCTTAAAATTATTTTTTCAATCAGATTATTTGCTTCAATCACTGAGTTGTTCTAGAGTTTGGTTTTGTTTATTACTTGTGCTAACACAGTATGCAGTCTGAATAACTTGAAAGTTTTCAACATGCAGGTTTAAAAATTACCTGCCGTTCTCATATCAATATTATGTTCCTTGGGTATTTCATTAGGTAAATTCCACTTTTTTGTTCTAATATATTGTTTGATTTTTTTAGGGTAGAATATCAAAAGTTTTATATGTGAGATGAGCTATCTAACTTTGTCACTCCATAAGGTACAAAATCTTTAAATCAGTTTATGGTTATCAAATCTTCAACATGTGTATTAAGTTCAAACCATTCCCATGTAATATAAAACAATTGGGTAATTGTCAAATTTGCCACTTTTTAGTACTTCACCATATATGTAGAAGTTTAGTTTTTAGATTAGTTTTGGAGTTGAAAGTACCTTTGGTTTCAGATCAACTTTTGATTTGCTTCCTATTTCAACATACTCAATAGCTCAGACCTTATTATTGTCAAGAACAGACATTGTCATTGTTCTTCAGACTATAAGAATGCTCATATAGTGTCAAGAATTAGTCATTCTATTATCCAGTTTCCAAAAATTACAATTGAATATCACCACACATTGTCACAGTTATACAAACATTTAGATGAAAGAATGGGTATGGAGAACTTAAGACATATTCTATGTATATATTAGCTGTGTCATTGTGTTAAGTGTGGAGTAGTTCAAGATTGAGTTGTATAACAATGGGTAGTACAGAGATTGTGACTCTTTTTCAAGTAACCAACATCAAATTTGGAGGTGACTCTTATTATTGCATCAAATTTGGAGATTGTGTTGTTGAAGTTTGAAAGTTTTATTAAGTTTCGAATTATACATTGGTTCATTTTGTTGTTTTGAATTATTAAACAATTAATAACATATTATTTATATACCAAAGACTATTATATAGAACATTTTTTTAAGATATGTTATGATCATTACAACTAAGGTCAAAGAAGAAGATCAAGTGAAGACTTAGAAGAGCAACATATCTGGTCTCAAATCTTCAATGGGAAAAAAGGTCACATGCCACTTTTATGATTATTGGACTTTCTGAGGTCACTCAATAAGATTAATGAATGCCCAAGTACATTCCTCAAGTCACTTAATAATGTGATAGATTGACCTAAGTTCTGGTGAGATAGGATCAAGGTAATACACATTACATGATTTTAACTTAATTTTTATTTGTTTTTATGTTTTAATTTTAAACGTGATTTATTTTTGAGATCACGTGACATATCTTGTCTCATCAAGAGGACCAAAACACTGGTGCTTGGCTACAAGAATGGATGCTCAAACACTACCAAACATGATGTTTTAGTGGCACAAACAAATGGTGGAGAACCGAGAATTTTATCTGAAGAATTTGATTGTTCTATTTGATTGGAGTACACAACAATCACATTTTTTACTAATCAAAACTTGTATGCTCTATGCTAATGAGACTCTAATTCTACTAGCTGCATATATTTATTGTTGATGTTTAGTTAAAATATACATGTTTTATGTGTGAATATAACAATTGGATAAGCGAAGTTTTATTTCTTTGTTTTAGCATATTTCATCAAATATTTTTATTTATAAATTTTTGTAATCTTTGTTTAATTTTAAGTGTTTAAAAGTTAAAATTAAATTATTTTATTCAATTTTATCGTTCCATCCGCGTGAACACGCGGGTGTTAACCTAGTTATTATAATATAGAAAGATAATACAATGTATACATGTATAGCATTATAAATAAAGTACATATTTAAGTGTGATATTTTACATGTGAAGTTTGCTAAATAAAAAACTAATTATCTAAAGTAGTGATCGAGTCCCATGATTTTCTGACAAGTTTCAAAAATAACTTCATTGCTACAAATTCTTTTCTTCTACTCCTTTGCAATTCAACTCAGGATACATATTAATGTGATACATTGTCCCCAATTAGGACAATACCCATGTTCAGCAATCATAGCTCGTAAACTATGGCCAAAAGGTCGTTGCTAGTTGTCATGAGCGGTATATAATCATGGTGTTATAGAGTGAGTAGATAAAAACCAAAACAAGTTTAGATTATTGTCGGGTAAACATCACAAAACATAGTTCTTTCTAAAAACACACCTCATTTGTAATAAACCCACCAAACCTCACCCCCTCACTCTACTTGAAGCACTTTGCATCCAAAAGAGCCTCACCCTCAAAAGGCTCATGATCCTCAATCATCTGGTTTACGCGCTCTTTCTGTGCCTCGTCTGAAAGGTCAACCTTGGTCCACTCATAGAGCTCCATGTCATAGCACTCATCCATCACAAACTTGGGGATCTCTTGCCCACGGAACAGCCACAAACCCTTCACCTTGAAAGGTGGCTCGTTTCCGATGATCAACATCTTTCCAAAAGCGTATTTACGTGCGAGATCCATTCGCTGCAGGAATCCACCAACCTTGTTCATTGTCACAAATGAGACAGTGTTCTCATCATTGTACTTGTAATTGCAAAACCAAAGAGAGTAACCCTCGGGATCAAACATGTCCCAGAAACCTGCAAAAAACAACAAAGCTTAGAAACACTCACGGATAATAATAATTTGTTTAACATAGAACAATGATATTCTATTCCGAGAGTGGTTCCCCTACAAAGTAGATTTTACTTAAGAAGTGTCAGAAGTGATATTTAGGCACATCAAAACTGGGTCAAACGAACATCAACTGAACTTATTCCAACAGCGTTAGAACAACGTCGTCAAAAACGGTTTCAAGTTTCAACGCCGCATGAATGAGCTCAATTGGAGTTCGTTTGACCCGGTTTTGATGTGATTTAAGCCACTTCTCACACTTCATAGGCAAAATCTACTTAATTGAACCTTCCTCAATTGGAACTAGAATAACAATTACTTATTATATTAAACGAACAACTCACAAACAGAACAGAAGACACAGAGCATGACGCTAAATAACTAAACAGTTCATCATTGATATGGCCAAAAACACTTTTTGTCCAAGCTTCCAAAATTTTATTTAATCTGGCAGAGGTCTATATGACTACAAAGTTACATTACTTAATAACTACACTTTGAACAACTTTTGGGCCACATTACAGATTTTTTGCTAAGATGGATACTAAATATTTTACCCAATTAGACATACATAACTCAAGTCCATCCATCCATAAAAGAAAACAGGTTGTAATTGTACCAAAACAGTGGTTTGAGCTTCATATTCAAATGAAATATATATTGCAAAAGAAAAAAAAGGAAACAATACCTTTAATTGCAACCTCGCGGAAGTTGGACTTGGTGTTCGAGTAGAGCCTCTTCCAGTCATCCAAAACCATCTTACTTGGTGGCAGGAGATCAAGAGGGTTCTTTGCTTTTGGTTTTGGTGCCTCTTCCTCCGTGGCTTCAGGTGTGGGTTTAGGGGTCTCTTCCTTCGTTTTAGGCTCCGCTTGTGGTTTAGCATCAGGCTTCTTTGCTGAAGCAAGGGGAATAGTAGCTTCTGTCTGCATGACTTTACCAATTACCTTGCTAAAATTTGGCTGATTGACCATGGTCCAGAAATACCTCTCAACATGAGGATACTCGGACGTAAAGCTCTTTGGCATCACTAATTTAAAACCCAACACTAAGTTGCAGGTCATTATGATGTCAGCCAAAGTCACACCATCACCAACCAAAAATGTATGTGTTGCAAGATATGTGTTTAGTGCATCAAGACCTCTCTTCACACCAGCAATACAGTTCTCCTCAACCTTCAAAACAAATACACAACATTACCAAATTAAATTAATTTTCAAGATCAATAATGTTTTGGTTTAATATAGTCACAATACAAACATTATGTAATAGAAACAAAAGCGCGGGCATGAGAAAAATAAAAGCGCACCAAAAGAAAAAAATAAGTAAAAGATAATATGTAATAGAAACTAACAACTACTGATACATGGCCTAATCTCAACAGAAAGTTAAAGGTCAGATTTTTTTATTATATTTCATTGATCATTGATTCTATGGTTTTTCATCATGATGTTTATGACAAAAGTAGCGGAGAACTTTTGCACCAATTAGCCAAATTATTGAGTAAAAATAGGTAATGTCAGTTAGTTAATGTATATTATATAAAAAATAGTTGTATATGAGATTTTTCAAGGGATTAAATCTTCGTAGCAAAGAAAAGCAATTACAAGGACTCACTTTATTTGGTCGCCTAGTCCCTCAGGTAAGGTCTTTTGATAACTACTGTAACCAGGCATAAATAAAATCTCAATATGTAAAAGAGTTACTAACCGGTTTGATGTAAGTGCCATATCCCAATCTTGGTACAAACCAGCCCCTTAAATTTGTGTCAATCTCAAACGAAGAAAAGTCAATCCATTGCTCAATTTGACCCTGTAATAACAAAATGTAAGCTATTGTACTTATGAATTAAAAATCACACTTTTTTAAAAAAAAATGGACACAAAAGTAAATAAAAAGCATACATATTCAAATTTTGAAGTACCAAGGAGAAAACTTCCATGTGCAACTGCAACAACCATAATGACAAATTGAACACCACCACACAAAGTGAAAAAAAAGATTAAAACCAAACAATAGTTTGTTCCTCACCATATCGCGCAATCGCGTTGCTCTCAAATATAGCCCCATCAGGAGTCTCAAGAACAGGTATCTATAACAGTGGATATCATACAATGTTAACCATCTAACAAAACTTAGTTCAAATTCAGTTAAGATCAAACTAAAAAACATTACCTTTCCAATAGGGTTCATCTTAAGAAACTCAGGAGTGTTGTTTGATACAAACATCTCAAAATTATCAACCATTTTGATTTCAACACCAACATATTCAGCAGCAATTAGAGCCTTGTAAACATTTTTGTTTTGCTTCATAGAATGCATAACCTGCACCCAAATCACACACATGCATCAAAAAACACAAACATCAAACTAACATAAAAACACTAGATCAGTACATGCAACAGAAGTATAAACTTCAAAGCAAGTTTTTAATTCAAATATAAACACGTTACACGAGTCAATGACATTGACAAAGTAGATGAAACATCAAAACCCTGAATATGATTGAGCTCAATATCATGATAGATTTGGAAACGAAGAACTAACCATCGCCATTGCTTAAGGAACAAACGATCGGTTGTTAGAGTACAAGTGTTTGCAAATGTCGAGGACTTTAAAGGCGGTTTGAATTGGAGTAATGAGCCTAGATCATAACGAAATCCCCGACAACAAAACCTTACTTTGAAATGGAGCAATAATGTTACACTATTACACATCTTTTTCTTTTACCAAGTGTTCACGAGATTTCTTATTTTGTTATTTTAAACAACAAAAATGAAAGTTTCATAAATTTATATTGGATTTTGAATTGAAAATGAAATGGTTTCTTTGAAAATCCGTAATAATGCGTTCTTTTGGTAAACTTATTGATTGAATTAAAATTCACAATCGCAATAGGATTTAGATTCTAATCCACTAAAATCATACGAATTTTGTGAAACTAACGTGTCCGTAAGTTTATTGTGTTAAAATTTTATATGGTGATTTAGTTTTCATAGGATTTTCTTTAAAAAAAATAATAATGTTATGTAATCTAACATTAGATTACATTACATCACATTATATCACATTACATCACATTACAACGTATTTGAGATGTATTCCGTTATATTGTAAAAGTTTACCGGTTTAATGTCTATATGATACAACCAAAATTGAGGTGGGTAGGTATACCATTTCACTTTTTCTATACAGTCATGATTGTAAATATCCATGTATATACTTCGACTAGGTTAATACCCGCGTGTTCACGCGGGTTAAACGGTAAACAAAATTATTTATATAACTTTATATAATGAGTAATAAAAAACTTTTATTTACAAATTCATCTTTAATAACAGTTATAGACAACCACAACCAAGTGTAAAAAATATAAAATAGTTTTGTAAAAGAAAGATCTAAAAAGTAAATAAATGTTAAGGAAGTTATGTATTCTTTGCAAAACATGTAAACCAAATTGTGAAACGGTAAAAAAGATTGTGATTAGCTCATTCATTTCTATAAGTTTCCATGGCTTCTGCAGCCTCTCCGTTCCATCTTCTCAAATACACCAATTTATGACTAAAACTTAAAACCTAACCACCAACTATTTAAAAGCTGAAAGAAATTCCTTTTTATAAGTTTCCATGGCTTCTGCAGCCTCTCCGTTCCATCTTCTCTTCTCCTCTTCACTCAATTCCTGCACGTGGTTGGCTACTCAAAATGACAGATATATTTACTGTTAACCGATCTCGTGAAAAAATGAATTTACCTTCCATTTCATAAAAATGAGAGCAATGAGTTGTGCATTGCGCATTCCTGGCTTCTCTTCCAACAAATCCTTCTTATTTCTTTACTGCTTGTTTCAAAACAATGTGATCATTAGATTAACTACCAAAACAATGTGATCATTAGATTAACTACCAAAACAACGTGATTATTAAATTAACTACCAATACATCTTGATTATTATATTAACTACCAAAAAGAAAAGTTACCTGAAAATGAGGAAGAAGATGTTTTACGTTTGGGCTTGTTAGGATCATGAATCTATTTGTTCTTCATGTTCTTGTTTTCTACATAAACAACAACAAAACTAAATTTAATTAAAAAAGGAATCACCAAAACTGAAATATATTTGAAATATATTTGTTTTTTACATAATCAACAGACATATTAACAACTATTTTGATTGATAATACCAAAAGATTTTACCTACATGAGCAAATTATCTGGAAACGTTTATTTTTATCAACTTCATGGACTTTTCACTTCTTTAGGGTTGTACCTACATGAGAAAAAATGACAGTGAAATGTTTATATCTTGATTACCAAATCGGCTTGATTACCAAAAACAATGTTTATGTGCTACAATTGGGTGTAAACCAGAAAATCCTCTTAACATTCTGATAACTACAAGTATTTTGGGTGTTGTTGGGGAGGGTGGGTCAATCTTTTTGCTTTCACAAATTCAGAATTAACCCAAATATCTTGACCTTGCAACTCTAAGTGGTTCAGTGTTACCTTACTCGAAACTATTTTGATCCAAGCCTTCTTTTTTTAAATCAAATACTATCTACAAGTTCAAAATTTTCTAAATACAGTCTAGTTCACCCTCATTCACACAACCTTGTTAAACAACTATTAAATCCCAAATCATGCCAAGATCACATTAAAAAAGGTAACAACTATTAACAATTATATAAACTATAAATAAATCAATAGAGATGAATCAAAGAAAATGTTATGAATGAACCCAATTTCTGAATGAATTTGCATCAACAAAATACTCAAACATTTTCATCAACAAATTGAGCATGAAACAATAAGTTCATTCAACAAAACTGAATAAAACAATCATCATATTCAAATCATACTTATTCAAATCTCCAATCGTTTAACAATCAATCCAAAACATCAAAAGGGGAAAAACATGTCAACCTTTAGATGGGCGTCCATGGCATCAATTCTATGAGATCTTTGAGCAACATCAATTGAACATTTGAACACATCTCTACCATGTCACTTTTTTTCTCGAAACCACAAAAAGCTTCCTTGTAGATCTGAATATAACTTAAATTTCTACGCAACAAAAATATATAAATCCAGAAAATTCAACCAAATCTTAAAAGAATCTCACATGAACAATTTACTTTTGTTGAGAATGAGAACAAATATTTGCACAATTAAAGTCTTGAAGTTGATTCCAAATCGAAAATACATAACGTATAAAATTGAACATATAAAATTAGTTGGAATCAAAAGATGATTACCTGAAAGTAATTGAAATCGTAGATGCAAATCACCGTTAACTTGATTCTTGAATCTGAATAAACTTGAAAAGATGACGAAAAGAACCTATCAACACAAGAAACACATGCGTTTGTGAAACTACAACCAAAATCAAACTCAAACAACAAAACCCAGAATTAAACTCAAACAACGAAACCCAAATTAACTGTGAATCGTTTGTTTTTTTACAGGTGATGAAATGGCAGAGAAAAGATAAACATCATGGAAAGGGAACTAACCTTGAAAAGCAAATCAAAGACGATGTTCGGCGGATTGAAATCGAATGATCGAAGTGGTGGATTGAAATCGTAGGAGAGCGGCGGATCGTTTGAGAAGGGAGGAGGCGAATAATCAAAGAGGAAGATGGAGGAGCTTGAAATCGCAGAGAGATTTAGGGTTTGTGTGAAAACAAAAGTAAGAATGTGGACATAAAACCGGTTTTAGGTGTTATAAAGGATCCGCGAATGTCAACCGGGTCAACCCGAGGATCCGTCAAATTGTCAAGGAGAGCTGTGGTGCTGACAAGTGGCGTTGTGTGGTGCAATGGCTTAGCAAATTATTATAAGAGGAGATTTGTTTAAATTTATTACGAAATAAGCATATTTATCTGTTAGTTATGTTTTATGTGAATTAAATCATCAATATGTTATTTAAATCATTAATTATAAATTTGTAAGTTACAAAGTATTTTTTATACAAATCTAAAGTCAAATATGTGGATTTATATAAAAAAATTATAAAGTTTAAATTTTTTTTTTAAAAGTAGTAATCACATAAAAACACTAATTTTTGGGCCATTGATGTCATTTCTTACATTCCCCTTTTAATTGAAAATTCCCCTTTTAATTGAAAAACCAAATGGTTTTACTAAAATTCAATAGTTAAGTTTTTTGTTTTTGATTTTTACCACAATATTTTTATAGTTTATATTTTTACCACAAATGACTTTAGTGAAATTCAATTGTTAAGTTTTTTGTTTTTGATTTTTACCACAATATTTTTAGGGCCTTTTAATTGAAAAACCAAAAGGTTTTACTAAAATTCAATAGTTAAGTTTTTTGTTTTTGATTTTTACCACAATATTTTTATAATTTATATTTTTACCACAAATGATTTTAGTGAAATTCAATTGTTAAGTTTTTTGGTTTTGATTTTTACCATAATATTTTTATAGTTTACATTTTTACCACAATATGTTTATAGTTACCCCTTTTAATTGAAAAACCAAATGGTTTTACTAAAATTCAATAGTTAAGTTTTTTGTTTTTGATTTTTACCACAATATTTTTATAGTTTATATTTTTACCACAAATGATTTTAGTGAAATTCAATTGTTAAGTTTTTTGTTTTTGATTTTTACCACAATATTTTTATAGTTTACATTTTTACCACAATATGTTTATAGTTAACATGTTTGGTCCCTCTTAAAGAATTGTTATTTGCACAATCAAAAAATATTGTTGGGATTGAACAATGAGAAGAGAAGAAAGAGAGAGATATAAGAATAAAAATATCTGATGGGCCGTTTAGCGATGGATAAGGGAGTGGTTCAACGGTGGTAGCGGTTTGGTCGGGCAGATTAGATGGTTGTAGGCGGCGATAGTTGGTGTTGTTATGGTGTCGTGGGTAAACGATGCCAACATATGTGCAACTTGAAGTGTATCTATTGAAAACTCATGTAAACAATCTGTATTTTGTGCATTTTAGATAGTAGTTGATGTGGCTGTCAGGGTGTATGTTTAACAAATGCGAACCAGACATGAAGAGCTAACTAGAAACATAAAAGGCGCGCGCAGCGTGCGAGCCGACGACTACATCTAGTTTAATTTAAAGTTGTAAAACCTACATTATTAAACATTCAAACTTGAAGGACCAATACTGTAAATTATTTTATAAATCAAATTTCCACTTCATGTACCCCCGTAATTTTGACAAGACCTTCGGCCATCCTTTGGCGGCATTGACAAGGTTCAAACTCGCATTTTTAACCATTTTAAAGCCAACTGAACCATCCAAACCCATTCACCCATGAGTTCGAACCCATGTCAACTTTCAAAACTCGTTTCCTAAGCATTTCCATCTAAATCCAGCAATCCCTTTTCAAGTTATGGTAACCCACGTGCTCATTCTCACGGATTACCTGAGTTTAACCAATCTTTCGAACCTGAGCGAGATCTTAACGAGCATCGTCACCAACTCCTCGAGCGTTTGAAGGTTATTCTCAAGTTTTAACCATAATAATGAGGATTATGCATGCCAATGCATTTTGTAATTATCATTATTATAAAAGAGATACAATGAATATTTAAATTAAAATAAATGTCTAGATTGAACTGTTGCTAAAGTGAAAAATAGGAAAATCACAAGTGTTTAAGTTTAGTCGATGTTACAGGTTATCGTTGATAAGGGTAGATCAGACAAAAAAGAGATCAAGGATGTTCGAGCACTGTAGCATCGACTATCAAAAAAGATAAAGCTTATTAGGTGACCTTATAATGCATCACAAGTCAAAACACATACTAAGCAAAGGAATAGTGTCAGCTGATGTAACCAGCTACCACTGTAGTAAAGACTATGGAAGACGCGACCAAACTGATACAAGCTCAAATCAAAGACCAAACAATGTTTACCAGACATGGACATTGATTATGGATCAAGATAGTCAGACCAAGCCATCAGGCATGGTCGATGTACATACACACAGACATCGCCTATAAATGACATGAAGAGAGTAAGTCATGGAGTTCGGTCGATGGTAACGACTAAACCCATCAGCTTGGCGCTCAAGCCCAACACAAGTGTTGAAGCTCAGTCAATGTGATCAACTTGACAAACATCAGATGTGAGCTCAAGTCAAAGACCAAGTGTTAAGTCACAGCCGATAACACCAACTGAAGATCAAAGAGGCAAGTAGAGTATATGTCATCAGACTCTTGAGCATCAACTACTCTATTCAAAGAATCACAAGTATACAAGCTTAGCCGATTAATCGATTGAAGTCTATTGGTTAGTGAAGAACCACTTAGACAACTCAGCTGCAAGCGATGAAACCGACTGATACTGTAGCAACGACTAACACTGTTTTCATCGAATTCATTAACAAATCAAACTACAAGATCGAGTGACAAGATTCTTAGATCAGATACAATAACAAGACCTGAAGGACAAATCTGCTCAGGTGGCAGTCGACAATATCGACTGATATAGAAGATTTAGGAGATTTATTCTGTAAATAGTGTATGGCATAAATATTCCTTATAAAGGGTAAAATAGTCAAGTTACGTCATAAATGTAAAACTTAGAGCAGGCCTATAAATAGAAAGGTCATGTTATGATTCTTGTAACCCTAAAACTAGCAATTTGCCAAAAACAGCGATTGCATTCAATACAAAAAGTGATTGAAAATTATTCTTGTGCATTTCACCTTCTTTCCATAAAAACTCAAAAAACTAATCGACCATGGATTATACACCTGATGGATTATAACAAGCTTTGTTTGGTATCATAATCGAGCTTAGAAATCTTTCAGTCTTAATTATCTTAATGTTGTAGGAGAAAGAGATTGATGAATATCCCACTGTTATTCAAGCTACAACAGATACTTCTCAAATTCCACAACAAGAAGATCCATCAACTACTTCACCAATGTCATCAAACACCTGTAACTGAAGAGGTTGAATCAAGTTCAGACTCTCCAAGTGAATCTCATACCAATCAAGAAGCATCTTCAACTAAAGTTCATATTGAAACTCAAACAGAAGTTCAATATGAAGCTCATCCACAAGAACAATTAAAAAATGTACATATTAAAGATGGTAATGTTACTGGTCAACAAGAACTCTTCAATTACTTTTTTAATGCTCCATACTAAGGAGATGTTTTTGTACCCCCAAGCTAATCCACATACAACAATTGTTCAAGTCCTATTTGATAATCACATTTCAAACCTTGTTGAATCAATTCAAGTGGAGAATATTCCAACATCAAGAGTTCATAAAAACCATCATGTGGAGAATATCATTAGAGACATCAATATAAGAATGACAAAAAGTCAAAACGAAACTACGTACATATGTTTATTCTCTTGTTTTCTTTCTCAGACTGTTCCTAAGAATATTAGTTGGATTGAGGCAATGCAAGAAGAGTGATTACACTCAGAAAACAAGAAGTCTAGGATCTTGTAGACCTTCTTGATGGCCAATAGGCCATTGGAACACAATGGTTATATTAGAACAAGCTAGATGATAGGGCCTATAATCAGAAACAAAACCAGATTGGTAGCTCAAGGTTACAATCAAGAAGAAGGTCTTGACTAGGAAGATGTTTTAGCTCCACTTGTAATAGCGGAAGCCATTAGACTCTTTCTAGCTTATGCCTCAGCTATGAAATTTATTGTCTACCAAATAGATGTTAAATCGTCTTTCTTTATGGAAAGATTGATGATGATGTGTATGTTGCTCAACCACCGAGCTCGGAAAAAGGTTTAATCAAGCTTTACAAAGTGCACATTGATCACAACTTTTCAGGTATATTCACTAAAGCTTTTGCCTCAACAAGATTTAACTACCTAGTAGAGTCATTAGGCATGATTAACCTTGAACAATAATTTTGTCTTGTTTCTAAAATTGTATATATAAACACATATTCAAAGAATAAAAGAAGCAATCAGACATATATGTATCACATTTGCTCTAATGGAGAAATGATAGAACACTCTCTAAGGCTTTACTGAATGCTTCTTTTTCTATCAATAAAGATTGACCATACATTGTTTATTCAATGACCAGGATAAGCATTTGATGAAAACATTGCAAAATGATTCACATAAAGCTATAAAGCACTTGAGGTATGAACCCATTTAGGTATGATAATGAGTTTTGACATTTCCAAAGGGTAACTTGTAAAGTCACTTATTTGCACCAAGTGTTGATTGAACTAAACATCTGTTGCATCTGTATCTCCTCTACTATGTGTCAACACTGATCTGGAACAAAAATAATCGTGTCGAAATATGGATAAAAAAGAATCCCAATGAGGATCAAACAAAAGAATCCCAAATATGGATCAAAAGAAGATTCCCCAAGGGATCAACACCCACCAAAAATTAATGATTCGAAGTCATTCATTTACTAAAAATTGATGGGTTGTTTTTAAAGAACTTGCTAATTAAATCAATAATGTGCTTTCTTGTTCACCTGGATAAGGGTTGGCTTATCTCTACTAAAAGTGGGGCACTCATTCGTCTTGTAAATTAAATCAAAACATGATAAAAACCACTAAGGCAAAACAATAGTCAATGCATTAGATTGTGGTACATATCAAATGTCTATTGCATATCTCAAAACATGCATTAGATAAGAGTCAAGATAGGTATGATCTCTTTGCTCTAAGAGCATCACCAATAACAAGTTCTAAAACACAAAAAACATGCTAAGTCACCATCCATGTAGGATAAACACATATATATCAAAAATATCAAAATCCATCCAATAAGTAAAATAAAAAACAACAAAAACTCATCTCACATGGGCCCACTATATTTTCTCTTTCCAGATTATAGTACAAGAAGGGCCTACATATAGTTGGTTTTAAGGTGTTCTTGTTGAAGAACTAACGTTCAAAATCTATATCTAAAAACTACCTTCACTGAGAAAAAAATGAGATGTTGCCAGCTAGGATAAAAACGAGAAAAAACCATCTATTGGAGATGGTCTAAATATCTTATCTTTTTAAGGAACAAGATGTTTACTTTCATGCTCAAATTTTGATAAAATTGCACATACTTCTTTTCAAAAAAAATTAGGGGGGAAATAAAATGAAGCAATCAATTAAAAACTGGTAATTTACAAAAACTATGATGCACACTCACAAATGTTTCTTCAAAAATGACCCAAGCAACGCCTCGTATGAGGACTCACTTTTTTTGTTTTAGTGGGAACAGTTGCATAAGATGCCTTGTAAACGAGTCATGAAGATCATAGAGTAAAAAGATGCTAAAATAATGATTTTAAGCATACAAATCGTTGACACAATCTTCACTATAGCATTGACTTTCATTCAGTTGCCCAGCCGATGTAATGCAATGAACAACTGAATTGTTCAAGTGTCTAGCGTAAGTCGATAAGATCGATTGCCACTGTAGCATCATCTAAGCTTGTGTTTAAAACCAGCCGATGGATGATGTAAATAAGCCAAATTGTCAAGTGTTGAAGGTCAGACTGTAATATCGACTGACATTGTAGCAACAACTTTCAAATGAAACTTATTACAATTTGAATTTTTCAAAGCGCTACAAGTTTAAGTTGGAACCAGCTGTCATTTTAAGAAATGATATTTTAAAAACCAAAAGCCGATAAATTCGCCTATAAAAGGATTCATCGGCCTTCCTTTCAACACTTAGAGAGAATTTTGAAATTCAAAGGCGGTCACATCAGCTGTTGTTCAAAACCTTTGATTCATTATCAACACATTATTCTTATTGCTCCAGACAAACTCTAGTGTATAACTAATGTAGTCGATTGTTTACCATATCTTTTTAACATCATCAATTAATGGTCAATCCAGGAAAAATAGAGAAAAATAGTTTGAACAAAAGCTTAGGTTTCGAATTGATTTTGAGTAAAATCACTATAATAAAATGATGACAATCTAATGATAATGTGACAATCTTTTGGTGGATATGAAATGTTTGACACCATAAATTTCGTCAAAATAAAAAACGTGTTCTTCATGATCAAAGATATGAACCGTTTATTTGACTTTTACAGTAAAAAAGAACTGTTAGGTCGATTTGACCTAATAAAATTTGTAAAAAAATGTTTTTATGGTGAAAACTTATCAATTAACAGTTTTAAAACAAACTTTTCAATCATCAAACACCATTTAAGTAATGAAAAACAATTTTCATTAACTTTAAGTCACTTAAGATACTAGAATCTTACATTTTTTAAATACAAATATTGAAATTTTTCAAAATTCTAAATCAAAATCTTTAAGTGAGAAGTACTTGATTATATCTATTTGCCACTTATTATACATCTAAATCACATCTTTCAAAATTCAAATATATTTTAGAGACGGTAGACAATTAGAACTAGCGTGTTCCATTAAAGTTCCAAAAGGATCACAACATCACAACATTCCTAGATGCAAGGCTGAAAACCACAGACTCATTATCAGCTATCTCAACATGCATAGACTAAGACATGCCTTGACTACAGAAGCTGATATTGTTGAAAGGCACATTAGAGGATTCTAGAATACTTCACAAATTATGAATGATACAATAGAAAGTACCATCCTTGATCAATAACTGATCATTGATGAGGAGATGATAAGAACTGTACTTCACATGGGCGATAAAACCTATGAAGATCATGTCCAGTTTTCAGATAACTACATAGAGTATATATTGACAAGGATGGAATATGATGGAAACTTTGAAAAAAAGGAACCAGTTATAGCTCATTTCCATTCACAATGGAGATTTTTTGTAAGGCCCTCCTTCCAAGAAACCTCATAGTTGGTCATACACAGCATAAAACATTTCATAAAACCTTCATTTAATTAAAATAACCACAATGGAAGTCTATAAATATAAATACGTCATTACAGACCATAAAACATTTAACATTTGTCTTTTAAAATAATTAAGTCTTAAAGTCTTCTTATTAATCCTCTCAAAATAAATGCTAGTCTTCAATTGTTGAGTATCCTGCTATCTATGCCATCCATCTTGATTCACCATTTCATCTGTCAAACTAATATGCATACATAAGTCAGTTTCGCTGAGTGAGTTCTAGTTTTACTTTAACAATCATCACACATCGCCAAGTTAAATAAGTCATCTTTACTCGTCTTATACTTTCTTCCTGTTTGTTATACTTTGATTTATTTTACATACTCTTCTTCTATCTGTCAACTCCATATTTATTGTCAATTATGGAGTTTTGCACAAGGCATAACTCGTATCTACCGTCAATTCTGTAGCAATTCTTGGCAATGCACATCTTAGGTATGCCCAAGGCAATACCCTGTAATGGGTCAACCCCATGGTTTGGTCTTAAATGCACAAAGGGAACGCCCTGTAGCAGGATAAACCTACGGGTAGGTCTTAGATGCACAAAGCAACGCCCTATAGCTTGCAAGTCTTTCCTCTTTCTCTTTATGGGCCCATTTATTATTCTTTAGTTTCTCTATTTTCTTTTATGTCATACATAATATAATATAACATTTACCAAACATCTAACTCATGGGTTACACATAATTAAGTCCAAATATTTACTTCAATGCCATAACACAGTTTAGGAAAAAAACATGTCTCAAGTTCAATAAAGTAACCCCTGGCTGGGGTCGTGCTGCCAGGTTAGCGTGAAGAAAATATATATTGATATAAGTCTTTAAAGGAAAGTTTATTATGAACTCTTTGTTTTAAAAAGTCTGCCATAAAATCTTTATTTGAAATCTCGTCATTTGGTATGCATATAGCTCCAAAATAGTTAAAAACAGTAAAAAGGGGGGGATCTAGAACTCATCTGATACGAAAATTGACTTCAAGTCTAAGCGATTCACTATACCACATGTATAAGGATCAACGTATAATTTGGTCATTTTTTCTTTAATTTCGCATGAGAGAAATTATAGTTTCACATGAGAGAATCTATAGTTTCTCATACTCATGCCCAACTTTCGTTGGGACTTATCCTAATTGTGCAAGCCCACTCAGACACACGACTTCAAATCTTAGAAACTAGAAAAACTATAGTTTCGTACGCAGTTTCGCACACAGTTTTTCTCGTAGTTTCTCATGCAATTTCGAATGAAGAACACTAATTTCACAGAACAGGGTTTCATCTCGGTTTTTATCCAAAATCTTCATTTTTCGCCCAAAATCCAACCTTTTAACGTCTAAATCTTCAGTTTATCACAGAGAATACTAAATCTATGCATTTTATACCATTTAAAAAAATGAAAATGTGATCTTCTTATGATTTTGGTAACCTTTTCAAATGAGATATTGCTTGAGAAATAACTCCTACATCAATAACACATGTTAAGCTACCAAACCAAAAGAAAAGTGATGAATGTTTGATAGTTTAGAATTTTTTTTCTTTACATTTTGAATCTTTTACCTGCAACGAGATCATACCAGACAAGTGTCTTCACACAAAAAGTTTTGAATAGACATAGCCAATATTTCAAAGTGGATGATAGGCATTTAACTTCAAAATACTTACTTTTCCAAACACTTAGTGATATTTATCAAGTTATGGTTCGATTAATTATGAAAAGTATGTGACCCATACTCAGAAACAATGTAAGCTCTACCCTTATCAAAACATACAAATAGGCACTTTAACATCTTTAATACCCCGTCATTTACAATATAACTAGAGAAGCTTTGAGTTTTGAAGGAATCCATAAATGGAAGTCTTATGGTAGTATTCCCTTGGGAAATCTTCTGTTTATTCCTTTTTCGAATTTGATTGTTTCATTCCTCATTGAGAATCTTTTGTGCATCTTTAAGTGTTCCAGGTTTGTAGCTCACTACAACAAAGGAGATTTATCGTAAAATTTCAAGTATGTGGATACCAAAAAAAAGAAGTTCACAAATGCTTTGCTTCACACTGATTTTATTGTATCATTACCTAGTGTGTGTAAGTGATAGTACAAGCAGTTTATCAAAAAAACAAATTCTTAACTAATGTCCTAAGATAGATCTTAACACAACTTGCAATTCTTAACTAATGTCCTAAGATAGATCTTAACACAACTTGCATAGAAGTATTTAGTTTATCACCAGAGAGTCTACTTTTCAGATTTACTATTTTTCAGTTTACCCACACAACTCACAATGATCAACCCGACTTTATTATGCATTTTGAAATCATATGTAAAAGACAATGACTAAGGGGCTGTTTGTTTGGTTAAGTGCTGAATGGTTAAGAGGTCTGAATGGTTAAGTGCTGAATGATTAAGAGGAGCTGTTTGGTTTGGACATCTGAATGAGAATTTTTTTTTCACTACTAAGTTCTTATAATACATTTTACATGATTATTATAATAGAATATTATTACTGATTGTAGTCTCCTAGTTAATATTATTTAAGATAACTTTGTTTCATCATTAATTCATTATCACAAAAAAAAGAATTTAAAAAGATCATTTCAGTAAATAAATAAGTCCGGCCCATAATTTTTTAATGTGCATATAGCCCACTAGCCCATCCCTAGACCCTAGCAACTCATCTTCTTCTTCTTCGTTCGTTCTCGTCTGGAGCAGCCGCCATCGCCTTCTTCTCATCTGCTGCTTTGTTCCCCTTCCTCTGAACCGTTCAGCATCGCAGCAACTCTGGACGGTTCAGAGGCTAACCTCTGACCGATTCAGAGCTTCCCTCCGTTCAGCGCCTCCGCCAAACAACATCAAACCTCTGACCGATTCAGAGCCCATTCCATTCAAAGCTCATTCAGAGCCAAACAAACAGCCCCTAAGTGTACAATCATTTCTCATGATCGTCCAAGTAAATTCAAAATATATTTGGATTTTCTAAAATTATCATTTTTTTAATATCAAATCAACCCTAATTGATCATTATGAATTGAAAAAGTAAGTGTGCCAACTCGAGCTAACTGATTTGTCAACATTTCATCACTCAATTAAAACACAAGTCAAAAGTCTATTCAAAATCCAAAACAAAACATGTTCATATATATTTCTAGTATGAACTTACTGTCGTTATTAAAGATTCAATACATTGCATATATATATATATAGGAGGTTCATTTGAGAAGACTCATATATTGCAAGAAGAAAAAGAAGAAACATAAATCACTAAAAAAACTTATCAATGGTTTAGTTTGTTTCAATAAATCCACTTCCTACATACAAATGTGTAATGTATAAACTAAAAATAAATCATTAAAATATTTTTTACATATGTATTTTTAGCGTTTTAAGTTTACCTACACATGTGTAAGTAACCTAACTTACACATTACATCCACATGTGTAGGTTTAACAAATAAACGAAATTCATTCAATTTTATTTTTATTTTGTCAAAGTTAATGAATAAATATTGTATTTCTATCATTTTTTTATATGTTAAAAACGTTTTTTTGTTGAAAAAATGAAGAAATTAGTTATTTCTTTCACTTCTCGCAATATTTGCTCTTCTCAAATGAACCCTCCCCTATATATATATATATATATTTATATATATATATATATATATTTTAGTTTTTGTGTTTTTTGTGTGTGCAAGCATGTGGAATCATTAATGATATTTTCTTTTTTCGTAAACTTATAAATTTCTTGAAATTTTAAAATTTTATGAGAGAAATAAAGAAAAAGAGAAAAGTCCTTGAGAGAAAAAAGAAAAGTCAATGAAAAGAAAGAAAATAAACGTCTTGAAAATGATTGAATTATAAAATTTTGGAAAAGATGTTTCAGGTGGAACGGAGGATGCTAAAATGGTCTAGTATGTGTGTGTTGGTGTGTCTTAAAAATCATTTTATGAAAATGAACTTGGAAAGGATTCTTGCAAAATTGAATATCATAAATTTGTAATTTGTTGAAAAATAGTTAAAAATGAAAAATCGAGTTTTTATTTTGAAAAAAAAAATGTTGAAAATCATGTATTTAATTCAAGTCAAATTAAAAGCATCATGATTATTACTAAAATGTTTAGTTTTATTAATGTCAGGTGTTAAATCAATACATAAAATGAAGTCAAAGTTTGACCGACTCATCAAATGAAGTTTCAGATGAAATTTCACAAGTCAACATGCCAAACGACCAAACAGTGGGTATACGCCTAAAGGAGTGAAGAATTTTCAAGTATCAGATGCATGAAAGCTATCAAACGGCCAAACAGTGCCCAAACGACCAAACAGTTGTCATGTGTCTGACGTTTTGAAAATTTTCTTAGTGTTGACTAATGGACGTTTTACAACACTCAAAACGTCCAAAGAGTGCCCATATGGCCAAACATATGAAATTATGTGAAGTGTTATATTGGTCGTTTCATGTTTGCCCAAACGTCTACAGGTGTGAAATATGTCTAAGTGTTAATTACAGGCGTTTCAGAATGCTCAACAGCTAAATAGTTGAAAACCAAGTCAATGTGTAGTCGTTTCATATTTGGTGAAAAATGTTTAAGTGTTAGGCATTTTGTGTTGACCAAACGCCTGAATAGTCCTCAAACGACTGAAATCTTAGATAAAATAAGTCTTTGGGTGTTTTGGAAACCTAAAACGACTAAACAGTGGTCATGCGGCAAGAATTTTCAGAATAATTCTAATTTTTTGGGCGTTTTGGTATGTCTAAACGGCTTAACAGTGCCTATACGCCTAGGATTTTTATGAAAAATCTAAGTGTTTTTGCTCATGTGTCTAAGTTTTTAATGACTATTTAGGCATGAAACGCCTAAATAGTTGTCATGCGCCTAGTTGTCTGGTTGTTTTATAAATACCCAACACTTGTCATTTTTTCATTTCATTTGATATTTTCAAACCCTTGTCTGTTCATTTACTCTCAACCCGTTAAACTAAAAACACCATCTGTCGATCTTATAATTAATTGTGATCAATTAAAAGGTAAAATCATTGATAAAAAAACCTTAATAAAGTCATTTTAATCTGATTCACACCTAGGAGTTTCGATACCTATTTGGGTGTTTTAACTCTGGTCCTTTGATATATGATAAAATTGATCATAAAATCTATGCTTTAAACCTTAAAATGGATCATTTATATGTCATTTACTTATCATTCCGACCACAAAAACATCATTCAATATGTCGAGCTAGAATTTCATTACGCTACTCTAAGATCGTAAACCCGTAAAAAGGGGAAAGGGATTCGTTTATCAAATCATTCATTCATTCTATTAAGTTGTCATCACGTCTCCTTCAGCAGATCTTGGAGGCCTAGAAGTAGTTGAGTTTTTCAGACAAGCCATCCAAATCTACTGGCTCATATTTAAGGCCCTTTCAGGTAGTTAGATTTGTAAGTTAGCGGGGATTTACCTATCTGATCATCCTATTCCTCAAGATTGGACTGAAGTATATAGAGGGAGGATGTTACATCATAAGAGAACAAGTCTTTCTATTAAGTTGCATTCCCTTATCCACTAAGAGACCATATGCGAAATAGGCTATGACAGCTTCTTGACAGCAATTTAGTATTCCCGGTGAAGTAGTTACTCTTTCATAATTTGCCCTTCCAATCCAAAGCCCTTAATGGATCAAGACAACTTAGTTTACTTTAGTCTAATTCTCACACATCTGTATCTGTGTTTCAGGTATGGTGAATATGAAGTTCGAGCCTAATCATAATGTTGCTGCATATTTGAATGAAGATTGTGCAGAAGCATCTGGATATGAAGAGATGATTCGATTATTATTGAGAACCAAGTACGTTTATGCAATGTGTGCAAAACCTATCATCTATGAAAGGCTGATTAAGAAATTTTGGAAGACAACCGAAGTGGCTAGAGATAACAATTGTCAAAAGGTGGTTCGAGGATTTATTTCAGGCTTAAGAATGATAGAGGTATCTGTAGGTTCTATTAGACATGCTCTAAAATTAGGTGAAAATAATCCACAAGATCTAGCTGAACTTACATTGAATCAATGTAATGAGACATTCATGGCTATAGGTCACCCAAATCACTTCCCTAAACAACAGTTCTTTATAGCAAGAATATTTAAGTATTGGAAGCTTCTTTGCTATATTTTTCAACACTGCTTATCTAAAAAGAGTATCGGGTTTAATTCTTTTTCCATTTGAATTGACATCTCCTAGTGTTGCCTTAGTCACAAATCAAAGGTTCAATATGGTTAAGTGGATTATGAAGGGATTTATTTTTAATCTGGAGAAGGGAAGCAGACACAAATTCCTGATGTATCCAAGATTTCTTCAGTTGATAATCAATGAAGAATATCCAGACATTAAGGAGTATGGATGAGTAGGTGATAAGATGATTCTTGAGCACATGAATGAGACTTTGTATCATAAGCTGGCTGTGGTCAAAGGTGTAGTAAATATAGCCATATTTGACTACATAAGAGATGTAGCAAATGATGATGTGAATGTTGATGAAGAACATTTCACTTACTTGATGATGAACATGTTGATCCAAATGATTTGGAGGACACAGATCCTGAAGATGAATAAAGTGAATCAGAGTCTGAGGATGAGTCGAAACAGATAGAAGAATATAAAGAGAATGAAAGTGAGGATGACAATAATGATGAAGAGGATGATGATGATAATGATGATCTGTAACACCCTAGGAAAATCCCATATCGGTCGTGGGCAATAGAGATCTGAGATTTATAAGGGACGTCCGACCTCAATACTAACAACACATTTTGGGGCTTAATGCTAGTGGATGAGTGGAGAACTCCATAGTTAAGCGTGCTCGGATGACAGCAATGTCAGGATGGGTGACCATCCTGGGAAGGTTTCACCCGGGCAACCAAAAGTAAATTCGTGAGCTCTAATGTAGCAAAGCGAACAATATTGGTGGTATATGGGGCTGTATGTTACATGATGGGTCTGATAGTGATGATGGTAGTGATAACCATGATGCTGATGATGGTATGACAATGAGAATGAGAATGATGAGAATAATGAAATTAACGATGATAGTGATATTGATATGAATCAAGGAGAGGCTGAATTCAAGTAAAATGAAGCTGGTAATGATAACGATGAGGAGAATCGAGCTGAAAATCAAAATTACGAGGTCATTTTTGAACCATCAGAGGCTAAAAATGAACTGATTATGAACGTTGAAGCTGAATTTGATCAAAATGATGAGTTATACCTTGATATGAATGTATTTGATGATGATGATGATGATGATGATGAATTACTTGAAGCTACTGAAGCAGTTGTAAAATACAGAATGGGTCAAAGTGCCAGAAGTTGATGTTATTGGGATAACTCAATAGGTTATGATGGAAGTAGCGGAATCTATGGCACAAACAGATGATGATGCTAAGACGGAGGAACAAAAAATCACATCCCCTATTATCTTAACACTGAACCTATATGCTGACACTGAAGTGATCAAGGAGTCTTCACTTGAAATAACAAAGGTTGTCGATGTTATTGACTTTGACAAAGAGGAATGTCAAAGCAAGTTTAAAAATGCATCAATCCAATTTGAACAATATGCAAATAGAAATGACATAAAAGAGCTGAAAGAAGAAAATGCTCATTATCTATATGATAGATAAATTGAGAACTGAAAATGAGAAATTAAAGGTTGAATTGGCCAAGAAAGAGGCATTACTAGACAAATATAGAGAACTTCAATACAAAAATCTGGAGGTACACAATGAGTTGATCAAAGCGTATGAAAAGTTAGATGATTATGAACAGATTCAAGGAGAGAATGATAATCTGAAGGCAGATCTTGAAGCGTTAAAAGAACAAGAGCCTAAATTATCAGAATCATCATTTGATAAAGAATTTGTGCCAAAGGTGAATAATGATGTTTCCCAAACTGAATCAACTCATGTGGTCATGAGATCTAGGATATCTGTTGACACAACTGAAAGTCTTGATAAAGCCATGATGGAAAAAGGCAGAAGGCAAGAGAAAGATAGATGCCATTGAACGTATTGTTGAAAGTGTAGAACCTTCAAAGAAAGCGAAATTTGATGTTGTACAATCATCCCAAGCCATTATAAAGGTCAATGAAACTATTAATGCTTTGAATTTTGCAGATGATTGGAATGATAGTGTTTTGGATGATGAAGATAAGAAAAGAGAGAATTCGCTGCTAGTGAAGACATCCCACATGATATCTAAGACAGGTTTGCTTATCTGATCCTGATGAAGTATAATCTTGTTTATTTGGATGGTCTCACTATTTAACAAATAAATAAGGAGTATGAGAAATGTAAAGTGTCACACCCCGACCGATGGCGGAATCACCGAGGCGGGCGAAAGGGAATGATTGTTCAGAGCTCATGGTACTAAAATAATTCAAATATCATTAATATCAAATTTAGAATTATCCATGACAATAATAATAAAATAATCCAACAAACAAACTGAAACAAACAAACTGATTTATTTAATAGTTAACTAAGTCCAAGATCCTAAATCTGAGGCATCTTCTAAACTTCATTTCCTGAAATCATGTGAAAATAAATAGTCAGCTAAAGTTTAGCTGGTGAGTATACATAGGTTTGGATACATATAATTATAATGAATAAAATTTCAATTCAAATGTCATGTTAAAACTATAACTGCAAAGTGCACACATAAAATAAACATTTACGCAATCAAACACTAAATGACTGACTAGACTTAAAATCCTACGGATTAAGTCATTAATGAATATATAACCGGTCCTCAATCACCCACTGAGCAAAAGCATGAATATATATGTGGGGTGGGTTTGTCAGGCCAACAAATCTATTATCGATTAACGGCGGTTTGATTAATGTTTATCATATAATGAACACAAATGCAAGTAGAAACATAACATGAATTGAATGAATTTAATACATGAGTAAAATGAGTAAAAACTGATTTTAATAAGTCACATGAGATCACCCTAAAGCAATAAAACTGAAAAAGGGGCTACGTATACTCACATGATATATAAATGATGAATGAAATAAGTGATACTTGAATAATGCACCGAGACCCTCCTTAGCGATCATCTAAGGAAACGAGTCCTAAGTTAGAGTAAATAAACTCTAGGTGATTCGGAAAATCTAGGGTTCTAATAGGGATTTGGGATTTTAAATATTAATAATGATTAAATGAATATCTCATACTTATTATATATATATAGATAAATTTGGTATAGTAGATTAAATATAATTTATTAAATACAATAAAATGAATAAATATTAATAAGATAACTAAAATCTCAAGTTACTTACATCTTTAACGTAAAATAGTTATCTAAATAATACCGAAATAACTACCGACAACAAAAATACAATATTTACCAATTCAACATAAAATAGACTTTTGTAAACTTTAAGGCTCAAAAAAATACTTGTATATAGGATTCATTTCATAAAATAATTACATGTATTTATAAGTTTTATATATTTGTATTAAGCTTTAATAATCCTTCCAAAACATTTTTACAAGATTTATTACCTGACACTAGTCCAAAAATAATTAAGTGATAAAATATATAATACCAAATCATTATATAATAAAAATATTAACTAGAAACATGTAATAAAAATGGTTTAAAAATATGTTACTTTTCAGGTTCGAACCCCTGACCTCATTCTTAATCCAACACATGCCAACCCGAAGAACCAAACTCAATTTACTACTTTCAACTCGAAACAAAATTTATTTAAACACTTTAAATCCCTTAAACCTAATTTTGATGAACCCTAAATCAAAATCATTAAAATTGATCATCAATCTGAATATATAATCGAAATTAATTATCACCACGATGATCAGAATATGAAAACGAACTCAAAGATACCTTTAATCACCGGAGTATTGGATATTAACGGACCTAACTATTAGTTTTTGGCCGCTACCGGTCCCAACTTTTAAAATATGTGCTAGTGGTCCCAACTTTTATCATTTTGGCCACTAATGGACCCGCCGTTAAAAAAGTTAACGGCGTTAACTTTTTTTTTTTAAATTTCAGGTTGACGTTTTATGGTTTTTGATCGGAAAAAGTATACGAGTCGATTGATATAAAATTTACATCGAACGGTGCTCCAAATGACAAAATGATGCTTTATCGGGGTGTTTAAACCTAATGGTTCTTTAACCGGATGTACAAATTTCGTCGTTTGGATCATCGTTTCGATGTAATTTTTATATCAATAGACTCGTATTCTTATTCCGATCAAAAACCATAAAACGTCGACCTGAAATTCAAAAAAAAAATGTTAACGCCGTTAACTTTTTTAACGACGGGTCCATTAGTGGCCAAAATGATAGAAGTTGGGACCGCCAGCACATATTTCAAAAGTTGGGACTGCTAGCAGCCAAAAACTAATAGTTTGGTCCGTTAATATCCAATACTCATTAATCACCAGATTTGATGATCGGTCGATGATAAAGAACAAGAACAGAGGACGGCGATGATGATGATCAAAAGATGATTGTGTGTGTTGAAAGTGAAATTGATTTGTGCAGATAGATGAAGTGAGATTGCACGAGTGATTTGAGTTGTATATATAGCACTGGATTGGGCTTTATCACTGATTACAAGTGCTAGTTAGTTACGGTTGAAGATGAAGATAAAACCACCGATTTCGTGCAGTTTCAGTTAATTAAACTTAAGGATAAAGTCATAGAGGATCAGAGAAGGGTCTGGATAGGTTTAATTGAAAATTTATGCTCGAATTGATTGAATTCGTTTTTGAAAATACCGAAGTTAATGGGGATTGGTTAATCTACTGTAAATCGATTGCTTTTGAAGGGATTTGAGTTCGAGACTTTAATATAAGGAGATAAAAATGATTTAATTGTGTTAATTCGATAAAATTTATGGGTTTTGATCGTTGCCGGAGCTCTGCCGGAGCCGACGCCGGGAAACGGGTTTGGGGGATTGGTTTAAAATATTACACATTACCCCCTTGTACTTTGAATAACTAATTAGTTTAGTTTAAAGGTTTTGCTTGTGTTTTATAAATTACACATTCAACCCTCAACTTTAATTTTAACTAAATAACCAACTAACTAACAATCTAAGACATTTATATAAATGTTTCTTGTTAATATAAGTATATTTTATAAAAATTTATTTTATAACATATCCTTGGTAATTAAATGATTACTATAAAGATATTATATTAACGTAAACCTTGATTTCATAATCAACCAAAAGAATCGGGCCGGATGTCACATAAAGCAGCAGAATCTTATGTTCCAGCTAATCCGAACGAAATTATGGTCGAGCATGTGGAGACAGATTTAAGAAAGACTTAACATCGACGATATACCAGAAGAAGACTTACACCATACTGATCCTGAACACATGTCAGCTCATCAAATGAGAAGGTGGTTGCAGTCAAGAAACTATCCACGAAGAAGCTTAGACCGTTTGAAATATGAATCTATGAGAAAGTTGGTAAAAGGATTTCAATTGATTAAACGAACTTATAAGAAAATGATCATTCTGGACGTGTATAATCCTCAATATCTGGAGATTACTAAGAAGACTCGAGTACTTGAACCAGCTGAAATAAACTTGATGTCTATTTTATGAGGATGTGTTGAAGAAAAGGAAAGCTTTGGTTGATATGTTTCCCAAAGAAACTCGAGTGTATGTAATTCCGGTTGACATTCTGGTGATTTGATGAGAAGCATACTTCAGAAAGGACAGTCAGTTGTAGATCTGTTAGATGCAATGATTATGCCAGACAAGACTAAGGAGGTGAAGATTGTGGCATGGAAATATGACGAGATATTTGATGTGTTTTTTATAAAGAGGGTGAATGGAATATGCGATGTGTATCATTTCTTTTCAAGCATCATAAACCTGCCAGTACAAGATCTCAAAGAACTACACAAATTGCCATTGGTAAATCTGACTAAAGCTGAGGAATATCTCGGATGCCTCAATTCTTAAAGCCAAGATGTGATCAAGAGGATAAGAAGTATTTTTATGCAAAGAAGAGTGAAAAGAGAGGTTATCTTCTATATGATAAGTATCTGCTTGACTTTAGTGATGAACATTTTGATAAAGTCATAAAAGTAATATAAGGTACTCAAATCTCAAAGTCGATTCTAAAGTGTTTTTATCATAATGAAACTTTCGAATTGAAGCTGGTTAGAGATCTTGACGATTGGGACAATGAGATGATATAATTGTTTGGCATATTCGAACTGAAGTTGCTACATCCTAGTTATATATTAACTTCTTGAGGAATCAAAAGCTTGAGAAAGTAAAGTCAGAGATAGCTAATGCAAACAAAAAGTACTTTGAAGTAGTTATTGATGTCATGGCTACGGCTATGGAGTGAATCTCATTGAGAAAAGCTAAAGCATATGCTCAACTTGTAAATCTAAAATCAAGGATATCCAGTTCATGTGCATATCAACAAATTGAAGTACATGCCAAAGGCATTGAAAAACCTATCGAGTTTTATGCAAATGTGGATAATGTTGGGTTGTCGAATGAAATCTTGAAGATTATGTTTCACGTACCTATTTTGGTAAATGAGTCAAAGCCAGCTCAAGCAAGGATAGCAAAGAAATTTAAAGAATCAATTGCCAAAGTCATTAAAGATAAGGAAATGTACAAAGAGAAGCCTCTATTCAACATCAAGGAATAACCTGTGGACTTTTTGGACTAAAGAAAAAGCAAATCTAAGGGGAGTATTGTTGGGTCCTTGTAATAGATTAGCTTGTCTATTTGTATTTTTTATAGTCTAGGGACTATTCATGTAAATAGTCTCCTAGTAGGTTTGTATTAGTAAAAATAAAGATTATATGCTCATTTCTTATGTAATTTTTCTAGCAATAGTGCATTGTAATATCTGATCTTACTGAATACAAACCGTAAATTTATGATTATATTGATCTCGTGTTTGTGTTGATTGTTGTTGTTTAGAATTATTCATCGATCTAATAGTGTGCAGATTCGATCTAATATGAGCTCAACAATTATGAATTGAAAAAAAAAATAATAAAATCAAAAAAATCTAAAATTATTTTGAATCAACCGTAGTTGAATAAATTTATGGTGGACAACCTAAAAAATTTTGTTACCTTGGTGTGCAAATGACCCCATTTCTTTGTCGGCCTTTAGTATTTAAGGAGGAGTTACTTTCATAATCTATCCACCTTAACTCATTTAATTGATGGTTTATAGAAATGCATTCATAGTTCATAATGGCAATTTCTTGAAATTGTGATGTGTGATTAAACATAAAGAAATTGACAATTAATGCAAAAAAGAATTTGTTAGAATTCCTACTTTCTTTTTAAATTTGATATTGGGATTCAAAGATAAGCTTTTACGGTTGGGTTTAAAATTGATATTGGGATACAAAGAAACTATAAACTTTCTCTTTGCATTATTATATGAAATTCGTAATTTAAATTCTACTAGTTGGATGCGCTTGCTCGCGCGTTGCGCGAGCTCTTTGTACGATTTGTTTTAGCTTGTTTTTTTAGGACTGGTGTTATACTAATTATCAACATGTCGCATTGCTTGCATTATATTGTGTTGGTGCATTTATACATCAAAAGGGGTTTTGATTGTTCTTGCATTACTTGTGCTTGCCTTCTTGTTTTTATTTGGAGCTGGTCACATATTCTCATTCTTGGTTGCATTAAGTTTCAAAGCGACACCATAACCCAAAGCTAGAATCTTGCTATCCTCCATTTTTGGCAACGTACCTGTATAAACATGTATATTCATATATAGAACTGTTAATAGTTCTGAAACTCCAACTTTTAATGCATACAAAACCTACCAAAATAATAAAATAGTAGGTATTATAATTCTAGAAAAACTAAACTATTGCAACTTTAAATGAACATTTGTGCCTTCTAAGTGAACATTATAACGGGTCAAAGTAATAGGTTCAACCTATTTTCCTATAATGTCGATTGTAGAAAAACAATTGCAACTTTATACACATACAAACCTACCAAATGAACAAAATAGCTAGCATATAACTACGCAAAATTAAGACAAATGATTGCAACTTTGAACATACATGTGTGAGTACCTAATGAGCATTGGAACAGGTCAAAGTCAGTAGTACAACTTATTTGCATATAGTTCTACGATGAACAAATATATCCGACTATAGAAAACCTAATACAAAAGCATAAAAATCATTGCAGCTATAAACACACGTGTATGCCTTGCAAAACAACACAAAATACTACAAACTTACAAATGTATACAGACTATGTGTAATTCTGCACACTCAGTTGATTTCTGGGTCTCCAAAGTATTTATTCGCCGGTGATGCCGGCAACTGAAGATTGAATCGACAACCCCCAATGTCATTGTTTAAAAACCCACCATCGTCGATGATTCTTCGTACGGCTGTCGGCTGATAGTTTAAATTTAGGCAACTAACCGCCGACGAAATAATGACGGCCGGATATGAAAGCCATGTTGTGGTGATCGGATAATGTGTTGACGTAGAAAGTTACCAGAGATGACGGCGAGGAGATAGATATACCTTTCAAGAAAGAAAACATGAGAGAAGAGGCAACTATTTACTTGATGAATAATCAAATCAAAGACAACATAAACTAATAGGTTACCGTTTGGTTACGTACATCAAGTTTCATCGAAAGAAACCACCTGCCATGAGGACGAACGTCACCATCCACCTCGCGTGGGCAGAATCGGCAAGGCAAAGGTGGCTGAAGGCACGATGAGCCATTAGCACCATATACCTCCAGTGAGTGACAGGAAGGTAACTAACAATGCTTCGTCACGACATGACACATGATAAAATGCACTCAATCCGTAACATCTCCCATCTTCCCTGCATGCCATCAATTGAACTAAAAAACTGAATCTAAGTGTAATTAATAATAATAATCAAATAATTACTTGATAAATCGATTTAGAATTAGTTCACCACTTGCGAAACCTCAAACCTCCATCGTCATTCGACGTCCTGCTCCGTCACAACCGGTTCTCAAAACTCACCCACCGAATACCTCAAAATTTGTACAAAAAAGACGGAGTTAAGTTTAGTGGGTGGTGAATCTTTTGTGGATGGCGTTGTCTCCGTGGGTTACACCCGTTGGTAGTGTCTGCCGTCGTCGATGGTCACAACCAAAACCCTAGAAGTGTTGCCAGAGAACCTAGTTGTTTTCCCCTTTCTATTGGCATCGCTGTTCTTTTCATGTCTCTGTTTCCACGAAGGCAACTCCAAAGTAGCACACGTAGAAAGCTTAATGTTGTACAACAGCCACCTGTGTCTGCTAAGTTGCCACGCATATAATCAAAAAACAAACCATGGAGTCTTACATCACAACTGAAACATACGAAACTACCCCTACTTATTAAACAAATTACAAAACTGCCATAATTTACTGCTCATTTTCATTCCTTTTTCAATAAAAAGGATAATGTGTGTATTTACTTGTGTTTGTCAATTTTTGTTTTAGAAGAAAGGGATTTGGATGGGTCAGTTTCTCTTTAAGTAGCTTCCATTTTGATCCATATTTTTTTTCACATTTGTTGGTCCATCTAGATCGAGATTTCAGTGCTATAATGATTTGTAAAACAAAAACCAAATAGATTCAAAGTTTTATAGTCCAAACACTTTTAACAACCAATAACAAGATCAAATCAATACAACCAAAGATAATCAAGCTACAAAGATAATGATAATATGCTCCTAGCACCTCCAGCCGTCACACACACAATTTAGGGTTTGATAAAATATGCAAAAGTTGTATTGCAATGAGAAAACATTACAATATATAGTTCAGCTATAAATTCGCTGATAGATTCACTGACAGCGAATCTATCAAGCGAACTAATAGCTTCGCCGGGCACAAATAGGTTCGCCCGGTCGACAAAACTGAACAATAAACAAAAAACTATGACATCAGTAACAGGCACATCAATAACAGTAGTCGCCGTCTGTATATCTTAAGTAAGTTCCTCACCAATCACCTCCACTTCAACGTCAACGGTCTTCTCAAATCTTTTCTCAATTGACTTATTTAATTGTTTAGACAAGTCATCCATATCCATGTTTTGTTCATCCGTCATCCTCAACCTTTCATTCACCCTCCTCAACTCAACACGTACACCTCGGGCTTTGTTGGCAACTTTCACAAACAAGTTGGCTTCAGTTCTTGTGTCGTCTCCTGCCCCGTGCTTGATATCTGCCTCACATAAAACCTTCAAGTCCTCGTCACAAAAAGAGAAGATCTCCATAGGGTCAAACAATCGAATTTCTGGACGATCTTCCCCTTTCAATCTGATACAGCTTCTCCGGTGCCATTATCATAAAACCACTTCAAAAAATCTTGTAGTCGAGGAGGCTGAGTATCAGGAACCCTGACCCGGTTCATAATTTTTGGAGCACTCAGCTTTAGCACAACCTTCCCCTTCCACGAAACCCAGTGCTTGTCCTTCTTCTGCCTCATTCTGTTCGGTTTTTGGTACCCAAAATCAGCAAAATTATTCTCAGCAGCCCTTCTGATGGAAACTTCAAATGCACACGCTCTCCCACTATTCTCCTTTCCCAGCAGAGGGAGTTCGGCTAACCTACGCAAATCCCACCTTGGCAAAGTGGCGAAGTGCTTTCGATTCTTGATGTAACTAATATCACCACCCTTCGTTTAATCATATACGCATCAACAAGAGAGTTGTATTTCCATGCAATAACTTGCCTATCCAATTGCGAGGTATTCGGTTCGTCTAGATGTTGGAAGATAGGAACTTCAGGAATGACCTCTTCATCCTTTTTAAACCACTCTGAATTGTCCAAATCAATATGCTCAAACCGATAAGCCACACCTTTTTCTTCAACATTATACACTTCCGGTTCATCCTCCAAATCCTCCTCACTTTCTATATCCACTTCCACATCAGGTTCGTCGATCAAACTGAAATTTACATTAGAAGCTCCAGCAACCTCAGCTCCTGTGAAAGCATCCAAATCAATACCCATGTCTTCTTCAAACACATCTTCTGCCACCTTCTTTTCAGTTTCAGTCCACACACCATAATCCTTTAACAGATGCGTTGCAGCATTCGTTAAATTCATTAGTTCTTGTTCAGACATTGCCGGAAACGACCAATCCTTTTCTTTTAAGCTATTCAGCTCCTTGAATACCCGAACCAATAAACACTGTTGATCCTTTATCATTCTGGCCATCCCCTTAATCACATCTCCCTTCTCTTTATCTCTCTTTTCCAACTCATCATATTTGACTTCCAAATCATCTAACTCAGATCTCAACCCAGTAGCAGATTCAGCAGATGTAACCAGGATCTCATGTTTGTGCTTCGTTCTCCTTTCCGTTTCACCAGATGCAACAGCTTTTCTTTTTGACCCCTTTTTCTTACTAGCATCTAACTCAGCCTCAACGTAACAGTGATAGAGAACTTGAATAATCTTTGTCTTTGGCGTACTACTTTCTCTTTCTCATCTTCTTCTCAACTACCTCAACGTTCTCACCACACCTTTTTCTTTCGATCTCCATCGACCTCTGAATATGTACTCATCTATCAGCAGGGTACATATTCTCCCATAAATACGATATTCTACCAACGCAATCAGATCGTACTGACTTGCAATCACCAAATATTCTTGAATGCATTGACCAGATTGTCAAAACATCACCAATAACAGGTAGGTCGGGCTTCTTGTCATTCAGCATCATTTGCACAAATCGAGGATGCATCAACCACTTATCTCTCTTAGCAGCATGAATGTTCTCGAGCATGTAGTTGTAGATCAGCTTTGCGAGATTAGCCTTCTGCCCTCGACAAAATAAAACCATAGCACGAGCCCAATCCAGGTTCAACCCATCAGTTCCACCTTTCCTATGATCAAGGCACATAATGAACACGTGTGCAATGTACCTCCATTCCTTGATCAAATAGGATTTAACGAACTCCATCTTCTTCTCCCCTGACATTGGACCCTCATAACCCGCAGTCCTTAACGCAACGTAAACCTCCTCAGCTGACATTTTAACTTCATCTCCGACATCGTCCTTAATCCTTAACACCCTTGCCACATCGGCTTCAGTAAACTCTATATCATGCCCATTAACCTTAGCACATATACGTGATGGCAGTACAGAAACGTTCATTACCGCTGTTCTCCAAAAATCTCGAACATGTAGCTCGTATATAGTCGGTGAATGAGAAATAGCGTGATGAATGTGAGAAGACTTCAACCACCTGATACAATCCTTGTATCCAGTGGCCTTCTCGTGAGTTTCGTCCAACAAAGCACACATATTGTGCTTCTTTTCGAAGAATAAAGTGGACATCATGCCTGAAACACAAACGGAAGTTGATCATAAACAATTTTTTTTTTAAATAGTGTATAGTGTCGCTGGAATAAACAGGCTCGGTGCAAGGGCGAACCTGAGATTTGGCACCAGAACCTATAAATTCGCTGACATGAAAATCTGACATAATGGTCGAGCGAATATATAGGTTCGCTAGAAACAGTCGGGCGAATCTATGCTGATGCACGGGCGGTGTGACAGCATAGGTTCGCTCAAAAGTTTTGAACTTTCGTTCAGGTTCGCCAGACGAACACATAGGTTCGCTGGAACCCTAGTTTTTGAAAAACGCCCAAATCTCAGTCGACAAACCATAAGCATACAAACAGAACATCAATCAAGCCATATAATCATAAGACGAGCACATTTTTGTTAAACAATAAAGCACATAACAGTTTGTTTAATCATCAACACAGAATCAAAGCGGATCGAATGGATTAAATGTCATTAAAATCACAGTTGAAGAAATGAAACATTGATTAAGTGGAGGACGATTACATACCAGGTGAAACAAAGACGGTTTAATATGAAAAAGACGGTAGTGAGTGAGAATCGAACTTGAAAATTTTTTGAAAGAGACACGACAACAGTAACAGTGATAGCGAACTTGTGAAATGGTTTCGCAGACGACACAAATATATTCGCTCGGCAGACAACAAATTTGCTCGACCACAGACATAGTTCGCTTGACAGATTCGCTGGTCAGAACAAAGACTTGTGCACAAATGAGTTTGGCAGCAAGTTCGCTTGCACAATGACCCAAACAGGTGAACTTTCATTCAATAAAATCTCAGAGCAATTTCCGTAGATTCGCTGGAAGAACAAACAGATTCGCTGGATGAACAAATAGTTTCGCTGGCTTACGGGCAAAACTGTTTCAGTCCAAAATCAACCAGAACAACCTCAAAACACAACCAATTTAAAATCCGTTTGTTTCTATAGCTTCCTATTACCAAGTATGACAAACCCAAAGCAAATTCCAACACAGAAACACAATAAACAGTCCCGAAATGAATCAAACAGTGTTTTGACACAAAAACCCCAAAAACTTCACAAAAATCTCAATGATCAAACAATCAAGAGCACTAAGGCTCTGATACCATATTGTTGGTCCATCTAGATCGAGATTTCAGTGCTATAATGATTTGTAAAACAGCAAAAACCAAATAGATTCAAAGTTTTATAGTCCAAACACTTTTAACAACCAATAACAAGATCAAATCAATACAACCAGAGATAATCAAGCTACAAAGATAATAATATGCTCCTAGCACCTCCAGCCGTCACACACACAATTTAGCGTTTGATAAAATATGCAAAAGTTGTATTGCAATGAGAAAACATTACAATATATAGTTCAGCTATAGATTCGCTGACAGCGAATCTATCAAGCGAACTAATAGCTTCGCCGGGCACAAATAGGTTCGCCCGGTCGACAAAACTGAACAATAAACAAAAAACTATTCTATGCTTACAAAGTATTAATAAAAACATATAACACCGACATGCCGGTGAGTCCGACCTATATATGACTATCAACATTAAACAAAGTTTCTTTCATTTTGCTTTTTTATAGATTTGAGTGAGAATGGTAAATGTGAAAGTGAGAGTACTAAAATCAGAGGCGCTGCATAGAGAAGAGGAAGTGTCACGGTCCTCCAATTTTTTTCCGTTAGAACTAGCAATTTGATAGTTCGAGAGAACCGAGCTTGGATCTAGATCTGAGATTGTTTGATGATGTTGTTTGCAATCAGTGATGCGGAAACTCACTAATCACGTATTGATGCTTGAATGTTCATGAAGATCAATGCAAAGTATGATGAAGATTATGATAATATGAATAGGTGAATTGTATTAGATCAATGGAGAGGTTACAATTGATATGGAATGAAATGTAGGCAACTCCCTTAACAAATGACCTAGGTGATGGTATTTATAGTCCATACCATTCACCTTACAAAGTAACCTAAAAGACGTGCAATTAAGCACAAAACGATTACACAAATATTCTAAGACAAATACAAATTATTAACGTCTTCACCCGTGCTTGCTCGTGATGATGCTCGATATCTTCACTCGCTTATATTTGGAAAGTGACATCTTCAAATAACCCCAACAGTACTCCCCCTAAGATGACACTTTACAAATCCGACATATCAGCTTAAATCTTCATGTGGCGAGCATAGAGATCAACTTAAAGTTTTGGTATGCATTATCTTCAAGAGGACCCAACAGTACTCCCCCTAAGATGATGCTGCCAAAACTCTGTCTTTCAACAAGCAATCTGCATCCTTCTCTCCCTTTTGAGTAACATCAGAGTCTATGGAAAGAAATAAGCAGAGAGTAGATTCCGGTGAATCTATATATCAGCAACGGGATCTTCTTCAACGGTTGAAGTAGAATGAGAAGACTTCTTTGACTTAGAATACTCCCCCTCAACTTTTGCTTTAGAGGTTAATGGGATCTGTGTATGAGATATTAAGAGGAGGATTCTTAACACTCAGCAATCTGACTTGGAAATCTTTGGACTGGAATCAGGCTTGAACAGGAACATCTTCAAGTCGCGTGGAAGCTTGTTCTGCAATGGAAACTGTTCCTGCAACTCAAAGAAAAACATTAAAACTCAGGCAATAATGTGCATTTATCATCAAATGTAAAGATTAAGTTCTCAATCGGATGAGATATTGCTTGATGAACAACTCCTACATCAATAACATATGTTAATCTGCCAACATAAAAGAAAAAGATTAAAAAGAAAATCTTTTTGTTCTTTTTGAATTTTTCAATGTTTTTGATATTTTTGGAATTTTCTCTTTACATTCTGAATCTTTAACCTGCAATGAGATCATACCAGCAATTTATCCAACACATGTTTTGCAGTTTTGAGAATAGACATTTGAATTGTGAAATAATTGAGTGATGAATTGTTGAACAAATCAATTAGCTCGAAGTGACACACTTACTTTTTCTATTCTTGATGATCAATTAGGTTGATTAAAAATAAGTTTTGAGTGACCCATACTTTGCACATTAGAAAGTTATACACCTCATCTAAATATCCTGAGAACACCTCAACACGTCAGGTCACTTACAATCATAAACAGTGTGGAATTTGGGTTCTATTTGGATTAGGTCCACTTTGGGACTTCTTTTGAATTCCTTTTTGGAATTTTTCTTTTTCCTATTGTTCCCCTTGGGAATCTTCTGAATTCCATTTTGGAATTTGTTTGGTGACGGTCCACATTTGGGACTCTTTTTGTTCCATTTTGGAATCTTTTGCTGCATCTTGAAGCTCAAAAGAGACTTCGTGTGAGACTTCAGGTCTGTGGATACCACAACAAAGAAGCTCACGATGCGGTTCATCACACTGAATAGATTGTATCGTTACCCGATGTAATTTAGATGCTTCACGAGATATCTATTTGATTTGTATAAACGTTTCACATGCACTAAGATGTTTCAACCACAAAAACTCATTAGAATTTAGTTAAATCATCATAGAATATACTTGTTCAGTATAATTGTCTGAGCTGTCTCGCACATCAATTTTCACGCTTCAGTCTTTATTGTTTAAAATGATGCGTTGAATAACTCTAGTGTACTATCATTTCTCATGTACGTGCAAGTAGATTCAACATATTTTTGGATTTTTCATTTTTTTTAATAATGATTTCTCCCCCTAAACTTTTAAATTTCTACGAAAATTGAAAGTTTAATGAAAAGAAAATGGCAGATATGTTATCAACGTATGAAGAGTGCATGCAATATACTTAATCTAAACAGACGAAATGAAACATCGGTTGTTTCTTGCATTGCCATCATTGTTTGACTTTTGAAAATGTTTTTTTAAAAATTCCTTCAATGATTCCTTTTTGTTTCCAACTCCATTTGGTGTCAGTTGCATCGAAGACATCATGAACAAGATTCGGTATCTTGTCATGATAAGGGATCAGCCACGGTCTTCTTTTCTTTGTTTGACCGGCCTCCATAACTGTCCCTAACACACTAACAAATTAGTTAGATGGTGAAATCCAAGCCATTGCGGTCTTGGATTGTCCGAAATCATCAATATATGTAACTTGTTGATAAATTGCATCTTCTGGTGGACCATCGATAGATGAAGCACGTTGCTTATCTTGATTCTTAACAAGTGTTTTTCTCCACAACTGTTTTTGTGTGGGACCAAAGGAATGCTTTGGTTTGGACACCCATCTAGAATCATTCATGGAAGATCTGTCATAGTCATTTCTAAACCTATTTTTAAAAAATCGGTTTTTTTGACTATATTGCTTATGCAACAATGGATTTGTTTGATTTTGTTTTCTTACAGATCTTGATTTCCATGATTCACTTGAATGATCACCATTAGAGAATTTAAAATCAGAAACATACCTGGCCGCATTTGCCGATGATGAATCTCTTTGGACATACCTTCTCGGCTTCATCCTTGTGCTATTGTTGTAGAAGCAATCCTGAGTGTTGTGATTGACCATGTCACAAATGAAGCAATACTTGTTGTAGTAACATTCCATTGTGTCGTGGTTGTACATCTGACAGTTAGTGCAGTACTTGTTGTAGCAGCATTCTAATGTCATGTGATTGTACATCTCACATATATCACAGTACTTCTGATGAGCCTTGAAGGGAGACTTTTTTCTTTGCTTTTGAGAAGTCTTTGCAGTTGAAGCATGTTGATTCTGATGAGCTTTGACCTTTGAAGAAGCTGAAGTCTTGAACTTGTCACTTTTTGACCCATAAGGAAAGACACCTTGACTGTAGATACAATCAGAGATATGATGAGCTTCAGAGTCACAGATTAAACAGTAGATGTTACTGTTTGAATCACTCGGGGATTCAGAATCTTGAGACTTTGAAGTAGAAGGAGTCTGTGGTGTAGAATCAGATGAAGTGCCCTTTGTCTTGTTCTTCTTGGCTTTGCTTTTCTTTCTTCTAACCTTCTTCTTCTTCTTCTTTGACTGAACCTCTTGTGTCTTTTCTTCTTCTTCTTGAGAAGATAGTGATCCAACAATTTCGGTTAGCACTAATCTCTCATCTTTCTTTTCAACAGACTTTTCTTTTTCGAATTCTTCTTTGATAAACACAAGATCAGATTGTGATCTGTTGAGTTTATCAGTGAGCTCCATGAGTTGAACATTCAGATTATGCTTTTCGGTAAGCATTGAATCAACATTCTGTGTAAGAGATTTGAGTCTATCTTCACACAATTGGTGATCTTTTTGTAGACTTGTGTGTTTCTCTTGTTCTTCTTGCAATTGGGTTTTCAGAATGTTGTTCTCTGAATTGAACATCTCGGACAGTTTCTTCAACTTTGTAATCTCTTCTTGCAAATCTTTGATCACACTGGATGAGTGTGCATTTGATTTTGCAGCTTCATTCTTGATATTCATTGCATCTTTTTCTTTTTCCTTGAGCAACTCTTCGAGAGATGTGATTCTTTGATCAGATATTTCGTGTTGTTCTTTCAGATTCTTGTGCATGGTTTCTTCTTTCTTTAGTTTATCACAAATCCAAAGTGAATATAATTTGCACTCTTCAACTTGTTCAAAACATTCTTTGATGCACATCTTTTCTCTTTTATTTTCTGAATTCAATTGAGCAATTGTCTCATCTTGCTTTGCAATGGTTTCTGACAAGTTGCTAATTTCGATGTCTTTCTTTTTAAGCTCCTTTTTGGAAACAAAATCATTCTCCTCACTCCAATCGTACTCTTCTTCATCTTCATTATCATCAGATTTTGATTGAGTTACGAGAGCATGTTCATGAACATCTCTTCTCTTTTCATCACAAGCTTTGGCAGTTTGAAAAAACGTTTCAAACGTGTGATTAAATTCTGCGATGAATTCAGTGATGTTTTCTCTTTGATTTACTTCTTGCCTCATTGATTTCATTTTTGATGAAATTTTCTTGCTTCGATTATTTCTTTGAATGAAAATTAGATTGGATCGGCCCAATACTAATTTTTAATAACCTTTGTTAAATTTTGGATCGGCCCAAAAATTTATTTTTTCAAAACACGATTTGTGTAATGTATTTGAACTTGATTTCTTGACGTTTCAAAGAATTTCAAACAAATTTGTTAACCTTTCAACCAATCATCAAATTTAAACACTTTGTCTTGATTGTTTTGATTTTCTCTTCTTGATCAATCAACAAGCAAGTTGCTTGTAGATTAACAATTTTGCAACAATTTTGAACTTCAACACTTATCAATTCTCTTTGATTAAAATCAATGGCACATGTCTTTGTGTATCAGCAACAACACCTGTATCAAATAAACAAACACGTCATTTAACACAAAAAGTATGTAAAGTAGGCTGAAAAATATGCAAAGACGTTAATGTAACTAAAATACTAATGATCAATGTAAAAATAATCAAGTTTCTGCAACAAATTCAGCTACACAACAAGAACCGATCAGCAGCAGCGAATTATTATAACTTTCAGCCTCCATTAAATTGTGTAACATCAACAGTGATTGCAACAGTGAAAAGGACCGACTGAGTCAATAGTAACAGGAGCAGTATGGTCTTGGTACTTGATAAATCAGTCTAAGTCATCATTTAAACAGTAGTGTACTATTTGTTGCTGTAACTTCAATATGGACAGCTGAATGAATAGTTTGCGACTGTTAAAAAGAGCTGGATAACTTTGTTTCAATGTCAAAACAGTAGCAGCAGCAATATAAATGATCGATCAGCTTTTTGTATATTCAAACATCATCACTTATACAAAACGATTCAGCAGCAGCAGTCCTTTTAGATCAGCAGCAATATAAGAGATCGAAACATCATCAACATCAACAGCTCAATATATGCATCAGCAACTTCAAAGTTTTCAAAACTTTCAGCAGTCGCACAGCACTTTAATAACATCAACCAGTAAGAACTTCGATCAGCAGCGGTTTGTTAAAAAGAAAAATTCAGCAGCAGCAAAACAGTTCACAGCAACAGCACATAAAATGATAAGTATGCAGTCGTTTTGATGTTTTGTTTGTTCTGAACAGCAGCCGATTTTGGAACACTTTGCTTCAAGACTTGTTGCTTTGATGAAACGGCTACAAATTGAAGAAATAACTCAGCCGTATGAACCACTTTGATCACTTTTGTTATTGAAACGGCTAGAATAAACTCAGCCGCATGAGATTTTCTTTCACAACACTTAGCCGTGTGAAGTTTTTGCAAAAGTAGCAGCCGTATGAAGTCCTTTATAACAGCTATACTTAGTCGTTTGACAAAGTAGCAGGCCGAATATATGTTTGTTGATCGAATGAGGATGATTCTTTACAATGTGTTCGATCACAGCAGTAGATAGTATTCGACAACAGTGAATCAGCAGCCTTTTGTTGTAGTCGTGTGAGGTATTGTATGTTTCTTGAAGTTGTTTCAGTCGTGTGACAATGTTGAAACGGCAGAGTTTGTTTGATTCAACAGAAAGATAGCCGTATGAAGGTTGTTTGATTGCAAATTCAGTCGTATGAGAACACTTGAAGCAACACTTAATCAGCCGTTTGAAGTCTTTGTACGTTCTTCACAACACTTAATCACTTGAAGCAATTTTCAGTCGTGTGAGTTTTTATAATCATTCAAGCAGTCGTGTGAAGTGTTGTAAAATGGCTTGGTCGTGTGATGTTTCAAAACTTGTGTTGAAACGGCTGGTTGTGTGATGCTTGTTGAAACAACATGAACTCCACCAAGAAAAACACTTGTACAATTTACAACTTGTTTAGACGTATGAGCCTTTTCAATACTTCAAAAACACACCAACTATTACTTCAAATGAATCACAATCAATTTTCTTTATATTTATGAATCATTTCATGATGAAATTCTGATCATATCTGCTGTTAATTCTTCAATTCTTCAAAACAGTTTGACTTTTGAAAAGTCAAAATTGTGATGAACACAAAATTAAAACTTCAATTTTTTGTTGTTTCTGATCAATTCAACACTTGAATTAGCTTAGAAATGATGTTTCTAACAATCCTTCAAAGTATTACACCTTGAAACAAGCTAAATCTCATTCAGATCCGGATTTTTGATGAAGAACACAACAAGTGGGTTTTGAGACAAATTGACAAAATATGGATTGAAATCAACAAATCTGAATGGTTGTATCATCAACGAGGCTTAGGATTATGATTTCTAACATATCTCAATCAACAATTTCTCAATATCAACAACAAATTACAGATCTCAAATTTGAGCAGTGAATATGACGAACTTGAACAATTTCTTCAAAAACTCAATCAAATCTTCACCAATTGATCTCAAACTTTGCAGTTCTTTACACAAACAAGAATCAAAGCTAATGGTAGCTAAAATTCCATCAATAACAACAACAATCAGAGATCACCCAACAGCTCTGATACCAATTGATAGTTCGAGAGAACCGAGCTTGGATCTAGATTTGAGATTGTTTGATGATGTTGTTTGCAATCAGTGATGCGGAAACTCACTAATCACGTATTGATGCTTGAATGTTCATGAAGATCAATGCAAAGTATGATGAAGATTATGATAATATGAATAGGTGAATTGTATTAGATCAATGGAGAGGTTACAATTGATATGGAATGAAATGTAGGCAACTCCCTTAACAAATGACTTAGGTGATGGTATTTATAGTCCATACCATTCACCTTACAAAGTAACCTAAAAGACGTGCAATTAAGCACAAAACGATTACACAAATATTCTAAGACAAATACAAATTATTAACGTCTTCACCCGTGCTTGCTCGTGATGATGCTCGATATCTTCACTCGCTTATATTTGGAAAGTGACATCTTCAAATAACCCCAACACAATTTGTCAATTTTTAATTGATTTTGTTATATAAATTGGGTATGTGCTCTCCCATTTTTAAAAGGCTCTATCTATTCACACACTCAACTTTTCTATCCATACACCTTTTTAACGGCCCGTTAAGTACTTAACAACCGTTAAATCTATTTAACTGCCCGTTAAGCCTTTAACGGCCGTTAGTTTTTTTTTTTTTTTTTTTGCATTTGTAGTATAACGGTTTGTTAGGCCTTTAACAAAATTTGCAATAATTATTATGGCGATTAAATCATATTATTATAATATCAAATAGTTCAAAAGTTCCTAACATGTTATAGTGTGAAATTTGCAATAATTATAAATTTTATGTGACGATTACTTGGTGTTTCAAAACTAAAAAGAACAAGGTTATGATAACCATATGCAATTATAAGGTTATAAAAATAAATTAAAAGTAGCTCTATAAGACATGTATGACGATAATATATAAGTTTGAGTTTCTTTATGCTTGTCTTTTCTTTTCTCTTATTCAAAAAGAGGGTAAAGAAGATATGTTGGATGAGAATATCCACGATTTAGGTCATATATTTTGCAGTATTTATTTTATCTTTTCAATAAAGTACGTTTCTCATATATATAAAGATGCATTTGAGTTTCTCATATGTTTCAAGTAAATAATCTAAATGATACATATAATTGTTTTACAAAATAGTCATTTTTGAAATTAAAAAAAATTACCAATAATTTTAACTGCCCGTTAAACATCTAACGGCCGTTAGAATTTTAAAAAAAAAATTTTAAATTTTTTTTATTTTATAATTATGTTTGTAGTATAACGGCCCATTAAAGACTTAACGGGCGTTAAATGAGTGTTTGGTTAGATTGTTAGGTGTGTGAATATGACATCCCTTTTAAAATCAGGCCCCTTGATTTATTATTCTATAACCCAAACCTAATTACCCAAGCTCATCTCAAATTAAATTAAAACTAAACCCCAACCCAAACTTAAACCCAACCTACAAACCCATTAGTCTTTTTATTTTTGAATTGTCGACAAACAACCGGCTTCTTCACTTCTTCACATCTTCTGGTCGCTGCAATACACCATCTTCTACTTCACTGCTTCAGCATCTTGTGGTCGCATACACTATCTTTGGTGACGGTTCTATCGACGGCTCCTCCTCTTCAGACTTTGGTGAAGGTTGCGCCCATGCACGGCTATGCCTGCGGCCTGCCTTGTTTGTCTCTACAGCTCTACTTATCTTACTAGGTTAGTTTTACAATTTATCTCAAATATTAGGATTTTGGGGTTCAATTTAGTTATTGATTGTAATTTGTAAGAGTGTTGATTGTTGAATGTTAAATGTTGATTGTAAATTGTTGAATTTAGGGTTTAAGGGAATTAGGGTTTAAGTGTAGGTGTTAAATGTTGATGTATTTTAAGGGAATTACGAATTAAGGGGTTTAATTTTAGTTGTTTTAGGGGTTGTTAATGTTGAATGTTGATTGTTAATGTTGAAGTTTAATTTTAGGGGTCTAAATTGAGTGGGTTTGATTTTTGTAAATATATTATGGGCAAGGACAAGGTGAAACTAAAAACCATACATTCTTTTTTTGATGAAGAAAATGATGCTACTAATCAAAAATTAAACGTCAAAAAGCTTCAACTAGTGAGACACAAGTAAATAAAAATCAACAAGAGCCTCATGTGTTTGAAGCTCCACAATCAAATACCAATGTAGCTCAAGCTCCACAATCAAATACCAATGAAGCTCAAGCTCCACAATCAACTACCAATGAAGTGGATCTTAACAATCTAGAAAGAGATCCCAAGCTACGCTATAGTTCTCGCAAATAGCCTAGTGGTTTACATAGAAAAAGAGATTTCTGAAACATTTGATTCAGATGCCACAATTGATGAATTCAAAGATCTTAAACGTCGTCGGGTTGCGCTATAGTTCTTCATCCAGGTACTTACCATTTTTCTTGTATTATTAATAGTTGTATCTTGTTTTATTTGTGTGAAAGAACTTCTTGACAATGAATGAATAAATTTATGATATTTTAAGTTTTTGTTGTTTAACCCGACCCGACTCGAATCGTTGACCCGAACATATGTACCGAAACATAGCATTAGGAAAAAAAATTTATGGGTAGGAAAAAAAATTTCTGGCTTCACCACTGTCTAAAATTAAGCAGAAAAACAGAAAAAACCAAAAAATTTGCATATCCTATTCAAAATTTGTTTAAAGTCTGAGCAAAAGTATTCTAACCTGTATTAACAGGTTAAACTGTAGTTTGTAGGCAAGTTTTACAAAAATAACTCATCCGAACCGTTCATTTAGTTATTAGTGATTGATATAAGCAGCCTTTATGGGTAACTACTTTTAATCAGTGTTTTTAAACCGGTCGGACCGCTTTTTTTAATAATCCTGGTTTAATTAGACACAGTTTGATTGATGTTTCTGAACCGCTTTGAACCGTACGAACCGGTCCGGTCGGACCGCTATTGAACCGCTATTGAACCGGGTCAGTCATAAAATATATATTTTTATGTTTTGATTTTCGTAGATTTTATGTTTACATCTATTTATATTTGTGTTTTTTGTAATGAAAGTCAATATGTTGATTTTTTAAGTGATGAAAATGTTGAACTCGTTTTATTTTGGTGTTAAAACTTGTTTAAATTATGATTTTTTGGTGATTCTTGGCGTTAGAACTTGTTTGGATTATTACTTATATGGTATAACTTAATATTATTGAACTTATGTTGTGTCTAAATTGAAAATCTTATGGTATTGCTTTGATAAATATATAATTATCCTACCCCGGTCCAACCCCGGTCCGACCATTAAAATTAAAATAACGGTTCAGTGTCCGGTCCGGTTTTCAAAACATTGCTTTTAATTGCTTATTTCAAAATGCATAAAGTCCATAAAACGTGATTTCAGTAATTAATCTTAGATAATGACATATTATTTGATAAAGCAATTCATATCTTTATTGTTATCATGACATACATGATTGTGAATTACATGAACCTAAAATTTAACCCTTTTTTTTACAGTTATCATGTTATTGGTCCTCATGTTGCAAGAAAACAACTAGCCATACCTTCATCAAGACAGAATGTACACCCACAAGCCTACTATCGTAACTGTAAGTGAGCATCAGTATATTTGGCTATATTTTGAAAAAATGGGTCGATGTTGGTTATTGTTTTTCATAATGGGTCAAATGTTAATTTAAAGAACTTTGTATAATAGGAAATGGTACAAATGAATATAAAATTTTATGAATAAAGCCACTATAATCTTTTTATTTGAAAAGCTCGTAATATATTAGTATTGATTCAAATTTACAGTCAATTGACACATTACGAGTGGAGTTATACTAGAAACTTTAAATTCGTTAGAAAGTCTAAGAAGTCATGAGATAATGATATGTAGCACTCTCTTAAAATTAGAAGAAAAGGTAAATTGGTAATGTCTCTATATTTCAAGTTTCACATTTTTTTAAATGACCATAACTTTTACATACGACAATATTTTATTAAAAAAATTGCACCATAAAAACGAGCATTTTCTTATCTTTAAAGCGCGTATAATATTCATAATAAAAGACAAAAAAAAATTCACTTTTTTCAGCTCATTGTGTTATTTGTTAAGTCTTTATGTTATTTGTCAGGTCATTGTGTTATTTCGTCAGATTATTGTGTTATATTATGTCATTGTGTTATAACACAATGATCTGATGAAATAACACAATGATCTGAAATAACACTTTGATCTGATGAATAACACAATGCGCTGAAAAAACAAGTTATAATATATGTGAGATATTACACAAATAAAGCAAGTAATAAATTTGAGATGTTATGTTATATTATGTTATGGCATATGACTATGTCAACAATGAAAACAAGTTATAAGATTTGACATATTGTATTATTAGGTATGTTTTATTTGTATTCGAAAACAAATTATATATAACACAACGACATAATATAACACAATGATCTGACTAAATAACACAATGACCTAACAAAATAACACAATAATCTGACGAATAACACAACGAGGTAAAATATGAAAAACAAGTTATAATATATTTGAGATGTTACACAAATAAAACAAGTAATAGATTTTAAATGTTATGTTACGGGCATATGACTATGTCAACAATTAAGACAAGTTATAAGATTTGACATATTGTGTTATTATGTATGTTTTATTTGTATTAAAAAAACAAGTTATAATATTTATTTAGCTACACGTGTTATGAAAGTTTTTTACTTTAACATTTGTTGTGCGTTGCAACGATGGAGTTATATGGAGATCAAAAGTGTATATATACAAAGTTGGTGTCGGAGAAGGAGGTCAAAGTGTAAACATGTAAATATGTTAAAACGTTAGGGGCAGACTTGTAATTTGTTAGGATGAGCACTATATATAAACTAAGGAAAATTGGATTTAAATAATCCTAGTTTTTGTCAATCGGCCACTAATAATCCCAATTTTAAAATGTGTTTTACTGATCCCAACTTTTTTACATTATTTTCCTTCACTCAACCTAGTGTTAAAAAAAGCGAATGGAATCTGAAGGATGATACTAGTGGATTAATGTAAACTTACCTCGTACCGAGGCTCCAAACGACGAAATAGTGCATGAATAGTGTGTTTAAACTCTCTACTAATCAAGTTGATCGTCATTTGGAGCACAATTTCGAACCCTCTTGCAGCCACATTGTCGCATGTAATGGCGGCAGAGTCATTTTTTACTTCGTTACACGCGTTAAAAATGTTTTTTATTTCGACATGTGTGGTGCATTAGTTCGACAGTTGTCGTGCGTTGCAACGGAAGTGGTTTTTTACAACGTGACATGTGTTAAGAACGTTTTCTACTTCAACACTTGCAGTGTGTTATAGTTATAGAGAGAGATGGAGATTAAAAATGTATTTATCCAAAGTTGGAGTCAAAGATAAAGGTCTAAGGTTAACATGTAAATATGCTAAAAGAGAGTGTGCGAAAGCTTGTAATTTGCATAGGTCGGGCAACAACCGTGCAAATTAGAAGATTTTATTAAAGTTGGATCGCTTGATGCGACTGTCGGGTCTGCCCTTTTTTTTGTCACACGCGTTACACTGGTGAAATTAGGATTTTGACCTTTACTGCGCATGCAATGTCAAGTGATACGGCGGGCAAAGTCGTTTTTAACTTCATTATTGCGGAAAAAATGTTTTCGATTTCCAAATGTGTGATGCGTTATTCGAAACGAGTCGTGCGTTGAGACGACAGAGTCGCTTTTTATTTAGCGACACGTGTTATGAATGTTTCTGACTTTAACATTTGCGGTGCGTTGCGATGGTGGAGTTATATGAAGATCAAAAGTGTATATACACAGAGTTGGGGTTGGAGAAAAAGGTCAAAGGTTAAACATGTAAATATGTTAAAATGTTAGGGGCAGACTTGTAATTTGCAAGGTTGGACACTATCGTAATTCATAAATAATTTAGGAAAATTGAATTTAAATAATCCTAGCTTTTGATAATTGGCCACTAATAATTCTAATTTTGAAAAATGTTTTTAATGATCCCAACTTTTACATTATTTCCCTTCACTCGACCTCTGTTAAAAAAACTGAACGGATCTAGAGGAGGTGAACGGATCTAGAGGAGGATACGAGCCGATTGATGTAAACTTATGTCGAACCGAGACTCCAAACGACGAAATAGTGCCTAAATCAGGTGTTTAAACTTTAAATTAATCAAATAAAACGTCATTTGTAGCACAATTTCAAACCCTCTTACAACAACGTTGTCGCATAATGACAGCAGAGTAGATGAAAATGTTAAAAACGTTTTCTGTTTCAACATATACAGAGCATTAGTTCGACATGTGTCGTACGGTGGCAGAATTATAGTTAACATTGTTCAAAAAAATAATGAGTTTGAATGTATCAATTAAAGCCACAAAACCTAAAGTTCGTGTGATTAGTTGCTTATCAATGCAAGACATGCAACACACACAAAAACGAATATAAGCATAAATTAGATATAACATACTCATCCTTGCAAAAGATTGCCATGGCGTTGTACACCAAATAAAGAAGCAATAATAAAATCCGTGTACCATAAACATAATTCTCTTATCTGGAGCAAATACAACAATTAAAAAGAAACCAAAACTGACTGAATAAATTATAGTAGGTTTGAACATCACAAAACATAATTCTTTCTAAAAAACACACCACTTGAAATAAAAGCAACAAGCCCCCTCGGCAGGTTCGCTCTACTTGAAGCACTTTGCATCCAAAAGAGCCTCACCCTCAAAAGGCTCTTGATCCTCTATCATTTGGTTCACCCGTTCTTTTTGTGCCTCGTCTGAAAGGTCAACCTTGGTCCACTCATAGAGCTCCATGTCGTAGCACTCATCCATTACAAACTTGGGGATCTCTTGCCCACGGAACAGCCACAGACCCTTCACCTTGAATGGTGGCTCGTTTCCAATGATCAACATCTTTCCAAAAGCGTATTTACGTGCAAGATCCATACGCTGCAGGAATCCACCAACCTTGTTCATGGTCACAAACGAGACAGTGTTCTCATCATTGTACTTGTAATTGCAAAACCAAAGAGAGTAACCCTCCGCATCAAACATGTCCCAGAAACCTGAAAAATACAGCAACAAAGACATCAAAACACATAAGGATAAGAAGCTTATGTTTTACACAGCATAATAATATTCTATACTACCAGGACGAAAGCATAAAGAACCATAATCTAGAATACAAAACAAACATCACAAACAAAACATCAACATAGAATAGAATCAGAATTTGAGCAGTTTTGTTGCTCGAAAACACTCAGTTCAACCTTCCAATATTATATAAATAATTAGTTCAAAAAATCTAAATGCTTTTAATAAAAAGGGCTAAATGCATATTTCCCCCTCCAAAACATGTTAGATACATATTTCTCCAGCCAAAAAATTCAATTGCATATTTCCCCCTATAACCAACTTTAATTTGCAAATATACCCATTTTTAGTATGGTCATATTTAAAAATTTAAGGAACATTGGGTATATATGCAATTGATTTTTTTAGTTGGGGAAATATGCAATTATGAGGCATTTATAAGAGTATATATGCAATTGTTTCTAATAAAAAAGATTGAGCTATTTGATGCATTAAAAATACACATTTACTTTTAAGCAAGAGCAGCTGCGAATGTGTTAAATATACACACATATACTTTTAAATTGAGGGTCCATTCATATGTACCTTTAATTGCAACCTCACGGAAGTTGGTCTTGGTGTTCGAGTAGAGCCTCTTCCAGTCATCCAAAACCATCTTACTTGGAGGTAAGAGATCTAGAGGGTTCTTTGGTTTAGGCTTCGGGGCTTCTTCCTCTAAGGTTTCAGGTGCGGGTTTAGGGGCCTCTTCCTTGGGTTTAGGGGCTTCTTTTTTAGGCTCGGCTTTAGGTTTAGCATCTGGTTTCTTTGCTGAAGGAAGGGGAATAGTAGCTTCTGTCTGCTTCACTTCGCCGATTATCTTGCTGAAGTTTGGTTGATTGACCATGGTCCAGAAATACCTCTCAACATGAGGATACGCCGATGTAAAGCTCTTTGGCAGCAATAACTTAAAACCCAACAACAAGTTGCAGGTCATGATGACATCAGCCAAAGTCACACCATCACCAACCAAAAAAGTATGTGAAGCAAGATGTGTGTTAAGAGCATCAAGACCTCTCTTCACACCAGCAATAAAATTCTCCTCAGCCTTCAAAACAAATACATAACATTTATCATGATGGAAAGTATAAACTAAAAGTATGAAAACACACATAAATATTAGATGGATTTTCATCATCAATAGTGTTAAGTTTAACATAGTTAATAGTCACAATGTCAAGATTCATTAAATAAAAAGTAACTAACTGGCTTAATGTAAGTGGCATATCCCAATCTAGGCATAAACCAGCCCCTTATATTTGCGTCAATCTCAAACGAAGAGAAGTCAATCCACTGCTCAATTTGGCCCTGTAAAAACAAAGGTATGCTAAGTTACGAGTAAAAAATCACATACATGAGAGCAAAGAAAAACGTAAAACATACGTATTCGAATTTTGAAGAACCAAAGAGAGAGCTTCCATGAGCAACTGTAACAACCATAAAGACAAGACAATCACCAACACACAAAACAAAAATATAAATAATAACAAACAATAGTTCGATCCTCACCGTATCGAGCAATTGCGTTACTCTCAAATACAGGCCCATCAGGAGTCTCAAGAACAGGAATCTGAATCAATGAAAATCATAAAAATGTAACATTTTTTACATCAATTCAAAAAAAAACATTGCAATACCATTCCAATAAGGTTCATCTTAAGAAACTTAACAATTTTTAAATCAAACAAAAAAATTAACTTTCCAATAAGGTTCATCTAAAGAAACATAACAATTTTTAGATCAAAACCAAAACAAATACCTTTCCAATAGGGTTCATCTTAAGAAACTCAGGAGTTTTGTTTGATACTCCCATTTCAAAATTATCAGCCATTTTGATTTCAACACCAACATACTCTGCAGCTATTAGAGCCTTGTATACATTCTTATTTTGCCTTCCAGCATGAAAGATCTACAGTAACATAAGTTTTAAAACCATAAGTTAGTTTACAACACAGACATCCACACAAATAATCAGTTACATGAGACGTCAAAAAGTTAGACAAATCAAGTAACAAGTTGATTATAAAAGTGAAAAACCATAAATCTGATTGAATTTAATACAATACAAAACACAAGAGTTAAGAAAATTATAAAACTCACCAGGGCCATTGCTTAAGGAAGAAACGATCGCTTTTGATTTCGATCTAGAGTGACAAAGGAAAATGAAATCAGGTTCTGATTAACGAAAATATCAATCAATGAGGGAAAAAGTATTGAATTAAGGAGCAGTCGAGCATATACCTGATATACGAAAGCCAACTCCAAAGCAACAAGTGTAGATCAATCTAGGGTTTTGAGGGATTATAAAGGAGGTGTTGTTTAACGAAACATTATTATGCGCTCCGGCCCATTATATCTTTTCTGGCCCAATGTTATATGCAAGATCGCAAATCTTGTATTTTAAGATAAAACTAGATTGAAAACCATGAACATACTAGTCGGGCGTGTGCATTAGGGTCTTTTGTATGTGACTAGTCGTCTAGTCGTAAGGCGTAAAGTCACATATTAAAAGTCGAAAATATATAAAAACTTATATGTTAAAGTCAGGGAACAAAGTCATAAATATGTCAAATAGAGTAAGAGGTCGATGTTATAATTTTTATAGCTCATCAGAGGTAAAAATGATAATAAGTCAAAATCAGTAATTAAAATTGTAAGTATGTCAAAGTCAGAGTTAAAATCATAAATATATTAAAGTTAAAAACAAAATATGTGTGTTTGACCCATTTAGCCATTTCCTTTCGTATATATTTTAACCTTTTTGCTTTGGCGCAAGTGTTTGAAAATCCGGCTAAGTTAGTGTTCAAACAAAGCTTTTTATTGTATTAAGTAGTTTGAAATTTCGATAAGTTTTTAGAAGTTTGTATATAGTCAGAAAGTATGAATGAATGTTTATACGAAAATAAAAAAATTGAAAATAAAATAAAAAAAGTAGAAAAAAAATGTTGAGAAAAATGAGAAAAGAAGAAAAAGGGTAAGAAAAATAGCCCTAAGTTGATAGTATATTAGGTTTGTGATCCTGAGTTTGATCCAAGTTTTGATTTTTAATTACAAGTTGATTGTTTTGATTGTTTAGATGTTGACAAAGCCGGGTTTTTAGCACTTTTCGTTTGTTTTTCCTTTGTTTATCTGTTGGGGTTATTTGAAGATGTCACTTTCCAAATATAAGTGAGTGAAGATATCGAGCATCATCACAAGCAAGCACGGGTGAAGACGTTCACTAATTGTATTTGTCTTAGAATATTTGTGTAATTGTTTCGTGCTTAAATGTACGTTTGTGCTTAATTGCACGTGGTTAGGTTGAAATGTAAGGTGAATGGTATGGACTATAAATACCACCACCTATGTCATTTGTAGTGAGTTACCTTCATTTCATTCCATATCCTTTGTAACCTTGACAAAGATCTAATACAATTCACCTATTCATATTATTATCATCTTCATCATACCTTGCATTGATCTTCATGAGCATTCAAACATCAATACGTGATCAGTGAGTTTCCGCCTCACTGATCGCAAACAACATCCCCAAACAATCTCAGATCTAGATCCAAGCTCGGTTCATCTCGAACTATCAATTGGTATCAGAGCTGTTGGGTGATCTCTGATTGTTGTTGTTATTGATGGAATTTTAGCTACCATTAGCTTTGATTTATGTTTGTGTAAAGAACTGTAAAGTTTGACATCAATTGGTGAAGATTTGACTGAGTTTTTGAAGAATTTATTCATGTTCGTCATATTTACTACTCAAAATTTAAGATCTGGAATTTGTTAATGATTGAGATATGTTAGAAATCATAATCCTAAGCTTCGTTTGTGATCAAACCATTCAGATTTGTTGATTTCAATCCATATTTTGTCATTTTTGTCAATACCCACTTGTTATGTTCTTCATCAAAAATCCGGATCTGAATGAGATTTAGCTTGTTTCGAGGTGTAATACTTTAAAGGATTGTTTGAAACATCATTCCTTAGCTAATACAAGTGTTGAATTGAACAAAAACAACAAATATTGAAGAATTGATCTTGTGTTCATCACAATTTTGACTTTGAAAAGTCAATCTGATATGAAGATTTGATTGATCTTTGCCCAGAAACGTTTCATAATCTGAAGAAGAATAGAAGAATTGAAGAATTGAGTGTCTGTGTTGGTCCAGTAAATCGTTAATCCGTGCTATATATGATATAGATCAAATCACAATCAATTGATACCACTAGATCTAGTAACAATTGATTGTGATTTGTGACCAAAACTCACACAAACCATTATAACCCAATAAGAACAATGTAATTAAGAAGATTAATAGATGAAGATGGATCAGATGAATCAGATGAATGCAACAAAGATGTAACAGATTCAATTCCTTGCAAACAATCAATAAGGTTCGAACTCAAGATCAAAGTGTAATTGTATATCAATAAAGTTCCCAAGAGTTGTGTACAAAATACCCTAAAACAACTATATATACAGTAGCTAGTGTCGCAGGCAGTGTCGCATAGGCGACACTACTTGCTCGCTAAACAAAGACAAGCTACATGCGACACTATAGTGCCGCATGCAGTGTCGCATAAACAAGCACAAAACCTAGTCAAAAGTAAACTAACCTAACTATTACAACGAAAACAAAATACGACTAGTCTATTACAAAGTAAACAAAATACAAATAACGACATGGTGAAGTACCACTCTACATGTGGTCATCAATACTCCCCCTAGGGAGGTACTTCAACTGTCGGGTCTTCCGGTTCCGCTCTAGCCTTCGCTCCTTCCATCAATCCTGTCAGCTCCCTAACATCTTCACGTAAATCAACTTGTTTCTGCACACTCTCTGCGAGCTGCTTCACTTCCGATCGAATACCTCGAGCCCTATTCGCCACCCTCTCAAACAGAGCAGCTTCCTTCTTTGTTTCAGCTCCGGCTCCAACTCTGATGGCGTTTTCACACAAAATCTTCAAATCGTCATCTGAAAAACTAAAAACCTCCATCGGGTCAAACAGTCTCCATTCAGTTCTATCTTTGATACGTACGACCGCCTCCCCCGTTTGATTATCATAAAACCATTTTTCAAATTCCTGCAGTCTCGATGGGCTAGGGTCTGGAACTCTCAATCTCAAAACAATTTTAATCAGCTTCAGCTTCAGAACGATCTTCCCCTTTCCTGTCACCCAATCTAAATCCTTCTTTGATCGTTTTCGTTCCAGTTTATTATATCCGAAGCTTTCAAAATTATCTTTTAGCCCAGTCTGAATCTCCTCCTCTAAAAGTTTCGCACAATCGCTTTGATCTGCGTTAATCAGTGAGGACCGCCAAACGCCTCAAGTCCCATTTAGGGAACGTCTTGAAGTGTTTGCGGTTGCTCACGTAATTGATCCTGCCCCCTCTTCTTTTTATCATAAACTTCTTCAGTTCCAAGTTAAATTTCCAGCTAAAGATTTTATTGTCAGTATCTTTAGTGGCCGGGCATCCATATTCTGAAACAGAGGCGTGACGGTTTCTGGTTCCTCCACCTTCCGGAACCAGACTGATTTATCTAATTCAAACACGTCACCCTCAACTCCGCTCCTCTGAGCCAAATATACCATTTCCTTTTCTTCCGTCTCATAATATTCAGGCTCGGAGTCGTAATCCACCAGTTGTTCCTCTTCAACTTCCTTGTCAATCAATTTCATTTCAGTTTCTTTCTCCTTATCAGCAATCACTTCTTCACCACCCAAATTAGTATCAATATCGAGACAGAAGTCATCAGTAACTTCTGTCTCTTTCCCAGTTCCGCTTCCACCAGCCCCGCTAAAACCTCCAAAATCTTTCCGGCTTTTCCCTGTTTGCACCATCTCTTTCAAAGTTGATTATTTACCAATGTTCACCATCTCATTGATCTGCGTTTCAGTCTCCAGTACCCCTACCTTCACTTATTTCTTGACTTCGTTCAGTTCAACTAACAACTTCTGGATTAGAACTTGTTGGTCCAGCACTATTTTCCGTAAGTCCTCCATTTCTGACTCCCTATGCCTCTCAAGTTCCTCCAAGTTCATCAACTTTGTCTTCACCATACTCAGCTCATTTGCGAGCGACGTATTCAGCCCACGAATCACGTCCTCGTCCAACCCAGCAGCACCCTTCTTCTCCGGTTTCTTCATAAACGTTTTAGACACATAATCTGAGGCTTCTGGCTGCTTTCCCTTCGCCTTTTTCCGCCTGACATCAGTATCAGACTCAGTTCGAGACGGAGATCGATCAGCAGCTTTCCTTTTCTTCTTACCCTTCGGTTTGAATATCTCCGCCTCGATCTCTTCAAGCTCCTCCTCAAATGGTACCGGCTTCGGCCCCACATATTTCTTCCTTTTCTGTATATCCTCCTTGATTTTCTCCCTCAATTCTCCAAACCGTTTCTCTTCAGACACTTTCAGCTTCTCGATATACTCCCACCTTTCATCAATGTACATGTTTCGGAAAAGATAGGTTATCTTTCCCGAAACATCGTGTCTTGGTGCGGAGCAATCAACAAATATCCTCACATTCATTCGCGTCAATTTCAAAGCATCACCCAACTTCTGTAAATCTGGCTTCAGTTCATCAATGAAAATATGTATAAATCGTGGGTATAGCAACCATTTATCCTTCCGGGCTGAGGAGATATTTTCAATCATATATCCGAATATCATCTGAGGGATATTCGCCTTATCACCCCTACACAGGTTCAACATCGCCCTCGCCCATTCAAAATTCAGACCATCAGTTCCACCCTTCCGATGATCTAAGCATACAATAATAACATGGGCGATAAACCTCCATTCTTTTGACATAAACGTCTTCTTAATCTCCCGACGCTCCAAATAGTCAGTACCTTCATAGCCCATCTCCAGGAATCCTTCATAAACATCGGTCAGACTAAGTAGAACGGGTATCCCAACGTCACGCTCCAACCGCAACATCCGGGCAATCGAATCAACAGTGAGTACAATCTCCTCCCCCATAACAGTCGCCCTAATCTTCGTCGGATATGCATTGAGATTGTATGTTGCCGATTCCCAGAAATCTCGGATATGTTGCTGATCTATCACTAGATCCTTCGTGACCGCATAAAATATAGGAGACGCCTTCATCCATGATATCACGTCTCTAAATCCTACAGACTTTGGGTCCTTATCGTTGAGATAAGCGACCACGTTCGACCGCTTGTCGAACCTCATAGGCGGAGGAGGCTCTGGATCCATATAATAAACTTGAAACATTAACCGAAAGTTGATTAGTAAAGAAATTAAGTGAAAATAATAATAACAATGAAAAGTTAAAAAAAATAATAATAATATAAATAAAAGAAAAAAATAGTAGTGTCGCAGAAATGCGACACAGTAGTGTCGCAACAGTGTGACACAGCAATGTCGCATGTTCAACGACACTGCTGTTTCGCAACAGCAAAGCATGTGCAACGACACTACACTGTCGCAACACAATGGACGTCCGACACTATCAACAATGCATGGACAGCATGACATTGATAGTGTTGCAAACATTGTTTGAACTTTCGTTCAGTGTCGCAAGATAAATAGCTAGTGTCGCAAAACGCGAAAAACCAACAATTAAGCAGATCAAATCCATATCAGATCAACACCAAAATCCAATACAATGTAAACGAAGGTTCAAAACATGTTATAGATCAAAACTTACCGGTTGTAAACACTTGAAAACACTACAAAATCACGGATTGAAGTTAAGTGGGTATTAGGGTTTAATGTCGGGTATAGAGTCGGATGTTTGAAATATGATTTATGATCCACACGACCCACATCAGATGAATATTAAGCTCGACGTAGTTTCGCAAACCCGACACTATAGTGTCGCAAAGGCCATAGTGTCGCATACCCGACACTATAGTGTCGTAGAAACCTAAATATTAAAAATAATTAATTTTTGAAAAGATAATAAAAAGTCAAATCTAGTTAAAATTACAAATATTTTAAAATAGTGTCAAGCCAAACTAATGAGATAGATCCAAGATAACGACCCAGTTTAACTACGAAAGTTTAAAAGGAATCAAATTAGTATAACAGAATGGATCAAGAGGATATCAGAAACAAGTTTCTGGCAATCATCCGGAGGAACAAAGATTTGGAAAGATTGTCAGTATGTTTGTCCATTTAAACCCATGCATTGTTCCTTTCAACACACAACTTGTGACGATATTATCATGTTTTGGTTCGATTTGAAGAAACTCTGGCAACTCAGTTTCCACATACATTCAGCAAAGTAACTTGTTTTGACCTCAGGGCATATTGAGTTTAGATGATTCAACAAGATTTTTGTAATTTTAAAGAGACATAGACCCAGATCAAGTGATCAAGGTGAATGCATTTCGGGGGTGAAGTGGAGTTTAAGTTTAATAAAAGACACATCAAACAATGAGCATGATGTATAAACATTTTGAGTGTTTGTAACACCCCGATTTTTATGGTAGGACTTATTTTACGTGCTTATGCTTATATAAATGTGCATTTAAGTAATTATGAATAAAACGATGTATGACGTTTACGATATACGTTATCTTAATGATGAACATGATGGTTATGATATATACGAAGGAGCAAGAAAATGATTATAAGTATATGAGAATGTAAAACGTAATGCCTAATTACTTGCTAATTAGAAAAGGGAAGGATTAACGAAGAGGTTATGATGTAATTATGGGCCATTAAGAGTAAAGGAATGAATTAGGCCCAAAATAGTAAGTTAATTAGTTGAAATATTTACCCAAAATAGCCAAATTACCTAATTTTAGCCCAAAGCCCACCTAAAAGCCTACCCAATATGGAAAACCCTACTACTTAACCTCCTTTACCAGCCACCATCCTCCATTCTTCACCATAACAACAACACACACACACACAAACCCTAATCTTTGAAAGAAAAGGCAAGAAAGAAGAAAATCAAGATATTTGTGAATCAAAGGCTTAATTCGAAGTTTGAAGGTGTTAAACAACAGGTAATCAAGGTAAAATCATCCCTTAAAACTTGTTTTCATAACACAAAACAAATCTGGCCATTAATGGAGTTTTTGAGTTTTTCAAAAGTTTTAAAAAAAAATAATAAAGGTTGCATTTTTATGTTTAAAATCATGGAAAAAGCTTAGATTTGGTCATATAAATGATAAAACAAGGTTTTGGATGTAAAAAGTTTGAGATTTGGTTGAAAAATGAAGATTTTGGGCAAAAACCGAGTTGAAACCCCGTTTTGCGAAACTGCTGTTCATCTTGCGACACTGTAGTGTCACCTCACCTGGGTGACACTGTAATGTCACCCATGCGACACTGTAGTGTCACCTATGCGACACTGTAGTGTCTCATGTGTCTGAAATCTGAAGTTGTGTGTCTGAGTGTGCATAAGTCCCAACGAAAGTTGGGCATGAGCCATGCGAAACTGCATGAGACACTAGCTGCGACACTAGCTGTGACACTAGAGAAAAATAACTATTTTCCATAATAAATTAAATGCAGATCGTGCACCAATACCACTACCTTAACCTTGACTGAACAAGCAAGATCACCTAAGAACCAGGTGAGTTCTAGACCTCACTTCCGTTTCAAATAAAATTTTGAGGCTAGCATGCATACCGAGATGTTTCCTGGACTATTGGACTTTATTATGTGATGTATGATGATGATGTATGAATGAATGATTGAATACTTGTATATATATATAGAAATACATAAACAAACGTATGCCCTAGCGGAAGACAAGAATCCTACTGGGGATCATATAAAACCAGCCAGGAATCCTACTGGGGATCATATGAAACCAGCCAAAAATCCTACTGGGGATCATATAAAACCAGCTAAGAATCCTACTGGGGATCACATAAAACCAGTTAACAAAAGGGCAAAGGTTGAGGCGAATCAGGCAGTAGTTCGTGACCAAAATGGTAGGAGAGACTGTGGAAAATGTGGCAAACCCCACTCAGGTGAGTGCAGGATGGGGTCAGGACTGTGTTACAAGTGTGGAAAGCCGGGCCATCGAGCCTTTCAATGTAAGGCGACTGTCAAATGCAGCCGATGTGGGAAGCAGGGTCACATAAGTAAGGATTGTCATGTGAACCTTGGGGACAACAAGGGGGAGGATAAATCGAAGGCTACTGCTAGGGCTTTTACTATGACCAGGAAAGAGGCAAGGAAAGAGCCAGAGGTCGTTTCAGGTACGTTTCTCGTCAACAACATTTGTGCATCTGTGTTATTTGATTCTGGCGCTAGTAGGAGTTTTGTATCTGCTTTATTTTATACGGCCTTAAAAGTTCCCTCTAGAAAAGTAGAACGGTCTTTTGATGTAGAAACAGCCGAGGGTAAATTCATTAGGGTCGATCAAATGATAGAAGGTTGCACCATTACTCTTTTAGGGCGTAGTTTCCCTACAGATTTATGCATTATGACCTTGGGTAGTTTCGACGTGATATTGGGAATGGATTGGTTGTCCAAGTTTGATGCCAACATAGGTTGTCGTGAGAGATTGGTTCGTTTGAAAGCTCCCGATGGAAGCCCCGTAACTGTATATGGCGACCAGGAAAGTAAGATTCCACGTGTAATCTCGATGATGAAAGCAAACCGACTAATCCTACAGGGCTGCAATTCGTTTCTAGCATATGTTAAGGATGTAGAGGAGGAACCGAAACAGTTGTCAGATGTGCCGATAGTTTGCAATTTCCCGGATGTATTTCCCAAAGATTTGCCTGGAACACCACCCGACAGAGAGATTGAATTTCAGATTGACCTAGTGCCGGGAGCACAGCCAGTGGCAAAAGCACCATATCGTTTAGCCCCAAGTGAAATGAAGGAATTGATGACGCAACTGAAGGAGTTGCTAGACAAAGGCTTTATCCGACCAAGCACTTCTCCCTGGGGAGCGCCAGTGTTGTTTGTTAAAAAGAAAGATGGAAGCATGAGGATGTGTATCGACTATAGGGAATTAAACAAGTTGACTATGAAGAATCGTTACCCTTTGCCCAGGATAGATGACTTATTCGATCAGCTGCAAGGTGCAAGTTGGTTTTCAAAGATAGACCTTCGTTCCGGTTATCATCAGTTGAAGATTAGACAGCAAGATATACCGAAGACAGCATTCCGCACGAGATACGGACATTATGAGTTCTTGGTCATGTCCTTCGGACTGACTAACGCGCCAGCCGCGTTTATGGATTTGATGAATCGCGTATGTAGACCAATGTTGGATAGGTCCGTGATTGTATTTATCGACGACATTTTAATTTACTCTAAGAACGAAGGCGATCATGCGTGCCATTTGAAAGAAGTATTAGAAATGCTGCAGAAGGAGAAATTGTATGCTAAGTTCTCAAAGTGTGCCTTTTGGTTACGAGAAGTTCAGTTTTTGGGTCATGTCATAAATCACGAGGGAATCATGGTCGACCCATCAAAGATTGAGGCAGTTATGAAGTGGGAAATTCCTAAGACGCCATCCGAAATCCGTAGTTTCTTGGGTTTGGCAGGTTATTATAGAAGGTTTATCCAAGATTTCTCAAGGATAGCCTCTCCGCTGACAAAGTTGACAAGAAAGAAGGTAGTATTTGATTGGGGAGAAGATCAACAAGAAGCGTTCAATAGATTGAGAAAGCGGTTAACCGAAGCCCCTGTATTAACATTACCAGAAGGGAATGATGATCTAGTGGTATATTCCGATGCATCACGACAAGGCTTAGGATGCGTGCTTATGCAACGAGGAAAGGTAATTGCCTACGCATCGAGGCAGTTGAAGGAAAATGAGGTGAACTACCCGACTCATGATCTTGAGCTCGCGGCAGTTGTTTTTGCTTTAAAAATATGGAGACATTATTTGTATGGAACGAAGTGTACGCTGTACACCGATCATAAGAGCTTGAAGTATTTCTTTGAACAGAAAGATCTAAATATGAGACAGAGAAGGTGGTTGGAGCTAATCAAAGATTACGATTGTGAAATCCATTACCATCCAGGAAAGGCCAACGTGGTGGCCGATGCTCTAAGTAGAAAGGAGAAACATGAACCGATTCGAGTTAAAGCTTGCCAGTTGATTATTACACCCGGGGTTATGGAAGAGATCAGAAAGGCTTAAGTGGGGGCCCTAAAAGAAGATCAGATTAAGGCAGAAAGAATGGTTGGGAAGGAGATAGAATTGACCGAAAACACTTACGGTGTGAAGACGATATACGGTAAAATATGGGTACCCCGATTCGGGGAGATACGGAAAGGCGTACTTGATGAAGCGCATAAGTCCCGATACTCGATCGATCCAGGAGGGACAAAAATGTACCAGGATTTGAAGAGGGTTTACTGGTGGCCTGGTATGAAAAAGGAGGTTGAAGCGTATGTGAGTAAGTGCCTGACTTGCCTCCAAGTCAAGGCAGAACATCAAAAACCTTATGGTAAATTCAGCCACTGGAAATACCAGAATGGAAGTGGGAGCACATCACCATGGACTTTATTACAAAGTTACCACGAACTCCTAAGGGGTATGATACTATATGGGTAGTCGTTGACAGATTGACGAAAAGTGCTCACTTTCTACCAATTAGGGAAGCGATGAGTTCAGAGAAATTGGCCGAAGTATTTATCAAAGAGATTGTGACAAGGCATGGAATGCCGGTATCCATTGTGTCTGATAGGGACACCCGGTTTACGTCAAAGTTCTGGAAGAAATTTCATGAAGAGATGGGAGCAAGGCTCCATATTAGTTTAGCTTACCACCAACAAACTGACGGACAGTCTGAAAGAACGATCCAGACCCTGGAAGATATGCTTAGAGCATGTGTGCTCGAATTTGGTGGTAGTTGGGACAGTCATCTGCCCTTAGCAGAATTCTCCTACAATAACAGTTATCACGCTAGTATAAAAATGCCGCCTTATGAAATGTTGTATGGGAGGAGGTGTAGAACTCCCATCTGTTGGGGCGAGATTGGCCAGAGGGAACTCGGAATTTTGGAGATAGTCGAGGCCACAACTGAGAAGCTAGAAAAGATCAAGGATTGTATGAAAGCGGCTAAAGACAGGCAAAAGTCTTATGCTGATAGAAGAAGGAAGGACATTGTGTTTCAAGTAGGGGATAGAGTCATGCTGAAAGTGTCCCCATGGAAGGGAATCATCCGATTCAGGAAAAGAGGGAAGTTAAGCCCTCGGTATATCGGGCCGTTTAAGATAATTTCACGAGTAGGGGATGTTGCTTATCGATTGGATCTCCCGGAAGAGTTGAGTGGGATTCACCCCACCTTTCATGTATCGCATTTGTGTAAATGTTTAGCCGATGAAGGTATGGCAGTACCGTATGATGATCTGGAAATTGATGAGCGGCTGAACTACGTAGAGCAGCCTGTAGCTATATTAGATGAAAAGGAAAAACGATTACGGAATAAGATCGTGAAACAAGTAAAGGTCCAGTGGAGACATAAAAGAGGTTCGGATGTTACGTGGGAGCTAAAGAGCGAAATGAGAAAGAATTACCCCGCGTTATTTTCGTGATTTAAAGGTTTCGGGGACGAAACCTATATAAGGAGGGGAGACTTGTAACACCCCGATTTTATGGTAGGACTTATTTTACGTGCTTATGCTTATATGAATGTGCATTTAAGTAATTATGAATAAAACGATGTATGACGTTTACGATATACGTTATCTTAATGATGAACATGATGGTTATGATATATACGAAGGAGCAAGAAAATGATTATAAGTATATGAGAATGTAAAACGTAATGCCTAATTACTTGCTAATTAGAAAAGGGAAGGATTAACGAAGACGTTATGATGTAATTATGGGCCATTAAGAGTAAAGGAATGAATTAGGCCCAAAATAGTAAGTTAATTAGTTGAAATATTTACCAAAATAGCCTAATTACCTAATTTTAGCCCAAAGCCCACATAAAAGCGTACCCAATATGGAAAACCCTACTACTTAACCTCCTTTACCAGCCACCATCCTCCATTCTTCACCATAACAACACACACACACACAAACCCTAATCTTTGAAAGAAAAGGCAAGAAAGAAGAAAATCAAGATTTTTGTGAATCAAAGGCTTAATTCGAAGTTTGAAGGTGTTAAACAACATGTAATCAAGGTAAAATCATCCCTTAAAACTTGTTTTCATAACACAAAACAAATCTGGCCATTAATGGAGTTTTTGAGTTTTTCAAAAGTTTAAAAAAAAATCAATAAAGGTTGCATTTTTATGTTTAAAATCATGGAAAAAGCTTAGATTTGGTCATATAAATGATAAAACAAGGTTTTGGATGTAAAAAGTTTGAGATTTGGTTGAAAAATGAAGATTTTGGGCAAAAACCGAGCTGAAACCCCGTTTTGCGAAACTGCTGTTCATCTTGCGAAACTGTAGTGTCACCTGGGTGACACTGTAGTGTCACCCATGCGACACTGTAGTGTCACCTATACGACACTGTAGTGTCTCATGTGTCTGAAATCTGAAGTTGTGTGTCTGAGTGTGCATAAGTCCCAACGAAAGTTGGGCATGAGCCATGCGAAACTGCATGAGACACTAGCTGCGACACTAGCTGTGACACTAGAGAAAAATAACTATTTTCCATAATAAATTAAATGCAGATCGTGCACCAATACCACTACCTTAACCTTGACTGAACAAGCAAGATCACCTAAGAACCAGGTGAGTTCTAGACCTCACTTCCATTTCAAATAAAATTTTGAGGCTAGCATGCATACCGAGATGTTTCCTGGACTGTTGGACTTTATTATGTGATGTATGATGATGATGTATGAACGAATGATTGAATACTTGTATATATATATAGAAATACACAAAC